>OY720412.1:1247500-1774991 GCA_963082905.1 Oligia fasciuncula | reverse complement strand
TTTCGCCTTACAAAAGTTCCTTTTAATAATAATAATAATAAACCTCTCCACTCCTCATAAGCACCTCAGGACATGTTGCCCCCTTGTCGCTACGTCACTATGTGCTAGCGGCCGTTTTCGGGGGCCCATTATTGAGTGTGCAAGTCACCCCCTGCTATTTTATCTGTGTATATATAAAGCATTGATCAGGCAGGGGTCATAGTTTTACCATAGTTCCTGGAAACCGGTCCACTTTAGCCACCCAAACCAATAGTCCAACTTTTTATTTTTCCATATCCTGCAATAGTCCTACACCAACCGGGGGTTATCCTTGGGTGCACTTGCATAGTGCACACAGGGATAATCGTCGGTTGGTGCCGCATTTCATTAAAATTTCGTAAGGGGCCTCTGCGAGTTGGCTTCGGCCCCTCGTACGCCTTCCAAAGGACCGGGACCGCATGGTCGCGAGTTATGTAAAACCCTTTCTTATTTTTTTTGTTTATTTTCTTTATTGCGTCATGTTTACCGCAAATAAACGTATTTACTTTCTTTCTTTCTAAAATAAAAAATAATAATAATAAAATCTTTATTTCAGACTAAGTCCATAGCTATTATAATACATGCGAGAGTTATAAAATTTGCACACACACACATATTAATGGCCTATTTGTAATGAAATGATTTAGATTGAATTTATTTTTTACTTTAATAATCCTGCTGTAAAACAAACACAAGCGAAAGTAAAGGCACCAACTACATAATTATATAAACCCACGCCTTCATCCCATGCGAGTAGGCAGGCACCAAGTACCTAAGTCAAAAAAAGAAAATCTCCATAATCCGCCATTGCTAATGAAAAAATCCGTTAATTTAAAATTCTTAGCAGTTGAAACAGGAGGGTATGTACATAAAAATCGTATTAAATCTCATCGAATATAGCTTGGAGTGTTAATTTGGTTCAAATTTATCGCAGGCCAATTGCAAATATATAAGGGTGGTCGGGGGTAGAAAAGTGTCCCTGATTTATGTGCCGCGGTCGCTTTAAAACGGTAGACCGGGAGCCTGGATTGGATTTGACATGTGTGAATAATAATTAGTTGAATTTTTAAAGCAAATCGCGAATTACGCTGTCACTATTACATCATAATATTATAATGTTACACTTGTCATTCTCGAAGGGTTAGGCAAAGGTGTATAATTAATAATAATTTATTTGATACTTAATTAATTATTATTAATTAAATAATTAACTACCTAATTAAATATAATTACATAGTAAAAAAAATAATTAATAATTAATTAGATAATTTTACCTATACTTAATTAATTAATTAACGTAACATAATATTATAACGTTACACTTGTCATTCTCGAAGGGTTAGGCAAAGGTGTATATTACATCAACATTTCACTTAGTTATGTTTAAATCACGTGTAATAGGGTACATTGACTACCTCGTCTACATGGTAATCACGTGATCTGACCAAGATTATGTCTGGACTTGAAAAGAGAATGTGACCACTGATTTTGTTTCTACCTTACCCTTATACTTTAAGAGATAATTGATTTTCAACTTTTTCTAGGAGAAAATTTTGTAGGGTAGACACGGTTACTTTTATGGACTGATCAGTATGTACCCTCATCCTTACCTTAGAAAATCCGATAGGAAACTCCGACCTCATCTAGCTTATTTTTTTTATAATATGGCGTGACAACTAGCTTCATATTTTCTGACTGACTGACTTCTGGACAATTCAAAAGTGCCTGTAAATTGTTTAATTGAAATTAATGTTTGAGTTTGACGTAAGTGATTCCGATACCCTATTTACAATTTTTTTTTTTATTTCAATTCGGTCGCAATCTTTGGGTCCTGGGTACTCCTGGGTTCGTTTCCAAGGTAAGACAAAGTGATATTGAATTTTTGAACTAAGAAATTCTCAGTAGCAGCCTGAAGTCTTCATATTTTGTGCCTGTGCTGCTTTGTGAGTGAAGTAGAACAAGTATTTTTATACAAAATTTGATCAAAATTGGTCCAGCCGTTTGAGCGTGAAGAAGTAACAAACATATAAACACACACACTCACAAACTTCGCCTTTATAATATTAGTGTGACCAAGAACGCTTTGTGAGTGAAGTAGAAGAAGTATTTTTTTAGAAACCTTAACCTGTACTAACCAACGTTTAGAAACTCGAAGGTTTCCAAGAATTATTATCTTACTAGCTGCGCCCCGCGGTTTCACCCGCAATTGTCGATCCCGTGGGAATATCGGGATAAAAAGTAGCCTATATGTTAATCCAGGGTGTCAGCTTCCACCATATTTTTTTTTATCAAAATTGGTCCAGCCGTTTCAGCGTGAAGAAGTAACAAACTTAAAAACACACACAAACTTTCGCCTTTATAATATTTGTGTGATTTGTAACGGTTCTGTAGCTGACAAAATGATTTCATTATTTAGTTCATATCTCTATATATATTCAGACTGGAAATCAAATTGAGAAAGCTTTAGCCTAGTAGTTATGGATAAAAGCTTACAATAGCAATAAGCATTAAATGCAATGTTTCCGTTTAATTTCGTCTTGTCCTAGAAACGCTCTGTTAATCGAGGGATATAAACGTTAAGACGGAAAATTGGTCGTACGTGTCGTAACAAACCATGATATACTAAATAGTCACACAAAGTTCCCTGTTCAGAAAAAAATATTACAAGTACCTATCCTTTTTTATTAGATATGAAATTAGATTATATTATTTTGGTTTTGTATGACTAACATTTGTTATTTTAAGGGTTCCGTACCCCTAAAGGAAAAAATGGAACCCTTATAGGATCATACCTTTGTTGTCCGTCTGTCTGTCTGTCAAGACCCTTTATCTCGGCAACGTGTGGAGGTATCGAGTTGAAATTAAAAATTATACCCAGGTCTACAGTCCTTTTTGAAAAAATCGAACTTATATGTTAACGTAACAATAAGATACGGCCGTTTATGCTGCAAAAAAAACAGGATGAAAGTGGCACTTAATTCATGACATACGCGTATGTCATGAATTTAACATGAACATGTTAAAATTGCATGCTTTTACATGTGTTTGTCATGATTTTTTTTTTGTCATGAATTTTTTTTTCTATAATTGCACCGTATGCACCTTGTATTTTATATAAATTCATGTTCAGTTCTTAAGTAGTTACATTTAATTGTTTTTTTAGGTGCAAATTTTTATTGTGTGTACTAAACAAATGTATGTAAACGGTATATCTAGTTAAACAAAAAAAAGGTTCGCTTTAAAATAAATTAGCCAATAACGGTTTTCAGACCGTTCCACGTTCCCGACCTACGATTCCGGTCGATTTTAGAGCCGGTTACGACTGGCTTTATCCGGCTTGTCGCTTCTTTGGCTCAAAATGGCGGCATAATTCAGTCTACTTTGTGGCCCAACGGACGCCACAATTCGATTTTACTATTCGTAATGTAGAACTGTTTAACTTAGAATGAATGGTAAAGTTAATGTGTTTAATTTGTGATTAGAAGAAATACTGCAGTTTATAATGTATGGCAAACAAAAAGGTGACTTATTGTATCCTAAGGTGGACTGAGGTGTGAGATAGTTTGTAAGCTCGGGCAGCCTAAAGAACTGAACCGATCGAAGGATTATTTGACACATTCATGTAGTCATAGATCAACAGTATATTACAGGCTACATTTTATATAAATAAAACAAAGGCGGGTCAGTTACACCATTTATAATAAAACTCAAGAACGGCTGGACTGATTTTATGATCTTTCATTTGTTGTATTTGTCTCCGCCCCGAATAACAAAATAACTATTAACACACATGGGAAAAATTTACGAATAAAATTATGATAAAGTTAATTCATTTTCTCATACATTTTGTATGGAACGGCTTTTTTGATGTTATCTTGAAAACGATACTACTACTGGTTACTGATTTCATTTAATCAATCATGAGGTGGTACGAAGTTCACCGGATCTGCTAGTGATATCATAAAAAATAAACTACATATAACAGAATCATGTGAAAATATTTTGTCTATTTCGTAGTAGTTTTTTCAGTTTTAATGTAAAACAACCAATTACTTTCTGTTCAGGGAGGACAGAAAGTAATTGACACTAACTTGAAACATCTAGCTAGACAATTGTCTATGATACAGATGAAAAGGGTCCTGTACCTATAATTTAACAAACTACATATTATTGCCATAAAAATGAAACACAACAATGCAGAAAGCGGAATAAATTGGGGTCGCCCGCCCAGTCTTTATACCGGATGCAGCTGAATACCAATATTTTACAAGGACCTACTACCTATCTGACCTCTACAACCCAGTTACTGGGTAACACGATACCCCTTGGTAAGACTGGTTGTCACTTGTCTAGATTTCAGGCTTCTGACTACAGTGCTATAAAGTTATTGTGGCGTAAATCGGTACCTACTAAGGACTAACACCGCGTTTTTTTTTTTTTAATATATTTCAAGTGAAATTTCACAAAACAATTAAACAAATGTTTACCAACAGCGCCCCCTGTCAACATCATCCATGCGCCAAAATATCCTAATATTCCTAGTAGCAGTGTGCCGTAACGATTGTTATAGGTCTACGAATGACAGCCGACACCGACGCGGCGACGGCTCAACGTGGTTTCCAAGGCGACCCCTTCAAAGAGGATTTTTACAACACCGCCTTTGAACTAAAATTGTTTTTAAAAACATTGTAATAAATTTATAAACGGACAAACTCCTTTGACCATCCAACTAGGTGTAACTTAACTTTCAAAAGAATTCCTTTACCAAGGTCAAGTGGCCTCAAGATGTTTTACTAAAGAGTTTTTGCTCGAAAATGTTCAAGTTTTTTTATAAAGGCTACTTTTGATAAAAGGGAAAGAATCTCAGTGTAATGTGGTATGAAAAAAGTCATTATTGTTTACCGGTTTTTTGTTGTATACTAAGGGCTTTTTCGGTAATTTTCGGAATTAGGTTATGGCAGTCTCCAAGGCTTTTTTCACGAACTATGTTTAAGTAGGCTTTCAGTCTAAACAGAGGGCCACCTAAACAGAGCGGAAAATTTCTTATATTAAAAACATTTGCATTCTAATCACGGTCTCTATCTGTCACAAATTGCGACTAGGTTTTAACGTTTTTTGGAACGAAGTTCTTTAAAGTTTAGTCTTATTAGTTTTCATGGTTTTCAAGGAGGCTGAAGCCAATAGTGAAGTCAAAATGAAAATCCAAGATGGCGGCTGCCAAATTTTCAAATGTTTCATCATGGGTGTCGTTTTCATAGTTTTTTAGGATGCTTAAGCCGATAGTGAGGTCAAAATGAAAATCCAAGATGGGAACAATTTTATTAGAACTTCTAAAACTTGTACTAGATGGCGCTGTATTAAATTCACACTTTATCTCTATCTCTCTTTCTTTATATGCAAGTTTCTAAGCGTGCGAGTATCGCTTAAGTACTTTCTAGTCAGGACGAAGTCGCACCACGTCCGCTACGCGTAGCGTCCGTTTATGACCCTATTGTATTTGAAAGTTTTTTTTTTTAAATCGATCGCACTACGCCCGTTGACCTTCATATTTTACTATTAGTCGCTCTGCGTCCGTCAGTCCAGTACAGTCAAAACGCAAAGTTTTATTTGAAAATAATATTACTTTCGTATAATACAGGATATTTGTAATTCGACGTTCGTTCGGGGTTGAGGTCCCCTGACCGCACAAGTTTTTCTTCAGGCTTTATTGTTCTTCAGGTGTGGATCAAATCCATTATTTAACTAAACGGCTGATGGCTGTTGGGGCATACATTTTATTGAGTGGAGACCGCGATATGGAAAAAGGAACGTAGGACGTCATTAAGATTTCCACGAAGAGAGAAAGGTAATTAACTGGTAGGTATATGTACCATACCGCTGGTATACCGTACCATAGTCATATTTTATTTACCACAAGTATAATTAATAACAAACAGAATGGCATTATAATTATTTCAACAGTTATTAACACAACATCAACGGAGCAGAAAATATAATTATTACTGTTTCGGTAGGTACGGTCGCGAATAATAATAATAATAATAAGACTCAATTTATATAATACTCCAAAAAGCCGCAATTTTAAATACTTGCAGAATAGTAAGAAAGTTCATGCAAATTGACGAAAATGAAATCACCCCTCATAACATTAATTCCTCGTAAAAAAAAAAAAAAACCACACACACGCTACATTGACTTGGCTTGGGCCCGTTAATGTAGCTTAAACTAGCCAAAGAGCTAAGAAACAAAATTCGTTCACCAAAAATAATAATAATAATGCTTTATTGAAAACAAAGTAAGTACACAGTTACATAAGCGCACTGCCTCCTGAACTAGGTTGTTAGCCTGTATCTCAGGAGACAGTTCCCTTCCAGTTTACATAATTACTAGATTCTTACAGCGTTCTCAAGTAGATGAAGCTAAACACAAAAAAAAAAAAAAGTGAATTTAAATAAAAGTATGTAAATTAAAAGTACATTAAAAGTAAATTATATTATTATTAATTAACGAATAAAATTGAGTAATGTTTTTATATTTTGTACATACATGCAAGTGATAAATTGTTTTTGATGTATTTACTAGCTGTGGCCGCGGTGGCGCCCGCTTTTGGAATAAAAAAAATACTTTTTTATTCCAAAAGCGTTCGTAATGAAAGTGCTCGAGCGGGGAAGGAACACCTGTTTCTAATTCAAATCAGCTTTGTTGGTACAGTGGGTAGTTCCAGTGGTAGGACTTACGCATGTTGGTAAAATTACAGGCAATTGAGTTAACTTAGAAGTGGATGGATATGATTAAAGATCACTAACACATCGGCTATCCCCTTGGTGTAAACGTGTGCAGAAGACTAATTGGCAGGCGTTCGGTATCCAGCAGCATCTAACATTCAATGTTGAGTTTCTCTACACCAAAACTAACTCTTACATTTAACCTGAAGGGGTGAAAGTAAATAATTATATTTTCGAGCCGTTTGGTGTTGAAATCCTCCGATCCGAGTGCTCATGGTTTGTTCAACGAAATCTCCAAACGACTGGTGAAACACTTCCCGTGTATCAAGGGCTGGCTTTTACCTTGGCCAGAGGCTAAGCATTGCCATACAACGTGGCAATGCCGCCAGTCTCTTTGGTTTTTGAGGATTTTTTTGACGTCATATTTTAGTTTTAGTTTAGGTTAGTTTATTATATTTTTATTTAAATATGTAGTTTGTTAGTTAATTTAGTATAAGAGGGTTGTCCAGTGTATATATTTTATCCTCTTTAGACATATGGAAAATTCTTAGTAGGTGGAATAAGGTCACTGTTAATTTAGCCTACCATTTTTTTTAAACCTAAATATTTTCATTAAATACGACTCCCGTTACAAAAAATAACGATTCTATCGTCGACAATACTCGAATAGAGCAATATGTAACAATCCAGTACATATTATTTTTGTCCAACTGAAGATTGATTCGTTGGTTTTTGATTAATTATCATTTTTTTGGTTTATTTTTTTAATTTGTTATTTCGTAGTTATAAAATTTATATTCGACGGTACTTGTAATGGATTTTAGTATGTGTTCATAGCAAAAAAGAGCGACGGAATATTTTTTTTAAGATTTGTTCATTTTTAAAGCTGTTTTTACCGACTTCAAAAAAAAAAGGTGGTTATCAATTCGATACGTATGTATGTAATATTATTGGAATTGCATTATATTCACATATGATGATCTATTAGGGCTTCCAAACAAATATACAAAATTTCATAGACGTATGTATGTATGTATGTATGTATGTATGTATGTTTGTCCACGCATATCTCCGGAACTATTAATCGGATCGTGACCATTTTTTTTTATTGGCTTACATTTTCTTCAACTTAGGGAACAGTGCAAGTTTCATCAAGATCGATTCAGTAATTTTCAAGATATGGACTAATACGTGTAAGTGTGACGGCCTGGCTTATTGATAAGAGCTACGGGTGTAGTGTCAAAGGGAAAACATCTCAAAACCTTGGTCAAATACTAGTGCAAAAACTAAAAATTACGAAATAAAAAGTAATTTAAAAAAATTAAACCGACTTCAAAAAGAAATTAACTCAAAATTATGAAATAACTTTAATTTCGGAAGTCGGTGGCATAAAAATAAATACAGATCCCAAGACACCGACTTCCGAAATTAAAGTTATTTCATAATTTTGAGTTAATTTCTTTTTGAAGTCGGTTTAATTTTTTTAAATTACTTTTTATTAAAAGAATAGTTCAGTAATTAATGTGATCGATGGATGCTTTTATTATTTTAAAGACTGAAATGGGGTCATGACTGAAGCATTCGTTTATAAAAATAAAGATCGCTTAGACAAATTTTAACATAACACAAAAACCATCCAAAACAGAATTCCCCGCTTGAATGGACGCCAAAACTCCGCGAAAAACGTTTTCATCTCCAGTTATTCATCCAAGACATCTTACACGATATCTCGGCGGTAACTTGAAAGATACATTTCAACAAATTTCAAAGTGAAATTATAAAATTCACAGTCAAACTCTTGCTGGGACTGGGCGAAGCCCGTCGTTCCAGTTTCACTGTAGTTTGCGTTCGAATCCGAACTCACGCGTGCTAAAGGTTTATTTTAACGCCATCTGTTGGTGTGTTGGGGAAGTGGCTTAATTGAGTGTTGAGATATCTAGTGCAAAGATGTTCGAGTGTATTGATTTAAACATAAATTGCTTAATATTTTTTTCTTTCTGTTTATTGTGTAACTGTCATACAAATAATTCAATTAGATTACATGACATAACACCACGCTTTTATTACCCAAAGGGTGAAACCGAAATGTGCCCAATAATAGTATGTAACCTACTACCTACCCACATTTCGCCAGTTATGTTGGTATTCGCGGTGCAGTGGTTTGTCCACATGAGTAGACAAATGGCTTTTACCGACTTCAAAAAAAAGGAGGTTATCAATTCGATACGTATGTATGTAATATTATTGGAATTGCATTATATTCACATATGACAATCTATTAGGGCTTCCAAACAAATATACCAAATTTTGTAGACGTATGTATGTATGTATGTATGTTTGTCCACGCATATCTCCGGAACTATTGATCGGATCGTGACGATTTTTTTTTATTGGCTTACATTTACTTCAACTTAGGTAACAGTGCAAGTTTCATCAAGATCGATTCTGTAATTTTCAAGATATGGACTAATACGTGTAAGTGTGACGGCCTGGCTTATTGATACGAGCTACGGGTGTAGTGTCAAAGGGAAAACATCTCAAAACCTTGGTCAAATTCTAGTGCAAAAACTAAAAATTACGAAATAAAAATAATTTAAAAAAATTAAACCGACTTCAAAAAGAAATAACTCAAAATTATGAAATAACTTTAATTTCGGAAGTCGGTGGCATAAAAATTAAACTAGAATACAGATCCCAAGACACCGACTTCCGAAATTAAAGTTATTTCATAATTTTGAGTTATTTCTTTTTGAAGTCGGTTTAATTTTTTTAAATTATTTTTATGTTTGTAAAATTGGACAACAAAGAACCACAAAAAGTAATGCAATCTATTTCAAACAATGCATAGTATTTACTTCATCATCATCATCATCATCAGCCTATAGCAGTCCACTGCTGGACATAAGCCTCCCCTAATGAGCGCCATAGCGCCCTGTCTTCATCTGCCTGCAGTATTTACTTACTCTTCACAAAATTTTTGTACGCCACAAACTTTCACAAAAAGACTGTGGACTGAAGTCTGTTTCATACCAACACTATAACCACATTCGTCCCGTAAATATTAACAAGCATTCGTGCCACAAAGGAAGACCAAAAGCTCAACTTCAAACTATTTTAATTACAAATCTCACTGCATTGTGTGAGTCAGCCCCAACTAGCTTAGTTTAAATCAAAAAATTTGCATATCTTATCCAATTTAAATTTTAAAATTCATACTTATTCATCTTCCTAAGTTGTGGCGTCAAACGTTTGACTTTTGTGTTAAGGTACTGTTTAACTTAGAACTTTAAACCTAAATTGTAAGGAATACCTGATAAGAAAAGTTGGTTTTCTAGATCCTATAAAAAATAGATGAACTTGGAAAATTTTCAGGTACAGTTGTAAATAAGTAACGTGTTTTACGTGTTTAGTAGCAATAACTAGGCTTGTATAAAATTTACTAAAACCGACAATGTATGACTTTGCTTAATTATCTATCTTATTTAGTTAATAATGAAGCAAAGTCTTCTAACTTAATGAGGTTTGTAAAATTTTGGGGTACAATGTATACAATAAAGCATATTCTTTCTACCCACCGTAGCCTATACAAAAGGTATTTAGGCTTGTGAGTAAAGAAGTGAGTAGTAAGTACACAGACACGGATACGCACAGACACAGACAGACAGTTTACACATTGAGGAGTGTTTTGTATTATAATTTAGATTGTCACTAAACAAAACAGTTAAAGGTACCGATTTAAAAAAGTCCCGTGCTGGGCGCCATTAAAAATCTGCCCTCACCTGATTTAAAATTCGACCTTATTAACAGTTTTATTCTAACGTAACTTAAACTACTACGTCTTTCAAAGGTTATAAATACGTTTTTATTACAATATACGGTGAGAGTCCCTGCTTGGCCGCCAGTATTCATTTTTACTCTAATCTTGTACCATTCTTGAACAACTCAGATTTAAAAATTCATTACCGCTGAGACAAAACTGCGAGGTTTGGGGTCCCGCAGCTTTGTTTTAAAGTTAGTAGGTATACATTTTTTATTTGGCGGAAAACATTTTTTGCATTTTTACTTAGGTAGGTGAAAGTTGATGAAAGTGTGGTTACATGATGGAATAACGAAAGGCACTGAATTCTAAAACTGAGCTGAAATGAAAGCTTAATATATTTATGGAAAACAGCTATATCCGATACCTGACACAGTTACGATAAAACGAAGATAACACGACATAACATAAATTCACGGAACAGTAATTTCTTACAACTTATATAACCTGTATTCCTATATACTTACAAAAATATCATACTACCCACATTCCTAGATACACCTACGACACATGCCTAGTCACTAAATGTGTGAATTAATCATGAATGAAATAGATTGTAATACCAAAATAGACATTTGAGAAAAATTTGATCAGAGTAATAAATACCTAGTTGCTAAAAGGGCGCAGGTGCGGATGGCCCAGTTGTTAAGGCGTCGCCTCTCACGCACGAGGTTCGAATCCGGGCAGGTGCCAATGTCACTTATTTAATTCATAATTATGTACTTTCTGAGTTTATCTTGGACATTACTGATATCTGTGTAGGAAAACATCGTGAGGAAACAAGTCTGAAATCGCGAACCCGTCTTGAGCAAGCGGTTATTAATGTTCGTGCCTTCTCTGTATGATAATAGGCCTTTCCCCTGCAGTGGGACAGTAATATTTCGGAAACTGTATAATAATAGCCTGTTCTCTCTTCCTAAAAACAATTGAACAGTAATAGCCAAAAGCCAAAAGTTAAACTAACACAGCATTCCCTGGGAACTTATATTGCACGACAATGTAATTCTATTATAATGACCCAGTTCACAACAGCTTGAATTCACTTTATCTTGATATTTGGACCGGAAATATGGAAGTATGGGTTATGGGGTAGTTGCATTTACATGTATTGTCGAATAAAATGCATTTTGTTTTAAAACTTCAGGCTTGAATTTGATTCTAGTTGTATTGAAACATGAAGAAGCAACGATAACAAAGACAAGCTTATAACTTTCTACAAAATATAGTTGTGAAGGAATCAAGACACATTGCAATTATCGGTTAACGGATTGATTGTGTTATATACCAATAATTATGTATATCTTAAGTTGTTGTAAGTATATCTATGTTCATCTATATTAATAAAAATTAAATGCTGTTCGTTGGTAACCGCATCACTTGAAAAAGACTGGACCTATTTGGCAATTTTTTTCTATAAAATGTTCGTAATAGTCCGAATTAGGTTATAAGGAAAAGAAAAAAGGTCTCGGAAAATGTTTAAATTCGGGAAAAACTGAACGTGCTTATTTCTATTGGATTTTTGTACGTTTGTGTTGTCTGTCGAGTCAGCTAGTTATTAATAAAAAAAGTAATTTAAAAAAATTAAACCGACTTCAAAAAGAAATTAACTCAAAATTATGAAATAACTTTAATTTCGGAAGTCGGTGTCTTGGGATCTGTATTTTAGTTTTATGCCACCGACTTCCGAAATTAAAGTTATTTCATAATTTTGAGTTAATTTCTTTTTTAAGTCGGTTTAATTTTTTTAAATTACTTTTTATTTCGTAATTTTTAGTTTTTGCACTAGTATTTGACCAAGGTTTTGAGATGTTTTCCCTTTGACACTACACCCGTAGCTCTTATCAATAAGCCAGGCCGTCACACTTACACGTATTAGTCCATATCTTGAAAATTACTGAATCGATCTTGATGAAACTTGCACTGTTCCCTAAGTTGAAGAAAATGTAAGCCAATAAAAAAAAAATGGTCACGATCCGATTAATAGTTTCGGAGATATGCGTGGACAAACATACATACATACATACATACATACATACGTCTATGAAATTTTGTTTATTTGTTTGGAAGCCCTAATAGATCATCATATGTGAATATAATGCAAATCCAATAATATTACATACATACGTATCGAATTGATAACCTCCTTTTTTGAAGTCGGTAATAAAAAATAATTTAAAAAAATTAAACCGACTTCAAAAAGAAATTAACTCAAAATTATGAAATAACTTTAATTTCGGAAGTCGGTGTCTTGGGATCTGTATTTTAGTTTTATGCCACCGACTTCCGAAATTAAAGTTATTTCATAATTTTGAGTTAATTTCTTTTTGAAGTCTGTTTAATTTTTTTAAATTATTTTTTATTTCGTAATTTTTAGTTTTTGCACTAGTATTTGACCAAGGTTTTGAGATGTTTTCCCATTGACACTACACCCGTAGCTCTTATCAATAAGCCAGGCCGACACACTTACACGTATTAGTCCATATCTTGAAAATTACTGAATCGATCTTGATGAAACTTGCACTGTTCCCTAAGTTGAAGAAAATGTAAGCCAATAAAAAAAATGGTCACGATCCGTTTAATAGTTCCGGAGATATGCGTGGACAAACATACATACATACATACGTCTATGAAATTTTATATATTTGTTTGGAAGCCCTAATAGATCATCATATGTGAATATAATGCAATTCCAATAATATTACATACATACGTATCGAATTGATAACCTCCTTTTTTTTTGAAGTCGGTAAAAAGAGGCTGTTATCCATCCTCTTGATTAAATGAACTGGCTTCTGTAAATTTTGATTAAAAAAATGGCTGATTCTCAGGTTAAGTTGTATCATAGTCATCATTCTTCATTTCAACCGAAAGACGTCCACTGCTGGACATAGGCCTCCCTCAAGGACCGCCACTTTGACTGACTTTATGCTTCCCGCATCCAGCGGATTCCTGCGGCCTTCACAAGGTCGTCGGTCCACCTTGTGATAGGCCTTTCAACGCTACGTCTTCCAGTATGCAGTCGCCACTCAACCAATGCCACTTAAGTTTGGCAATTCTTCTGGGTTCCTAAGTGATACGAGTTTTTACCTTGAGCTTGTTTCTGTTAGTAATATAGAGGTCTAGTATAGAGGAGGGTAGTATAGAGATATCTATGCTAGTTGCGCGGTAAACTCTGATTGCGAGATGCAGGATTTTGCGTGACGTCAGTATGACGCGTTGTTCGCATGTGGCGTTGAAGATACGCTACAGTAGTCTGACAGAAACTCACTATAAAAGCAAGGTCTTACCTGCTATAATGATCTAACCTTAACTCTCACTATTAGTTCTTGTAATCAAAACAGTAGTAGAAGTAATAAAAAAAATAACCTTACTAAGTAAATCAATTTTTATCCAGCTGACTAAAATATACGGAACGATTGTACAAAAATATCGAAGCTAACGCCACTATAACTAGAGATGTGTGCAGTACCTCTTAATTAATGTTTGAACACGGAACGGTGCCGTTGAAGCAACGGAACAGTGATCATTGTCATAGTAATTTTATACTCGTAACAGTTATTTTTTGTTCGATATAGTATTTATTCATGCGATATTTTATTGGCAATCGAATTAAAATACGGTGTAGTAAGTTTGAGTGTTTTGTAGTTTATTTGTGTAATGTTACTGTATTGTTCAATTTTGGGTGTTGAAAGATCTGAATTTGGATCTTAGGTTGAGCAGATAGCCAGTCACTCCATGTAAAATACTATATCGAATAATACACTGATCGCAACTTAGTTGGAAAAACGCTAAGCAGATTGATTTACACATAACACAGGATTATCCAAATAAAAGCCAAAATTATTATAAATGTCAACAATTACTTAAGTACAGCATATCTGTCAAAGTCACCGTTATTTCCCTATTGTTACTTGTAAATAACTGTTAAAATTAATAACACTCGGCTACTTCCGTGTTAAAGTGACGGACATTCGTGTAATCCGGCCTTAATCCGCGGAAAATAAGTCGTCGTTTAACATAATGATGCACTCAGCCCTCCAGTTGACAAAGCGAAAGGGGGAAGTTATTTGTATTGTGTCGAGGCTATTTTTAGAATACGTAATGAAAATTATTGTGGTACTAATTTATAACCTATAAATTACAATAATTTTCATTACTACATTACATGCTTTTCGTTTTCGTTATCATCGAATTGAAATAGCTTACTTCAAACATAACTACCAACCTCCGTCGATCATAAAACCTTAAAAATTACCTTAGAAATTTGGGTGTATAATAGATAATAATATGAAATATAAATAATATAAATAACCCAACTCTCGGATTCCACAAACCTTCGAGCCCTCTTCGCATCCGAAACCTATAAGTATTTGGGTATGTCGGAAGCGTTCGCCATCAATGTTAGGTACTGACATGAAGCAATCGTTGAAGGAGCGCTTCTTTGGCCGCCTGAAAAAAGTATTTAATAGTCTTCTATATCAAACGATTTTATATATTAATTGTCTGATACGCTTATAGAAATTAGTTACTTTAAAATTATATCAATCGTTTATTATATTAACTAATCATTATATCAAAAAAAAATATAGATTCAGTTGTTATATCTTGTAAATATAAGAGGTTTTTGTAATTATATCATATATTACTTACCTGTCTGTTACCTCTTCACGCTTAAACCGCTGAACCGATTTCGATGAAATTTGGTAGGTACCTATAGAGATAATTTGAGTCCCGGAAAAAGACCATAGGATACTTTTTATCCTGATATTCCCACGGGATCGACACTTATGCGGGTGAAACTGCGGGGCGCTGCTAGTTTATGAATAAATCCGAGATGAGAATACTCTATAACATTCTTCAAAATCCAAGCATTAACCCGAAGTATTTAAAACCTAGTGCATATGTGAGAACGCCATAAGTTAAGGCTGTCGTGATATTTTACAGCCAACGGGAGCCATTACTCAAACCGTTATAAAACGGACGGAACAAAGCGAGCCATACCACTGACAATGGTGCTTTGGTACCCATAAATCATCGTGACGGGATTGTGGAAACTGGTATTTTTTGTGAACTTACTATTGCTGTGATTTAAAGTACTACAGTCATGGTTAAGCTGCAGAACTCAGGCTTCCAATTATGCCGTCATAAAGAAAAAGGGCACAACTAACATTCAACACAAACAACAATGTATCAACAATGTAGTGTAATTCAACAATGTATCTATTAGGACGCCACAAGACAAAATACAGAAACCAAGATACTGGTATCCTACTGCATCCCGTTAGACTGGAAACCGACGCCAACATAGTTGGAAAAAG
Organism: Oligia fasciuncula; assembly: GCA_963082905.1. Lineage (NCBI taxonomy): Eukaryota > Metazoa > Arthropoda > Insecta > Lepidoptera > Noctuidae > Oligia > Oligia fasciuncula. The sequence continues at coordinate 1,759,113 of OY720412.1, read as the reverse complement.
GCAGGCAGATGATGAGTAGAACACAAGATACCTGTTACTTCCAATCAGGGCCCTAATTCACTATGACCACTTAACAAATCCTTACTTTGAAACCACGTCAATTCGTTAGCTAATCTAGCCAATCACGCGTTCATTTCACGCGGATTCGTTCATTGTGTCGTGGAGAATAAACCATTTTGAAATTGTGGTGATTATGATTATACTTGAGCGTACTGCACGACGCGACGTTTTACACGAGCAGCCTGTGGGCTAGATATACTCAAAAGTCGTGCCCTCCGCTTGCAATACCTACAACAACGCGTTCAAGGTGCTGTTGAGGCTGCCCCGCCACTGCAATGCATCATGGATGCTCGTGGGCGCACATGTGGACTGTTTCTTTGCCACAATGCGTAAACGCTGTGTGCATCTCTGGTGCGTGGGGTGTGGGGCAGCAGCAACAGTATCCTGTCTCTAATTTCGAGCAGGCTGGACTGTCCGTACGTGAATCCGCGAAATGGTGAAGCCGCGGTGAAGCGTCGGACAGTACTGCCGCTTTTGTGTATATAGGAATTGAATTTCTTTTGTTTAGGATGTAAAAATTAATAATTACTACCATAGGATAAGTTATTTACTAACAAGTGAGTCATCATGATACTTGATAATAAATAAATTGAAATTATGCTTTTCAGAAGGTAACATTCCTCTAAAAAATAAAACAGTAGATAATATTTCCCCATATTGTGTGAGTCACAAACAAGTAGTCTGTGAGTGTATGTCGCGAGTGCGACGTCGCGAATGTTTCGTGACATGTTGCTGGCTGTTTAGTTGTGGACCGTATTTTGTTTGTAGGGCTGACACTACTTTGCTAGACGACTTTCAAAATCTATCTAAATAAAAATCGTTTTTGAGGATATAATTAGCTCTATTGGAAAAAGATAGGTAGCACTGAAAAAATATAATGAAACAATCTTTTCAACACACTTGCTCGTAAAGTGGCTCTTAATGAACCGCTTTTAGGTCCATAATGCATTGTATTAAACACGCGTGCTTTTTACTTTATGATACCGCAATTTACTAGTCGGAGATGTGCGCTTTTTTAATCTCATCAAAGAGACTTCATGTCATGACTTCATTACACACTCGGCTTCCTTATCGCGCTCCCTACGGCTCGCGCGAATAATACCGCCGCGGGTGCAATGATCAACATAGCGCACATGTGTCATAATGTACTATTATTTATAGTAATAATACATAAACAAATTGGTTAGGTAGAAACCGGTGTTGGGCGTTTCCATCAAAACCGAAGATATAAATAAACTACTCAAAACAAAATAGGGCCCACCCTAAGTTAATTTAGAATTTTGTCTAAGAATAAATAATTAAGTAAGCATTTGTGATGTGAAGCACTAAACTTTGTTCTTTACATGTTTATGGGTCCATAAAAATGTTTCGACAAATTCAAGTGGGTAGACAGAAATGGAAAGTGTTTGAAAAAACACTTGTTTTACGAATTCTTTCACTTGTGTTCTCAGTCCGATTCAGCGCCACTAACCTTTCGGTATAAGACGCACACAAAATAAACATAATATAAGTTTTTAGTTCAAATCAGTCTGCTAACTTTCACTTTTAAAACGTTAAAAAATTACAAAACACCCATCACAAACTGTCCCTTTTATAGTCACTTTACTATATTGCAAACAACAAATTATTACAGTACAGCATCAGGCCATATTACGAGTCTATCAGGCTTCGTACCAGGAAAATCAACCAATAGTACGCCATCATGGCTAGATTGTCTGACTGACAGACTACTGGACCAATCAACATCTATCTGTGAAAGACCTTACTTAATAGTACATTATGATACATGTGTGCTATGTTGATCATTATGCACGAGGCGATATTATCGCGCGAGCCGCAGGCGAGAGCGATAAGAAAGCCGAGTGTATATTGATTAATGCACACGCGTTTCATACGACGTTTTTCAACACACTTGCGAGGAAAAAAAACAGACTTGTATTGTTAAATATTAACTTGTATGGAAAATGGCGCGCTGGTTTTGTTTTCCCGCGCGCCGTGCTAGCCAGCACTAGCTATGCGCGCGCAACATTGACTCATTTTAAATATATTAATCTATGGCACAGACAACACCGATACAGCCTATAGAAAAAATATAATAAACACAAACCTGAAAATTGCAAAAAACCTAAGAATTTCGCGGTCTACCACTGCGCATTCACCTTAAATTGTCTGTGGTCCCCTGCGAGTTCATTTTGCGACCAAGGACAATACAGACTATTTAAAAAAAATTGAAATATAGCCCGCGGATTTTTTCTTTCGGCATGAAGTCTCTTTGGGCGCTTTTCGAATTAGCTATAATCGCTCACATCACAGCGCTCACATCATCTCCATGGACGTAATATTACGTCCATGCATCATCTCACATGCGTTCCGATTTAGATATTACTATTATGACTGCTGAGAGCTGGCAACAATTCGGAACACTCGTGAACGCGCTCACATGACAGTGCTTACACAATGTAAAAAAGATATTATTACAGTATTTCTTTGTATAAACACCACATTTCTTCTTCAATTTCAAAAATGCCACGTTAGTTTAATTTAAAGATGATGCAACTCAAAACAAAACACACACTGACACAACCTCATACACACACTGTAATTTTTGACAGCGCTCACGGTGATATTATTCTAGGGCATGGTCGGCATTATCGCAAGATGGCGAATGTCATGACGTCATCTATGACGATTCACGGGACATCGTTATCGTTATCGCGCTCACGCTAATTCGGTTATTTCCCAATTCGGAACACATCGATTATTTCCCAATTCGGAACGCAGGGTTTGATGAGATTAAAAAAGCGCGCGTCTCCGACTAGTAAATAGTTATCTGTGGTATTACAGAACATGTGGATTAAAGTAAAGAAAAAGCACGCGTTCGTAATACACTCCATTATGGACCTTAAAGCGGTTCAATAAGAGCCACTTTACGAGCAAGTGTGTTGAAAAATATTTTAAGTTTGACTTAGCCCTATGAAAAATAGTAAAAAAATATATTGTATGCTACTTAACTGCCAACCCTGCCATAGTTAGTTTAAAGTTTGTCAAAAATACCCGCGACTCATGCCTGTCTGAATATCGAGAATTATTTGTATTTACTTGAGTTTGTTATTGTTTTGTTTTAAACCGTCCAGACGACTCGACAGTTCGCGTTCGGAAATATTGTTATGTTTCGTAAAAGTTAGTTTGGAATGGAGTCGACTGTATTCGTTTGTGAATTTTGACGTTTAGAATAGATTTTGTGTTAAAATAAAGATATTTAATAAGCATATTATTATTCGAACATACCTACGTAAAACGGACGTAATTATCATAATTTTTCCTGATCGTGATTTTTGAAGAATCATTTTTTTTTTGACGTGACAACGTCTTAAATTAGGTTGCGACTGGGAGTCACTTATGAAAAAGTGTAACGCTCGGTAACGTTACGATGAGTCACCGAACGAGAGAGAGGCCCGCCGAATGCCTTGCGTCTCTCTCCCACTCAACTATGATCGGATGATCGGTCGTTGTCACGTAAAATCTTCGCCCGTAAAACCGACTTTACAGGCAACCATTTTTTTTTGTAAATCAAATTCCTATGGACGTATTCACACGTTTATCCTTGAAAATGTGACGAATACCTTCGCAAAACATAATTAATCAACCCAAAATCGCCCAATTTTATTTAAATAATGCAGATTTAAAATTGTATGGTACTCGTATTAACGTAAACGTTTTCTAAACATAATACTACTCGTAAGATTTTGTTTTTTAAACTGTGCAATGTCGGTAATAGGCTATTTGACAATGTAAAAAATAAGGTCATAATTATTGACACTCGTATAGATTATCGCTTTTAAAATCGATTTGCATTAATTTTACTACAAAACAATGTATTATTTATTAAAAAAATCCCGAAAAAACTTCATCTTTTTAAATCTGGCGCCACGTAATCGAAAACGGTCTGGATTGGCTGAACTTATGATGACGTCATGACATAGTCAATTTCTGACTATAGTTGACAGAACAGATGACTTTTGTCTAGTATCTCGACCGTTTCAACGTTTGTTTACGTGTATTGTGACGTCACGACGCCATATTGTTAAAGATAGCGTTTTGGCGGCTTATTTAAACAGTACATTTTTATTTACTATTTTCTAAAAGAAATACATTATGCAATTTGAAGTAATAGGTTTTTGTTGGCTCGTTAGACACCATTATATAATCTGAGATGTTTATCAGAAACCAGTCAAATAGCCTATTCTGACAATATCAGATGTGATGACAGTGTAGGTGTGTGTGTGTGTGTGTGTTATGTGTTGATGCTACTCGTCTTCACGCACACCATCACATCTTGTTTATACACTTAGTTACAATAATAATGACAATGACAATAATAATGTATGCAATTGGGGTCCCGGTCGCCATGTTACCTTCATGCTATTAAAATACCTACTTAATTCGTCTCAAATTTTTTCGTTAAATATTTGCACAAAGAAAAAAAAAACACAGTTAAATAATGATAATAACATTTTACACACCACACGGTGCATGTACTTGGTTTGGTCTGTGGTTGACACCAAACAAAGACCTGAGAAAAAAATGTATAAGTACCCCAAAAAATAAATTATTTTATTTTTAGATTGTTGTTTTCTTACTATTTGCTGTACTCTGGACGCTTTTAACGCGCCTGTAAATGGTCTAATTGAAATAAATGCTTTGAGTTTGAGTTTAATAATAATGAAAAGAAATTTCTTAAGAAATAAGCAGTACCATAGAGTACACAATACATATGTCGTATCTATAACTATTTTACTGTGTGTACATAAATAATAATAAATAAATAAACAATAATAATTTACTTGGAATAAAAATGGGATAGGTGTTTTCCTCTTCCGCTAAAAAGCTGAAAGCCTTCGCAAAAAACTCCTACGCGCTAATCCCAAGATAAAGCCTCCCACTCATCATTTCTAAGCTCGTCTAATTCTTTCCGTATCATTTAATGTGTACAATAGAATTAGGAATGTGATGAATAGCCCGCATTAACACATCCTTACATAGAAGAGGCTATTGTCTTTAGTTTCATAGAGTTATGTTCACGAATTAAGGTTTAGGATGTCATACTTACTTATCTAACCGGGGCTATCATCATCATCTGCCCAGCCTTTTCCCAAATATGTTGAGGTTGGCTCCCTGCTAAATGACAGAAATTTTCATGATGAACTACTTTCAGTTGACCGCAAGTCAGTGGTAGCACTTTGACCGTGAACTGACCTAGCGTAGTACGGAATTTCAATAGAATAAAAGGCCATCTGAGACTGGTGTCATTACCACTGACGTGTAGCTTACGATACTACACTCTCATATGGCTGATTTGCATTTGCATCATCTGCCTAGCCTTTTCCCAACTATGTTGGGGTCGGCTTCCAATCTAACCGGATGCAGCTGAAAACCGGTATTTTACATAGAGCGACTGCCTGTTTGCCCTTCTCAACCCAGATACTGGGTAACACAATACCTCTTAGTAAGACTAGTTTTACAAGAACTGTGCGGCTGCTACTTAGCCACGAGCCCCTCATTTACTGCATTCTGTACATTTACAATATTTGTAAATATGTGAGCACCATATATCTATCACATAATTAATTTACCTGTCATTGCTATAATTTTATTTATTTATTTCTATATAGTTTATTGTACACAAGAAAAAAAAAATTTTTTTTTTATTCTTATTACCTTTTGTAGTATAGTAATTTTATTCTAGGTGCATCATCTTCAAATAATTATGTAACGTATACAAAATATTGTAAAACATTTTCAGGAATGGTGGAGTTTCTTGCCCATTTTCCTCCATACGAAATTATCTTTTGGAAGCGGCAACTAGAATCAGTTTTATATTTTGTACAACGTTCAAAAGTGCCTTTTATGTGCCTATCCATACTAATATTATAAATTCGTAAGTAACTCTGTCTGTCTGTCTGTATGTTACCTATTAATGCCTAAACCACTTAACGGATTTCGATAAAATTTGGCAGAGAGATATTGCATTCCGGGGAAGGACATAGGATAGTTTTTATGCCAATATTCCTACGGGATTGACTCCAAAAATTATAAACTCGCTAAAATCCTGAGATTCTCCAGAATTGCGGGCTCATAAATTGAACCAAACCGCTTGAAGATAAATGAATACTTTGTTGCTTTATTGATTTATATCTTCACCCTATAAGGCTTCATCAGGTAGGCTGCAACAGGTTATCGTGTCTATAGCTGTACAAGGATCTTTTAGCTGAAATCCGAGGGCTAAAGCTCAGAACTAACGCCTCTATTTTTTTTCAATACATTTCACAAAATAATTGCCCAAATGATTACTTTTTGCGCCCCTGTTAACATCATTCGTGCGGCAAAAAATCCTAGGTATAGATTATTTTCTTTATAATTCCTTTCTTTTCTTTATTATATTTAAGTGAAGAGTAGGTACCTACAGTTTACGCGTGCAGTTCTTACAAAGATGGTTGCAGCAATAATGAAAAAAAAACTGTTCAGTATTTAAAACAAGGTGTGTATTGAACGAAAGTTTGCAGATTTTAAAAAGAAAGCTTTATATCTTGCATTTTATATACTAACTAGCAGCGCCCCGCGGTTTCACCTGCATAAGTGTCGATCCCGTTCGAAAGACACGTGGTGCCATCTATGATCATAATAATGTTATTATTGTTTTCTTCGGGAACAGCACTTTTTTTCGGGATAATTAAAGGTTTAATACCCTATGTCCATTTCTGAACACCGGACAACGTACCTATATGCAAAACAGGATGATCGGTTCAGTGGTTTAGGCGTGAAAAGGCAACAAACAAACAAACTTACTTTCACATTCATAATATTAGTTAGGATGAGGGTTAAAAAAACGTTGTTTAACCATTCCAACGTCTGTAATTTAATCAACTTTTTTAATCAAGTGGATTCTTAATTTCATATTATTAGGTACTGCAGGTCTGCATATATGTATGTTTTGGTTAGGTAGATAAGACCTTCAAGATTCTGAATGTATGAAACGGCCACTAAATAAGTTTTCCCAACATAGGAATTTTGGAATTAAATAATTTAGAAACAAAATCGATTTAGTTTTAATCGACTTTGTAACCATATACCTAAAAGACTAGTACGCGGTCATGAGGTAAAACTAGCAATATTCAGCAATATAACTCAACAAACTGAACACCAAAACAAAACAAATTAAACTTTACAAACACTATCCAACCTATTCTGTTGTCGGTACTTGGCAACAAAGGTGCAATGACGTCACACAAATATTTGTTCGTTAGACTTCGGACACTGGATACTGATCATTTTGTACATAGTCCTCTGTTTATAGTATTGACGAAATTACCAGTTTATTTATTAGTAAAGGCTGAAAATATTAGGTAAGTATTGAAAGTTTTTTGCAAGAAGTTTAGTACATTTTGGATGGTCAAGTTTTCTAATAAAACAATTACCTGATAGCATGCTAAATTACCTATCAAATACAATAAGTGAAGCTACTAGTTGCAACCTTTGTCACATTGGTCGTTTGCAGTATTTCGAAGCATTCTGATAGATCGACTATAAAAGTCTTTCAATTTCATTTCATCAGCATGTAGCAGTTCACTGCTGGGCCACAGGCCTCCAGCCACGCCTAATTGTAGTTCGATCTTCGGTAACTTTGACTCCAGTCACACTACGAAGATTGTCGCTCCACCCAGCCTGGAGGGCGTCCCACCTTACGTTTCCCGATTCAGTCTCCACTCTAGCACACGTCTACCCTAAGGCTGCAGTTAGACGGCGTGAAAAATTTCTTGCGGCTTCCGCGCGGCAGCCGCGTGCTATGTGTTCAGTCATAGCAATTTATGTTTTATTAACTAGGAGACAACGTTAAAATTCTTTGTAATTAACTAACCACGCGGCGGTCGCGCGTTGTCGACACTGACATGGTCGGCAGGCGGTCGATCTCGCTCGAATGTTCTCGATGTACGCCCCGCGCCCGCGTACCCGCATTCTCCTTTCTTTCAATCAGTCACTTCAAATTTGCAGTCACTTGCGCGCGCAGCCGCCGCACAGCCGCCGCGCGGCCGCTGCGTGGCGGCAGTGCGGTGAAGGCGCGAAATAATTCGTGTCATTAAAACGCGCCCTAAAGGCCATCGGTTCTACTGTTCTATGGGTCCTATTTCCCTGTCAGCTAGCTAATTTTGTTATTAAATCGATTACTGATAATAATCTGCCTAGCCTTTTCCATACTATGTTGGGGTCAGCTTCCAGTCTAACCGGACGCAGCTGAATATCAGTATTTTACATGGAGCGACTGCCTATTTAACTTCTATAGCCCAGTTATTTGGCCCATATTACCTAAGACTGGTTGTCAGCCTTTCGGGTTCCCTGTAATTACTACCAACGATCTACGAATGACGGATGGGACTTTACAGGGCTTAACGTGCTTTCCGAGGCGTGGAGGAGTCTCGATATTTTATGGTCACCAATCCGTGGACTGACCTCGACAAGCATAGCTTAAATTTTGATCGGCTTGTGCGGCTGTTGTTTTAAAGTCACGTCGTGTCAACTGCACAGTTTAATTAAACTAGTTATTAAACACAGTTTAATTAAACTAGTTAACAACCTAGTTTAATTAAACTAGTTATTAAACAGGTGACCTAAGAACGTAATATTCAGGAAACCTAAAGCTCTGCTTACCCCATGAGGAAGCGTCGACATACGTGTGTGGTAGACATTAACAAAGTGTGTACATAATATCAAAAGACACAAATTACGTACTGCACACCCCGGTTTATTACAGCGTCGTAATGAGATAGAACTGTGAAGGCTGTGGAGTCGAAGAGATGGGAATTTAATAAAGATTTTTTTGTATAATATAGTAGGAGTTTGTCTTAGAAAGTCTTGGAGGGCCAAAGTGTTGACAGATCGCTTCTTCAGTATCAGGTTGTGAATTCAATATTAGGCTACCTAGATCCATACTAATATTATAAATTCGAAAGTAACTCTGTCTGTCTGTCTGTCTGTATGTTACCTTTTCACGCCTAAACCACTGTACGGTTTTCGCTAAAAGGCAGAGAGATAGATCGCATCCCGGGGAAGGACATAAGATAGTTTTTATCGACATACCTTGGGGGCGAAGCCGCGAGCGGAAGCTAGTCTTCTTAATATATCTCGCGTAAACAGTCTACATTCTTTCATCAGTTGGACCTCTGAGGGTCTCGCAATAATAGATAATTGTATGTGCCTCATTCATTAGTCGAGGCTTGTTACGTAGCCTACCTCATGACGTCTCACTGGGTACAAGACTTTTGTCACTTTTCCTTTCAAGTTTTTCTATCTTTCTTACATTAGTAACTGTACCACGCTTTCTCAGTCCTCATTCGATAATAAATATATAAATTCTTCCTAAATAAACTCTAACAACATGATTACATCCTCTCCACCCCCTGTCCTGTTCTACGCAATGCGCACATGCCGGCTATCAGTCATGATTCACACAAACTCCCCAGTCTTTGCCGCTGTTAATTAAGAACAGTGCACTGTTTACATGTCTAGCCTCACCTGAGATGTGTTGGGAAGCGAGTACAAAGTGGACCATGATGGCCGTTGGAATGGGTGGCAAAGAAGTTATAATTATGTCTAATCATTTTAGCATCTTGTCATAGATAGATAGACCTACCCTTCAAATCATAAATGTTTAAGAGGGTTACCCGCAATAACCACTTCATTTAGCAATCGTATTGGTGATACACCTATTTATTTATTTTTGATTGATTTATGACATTACGGCCGACCACGTTATTGCTTTACCACTTTTCACTACAATTCCTAGTAAATTAAATCTTTACTAAGTTTGAAACCAATGATATTATAAAGGAAAGATGCGCTACGTTCATACTGAGTGACGTTCTGTATTGTTGCGTTTTATTACAAAGACTTACAACTCTAACTGCGATAGATAAAAACGGAACGTGTGACACAGAAAGAGATAGCAACAATGAAATTACAACAATTGTCTGAATTTGTATGCAATATTTGCGCGCGCTAGTGCCATATCTACCTCTTTAATATAATTATCATTGGTTGAAACTAAGTAGGTATCTTGCTATCACGTAGACAGATAGGTACACCTTGTCGTCTTATAACGTGGAAGCGACTTTCAACCTTACGACGGTAAAGCAATACGACTATCTATCATTCTTCCAACAATATGGTACGATCGTTTTGAAACATGTAAGAACACTAAAATTACACAAATATCTAGGTGCTTTTATGCAATAAAGAATTAGACAGAAATATTTTTTTCTATTTATGATAAGATTGATAAGTCAGCAAACAGGCAATTCGAAGACGTGACATCTGCCAACCCGCACTGGACCCGCGTGGTGGATTACGGCCCACTCCCTCTCACCGAGAGGGACCTGTCTCCCAGCAGTGGAAACATTATAGACTGATCATGCATTATTATACTTATTGTCTCACTAGCTTCCGCCCGCGGTTTCGCCTGCGAGGTATGTCGATAAAAAACTATCCTATGTCCTTCCCCGGGATGCAGTCTATCTCTCTGCCAAATTTTATCGAAATCCGTTCAGTGGTTTAGGCGTGAAAAGGTATCATACAGACGGACAGAGTTACTTTCGAATTTATAATATTAGTATGGATGTGCCTGTTATGGCATGGGCACCTATCTTCTACAATTTATTGGTATATAGTAACGCACCCACACGTCAGAATTAAGATCCTCTCTGGCATTTTACTACAACTATTAAAATACGGGCGTAAGTAGATTCTTAAACTTGTTTACGGCATATAAAAATGTGATCATAATCATAATTATCCTCTATTACAATCCAAATCGCATCACCGTCCACCAGACATGCTCCGTCAAGTCCCCCAAACTATAGCATTTATCTCTAAACATAGCCCCAAATTGCAATATCGCTTTCAGTTTTTACAATAGCATTGTCTATCTGTACCTACTGAGCTATATTGCTCTATAAAGCCGCAATTTGAATTGTAATGTGCAAGCGGTCAAAATGACTGCCTCTCTGCGGTAGGACGGAGTGTACCACAACGAATGCCAACACGATTTTGATAAAGGATCGTATGTTTAAGCTATTGGCTATTTGGTGGCTGTATGGTGGTGGGATGGAGGTTTGAGGAGCTGGTTGTAAAGCTAAAGGTTGAGGGTTTACAACCTGTCACTGTCATACTATCATTTGTCGAGCCTTTTTACAATTACGTCTGGATATAACTGGATGCAGCTGAATACAAGTATTATACATGGAGCGACTGCCTATCTGAGCTTCTCAACCCACAGTAACTGGGTAACACATTTCATAACGTGAACTAAACTAATTGCAGAATCAGAAATTATTGATATTTAGTTCACATCATCTGCCTAACCTTTTCCCAACTATGTTGGAGTCGGCTTCTAGTCTAACCGGATGCAGCTGAATTATTGATTTAATTATTATATGATATTTTACAAGTATTGAATCTCCTTCTCCCTTTAAATCCATCGAAAGGTTGTCTTAAAAAATCGCGCTTAGTGATAAGGCCGCGCACTGTGTCAATCCATGTAACATTTTTACATTTATATATGAAATTTGTACGGTGTACATAATAAAAAGTACTCTATTTAACAAAGCTCAGGTGCGTCCGTTATTTTAATTTAATTTCAGTTGAATGTAATTATAATTTAAAATACAGAAAGTAATTTTACGAGGCTGTTTGTTTTAAGAATAACAATGTATGGTACCAGAGCTCCTGTCTATTTCGTGCATATCCAATTAATTTCGGACTCGACTGGAGCATAGCATACCTCTTCCTCATGTGTCTAACCGAACACCCACCATTCCGAGAATGGACACTATTCCCCGAATACCACTCTAGCCTATCCAGAACCCTTGACGTTAAAACAAACCGTACTCACAGCACAAAACTAGTCCATTCTCTACAACGAAACAAATAATTCAAGACTATTTCAATATTCGTACAGAACCCATTTCAATTATCCTCGAGTCGTGGCACACTAGTGGCCCTCTAAGTGAAATAGCTTGTACTTTCAAAACTTTTGTTTCTTTACCGTATAGTCGGGTAGTTTCATTTTATAAATAATTGATTAGTATCTGACTGGAAGACTATGATGTGTTGCGAGGGTAAAAGGTTGGGGTGGTCTGACAATAAACTATGATTACTGACTGACTGACTGAAATGCGTGCACTGACTAGACAGGGTTTGTGTGGTATTTTCCTCAAAAAATAATTTCAGACACTAATCTGGTCCTCATATGATCTGACCAAGAATGTGTCAGGACTCAAGAGACTGATATCTGTGTTAGTTTCGGTGTTTTAACCATACACTTTTCAGTTGTCAAAGAGTCTCTCAGTTAACTCGCGTTTACACCCTTAAACAAGGTGTGATACTTGTTTTTGACAAGTCTTTTAAAAGACTTGTTAAAAACATGTCGTGTATGAAACATGTAGGTATTGACATTGTTTCAGACATTTATTGTTCCGTTATACATACTCTTTTTTGGTTTATTTCAGTTCAGCGTTTCATAAATAGTTTACTTTTATCTTTTTAAACGACTACAAAAAAGAGGAGGTTTTGAATTCGTCAGTATTTTTTCTTACGTCAACAATTCTCTCAGAATACAATAATTTGATGAGTCCTTTAGTTATTCCCCTCCAAAATTCCAAACTTTAATTAAAAAGCGTGCTACCATAGCACTATAACATTGGCAGAGTTACCAACCTCGGCACTAATTTAAAAACACAGAGAAAAATAGAGAGAACTATTTTTTTAAGTATTTTGTATACATTTTTGACAAGTTTTGCACAACTAATCTTTAGAACTTGTCTATGGTGTACACGATAATCGAAAACAGTAGACACGACATATTACAGACCATACATATTATTATAGTCCATGTCGCACAGTTGCGCGTGCTAAGTCCCCAGTACCACGTACTCTGGCCGCACTTAATGATCTCTTGGACTCTAATCCAACAAACGATCTGTTTGCAGACGAATGGACGAAGATTTTGTCGGCATGTCAGAAGTAATGTGAGAGGGATTTATGAAAGTGTTGTTAACTTTTTACTTGATGATTTTATCTTTCATGTGTATAAACTCGTACAAACTGTGTCTATAATTTCTGTAATTAATTAAAGAAATAAATAAATGGAATACATGTTTTATACCTTGGTGTAAACGCAGGAATTAGAAAGTAGAAGCTAGTTGCCCGTATAGATAGAAAATAAGTAAAGGCCAATTCACGTAGTTCAAAACGTTCAAATTTAGGTCTCAAAAACTTAAGGGTTTTTTTGACAGATTGAGACTGAGATTAGAATGCGAACGTTCTTAAAAATACGGGAATTACCCCACTGAGCTTCTAGACCCCATTTCACCTGTCCGTAATATTACAATTTTCCCTCCGATCCTCATTGTCCAATAAAATGGCGCCGGAGAATATAAATCTCGTTGCAATAAGAGGTGTAGACCCTCTCCTACGGGGAATCAAGAAAAAAACATTTTAAGAAACAAATTGCTGGCTCTTTGTCTAGTTTAGTGATGTGAGTGATTACGGGATGCGATGTCGATGAAAGGAATAGAGGTGGGGTATGTTTAATAGTGATTTCGCATGCAGGACGTGTGTGTGTGTTCGAATTTCAGAATATTTATACACTCACCGGCAATAAAAGTCTACTTTAAACTGTGTTAATGTGAAATTATGCACTTAAACCAACTAGAGATGCTACTTGCAATCTATTCTCATTAAAAAATCGGAAAGATTAAGTTTAGTTTGTTCACGAATTTGTGTTTAGGACTTGGGCCACATTTACTGCCGGTGTATTAAAATTTAAGCTATTCGTGCCTAGTAGACAGGGCTAGGTAATCAAAACTGTTCGAAATGAATAGCAAGTCAACAGACGAACTTTAGGTGAGTTTTTGAACAAAATTTCAAAGTCAGCCTGTGGTGTGGCGTTTTATTGAAATGCAAAGTTCACTGACTGGTTTAAGCCGTCATGCTTAAGCATGATTACATCGTGACATAAAATAAACGTGCTATAATGCAATCTTAAAGCTGTTATAGAGTAATCCCGTAAGTGAAGAAGAAACAAACATAATCATTAATCAGTCTCATGAACTAAAGTGACAAAACACCGACGTTATTTACATTTATATCTGTAATTTCTACGTATGTAGAGTGTCCTATCTATAATTTAGTTTTTTTAGGTCGATAAAAAATACCTGCCTCTATCTATACCACCCCATCACTACACAGGTATCCGCCGTAGTACTTACAAATGATCGTCATCTATCCACGCCAGTCAACACAGTTAGTGTAGGGGTCAGCAGAGGAGCGGGTAGTGAGGGTCATTTGATCGACGTTAATAGGACGACTCGTTGGTGGTCGCGGTCTTTGGTGGGAAGAGACGGTTGGAAAATTTTGTGTAAAGGGCTTTTAGCCTGCACGGCTGCACCCCAATTGCGTAATACACTATAAATCACAATCTGAATGATTTTGAAGGATATTGCTAATCCATCCTCAATCAACTCAGCCTATCGCAGTCCACTGCTGGACATAGGCCTCACCCAGACTGCGCCACAGCACCCTGTCCTCCGCCTTCCGCATCCAGTCTACCCCAGCCACCTTCTTTAGGTCGTCCGTCCATCTAGCTGGGGGGCGTCCCACACTACGCTTGCCGATACGCGGTCTCCACTCCAGGACTCGTCTGCTCCACCGGCCATCGGTCCTTCCACAGACATGGCCAGCCCACTGCCACTTCAGTTTGCTTACTCTGCAAGCTATGTCGGTAACTCCGGTTCTTTTCCGGATAATTTCATTCCTGATTTTATCCTTCAAAGAGACTCCGAGCATAGCTCGCTCCATAGCGCGCTGAGCGACCTTGAATTTGTGGACCAGCCCGACCGTCAGTGTCCACGTAATCTATCCTACTTCCTACATAAAACCAAGTCTGGTTAGTTACACCATTTATAATTCAACAACGGCTGGACCGTTTTTTATGATCTTTGAATTGTGGGTTTTGTTTTCACCCTGATTAGCAGAATAACTATGTAAAAATGGGAAAAGTTCACGGGGAAAAATAAAAATAGATAATTCATTTTCTCATACATTTTGCATTGATTCTGAGGCCGCACGAAATCCGCGAGGTCAGCTAGTAATATTATAAACGCGAAAGTTTGTGAGGATGAAAGATGGAAGGTTTGGTCCTTATTCACGCAAAAACTCCTGAATAGATTTGGATGAAATTTGGCACACAGATATATATAAAATTCAAAGTTCTGACTGACTAATATATCAACGCACGCGCGTTTTTTTTCTTTAATTTCTTTCACAGCCCAAACCGCTGGTCCTAGAGACATGAAATTCGGAGGATGTGTTCTTTGTGAAGAGTAGGTATCCATTAAGAAAGGGTTTTTCGAAATTCCACCCCCAAGAGGGTGAATGGGGGAAGGGTGAAATTTCACGCGGGCAGAAGCTAGTAGTTGATAACCAGGCAGGATTAACACGTATGAGCTTTTTATATACCGATATTCCCACGGGATCCAACTTAGATAACGCAATGAAAGTGGTTGAACTGTCAAAATTAATTCAGAATAAGAATATTTTAGAACAAAACAAAAGATTAAGAGTCAGTTTGCCATCACAGCTCATGTTGGCTGCTCTATTAAAATTTAAAAAGAGAATCTTTTATTAAAAACACGTCATCTGCAATTGAGCAGTCGTGGGTCAGCGGTAAAGGTTCATCACCACTGCTCTCAAAATGGTAAAGAAAAACATCGAGAGGAAACCGGCATGTCCTAGAACCAAAAATTTTAAGACATGTGACACCGTCCACCATTGGGCCCGCGTGGTAGATTATGACCCACTTCCTCTGACAGAAAGAGGCAGCCTGTTTAGCAGTGGGGACATTACACACTGATTATACAGGGTTATTGGTAAAACATTAACAACCTCTTAAGAGGTCATTGTACTCATCATTATGAACAACTTTTACTATGGGACCAAACCTGAAATAGCGAAAAAAAAATCAGCTATTCCCTAAATTTTGACGAGTTAATACGAACATAAATGTAGGGAACAGCTGTTTTTTTATCCCGCGATATAGATTTTAAAACACCCAAAGTAATTCCTGATGACATGACTTATGAGGGTCGAAAAAGTATAAAATCAGCATTTTTTTTCAATACAAATAAGACCTACGTTCATTGGGTAGTGGTAAGACAGACGTGAATGAAGTATGGGAGTGGTTTTATAAGGAACGATCGCGATACGACTGCGGTGCGATTACTATCGGCTAGTGTAGTAGAGCTTTGACTTGGTTAAAGTATTGGTAATCATAATCATCTGCCTAGCCTTTTCCCAATTATATTGGGGTCGGCTTCCAGTCTAACCGGATGCAGCTGAATACCAGTATTTTACATGGAGCGACTGCCTATCTGACCTTCACAACCCCCTTACTGGGTAATACGATACCCCTTGGTAAGACTGGTTATCAGACTTTCGGGCTTCTGACTACCCGTAACGACTGTCAAAGATCCACGAATGACAGCCGGGATAAACGGCTTAACGTGCTTTCCGAGGCACGGAGGGGTCACGGTATGTAAAGATGGTCACCCATCGACAGACTAACCGCGGCCAGCGTAGCTTAACCTGATCGATCGATCCGTGCGGCTGTTATTATTTAGCCACGGGCCCCTCTGGTTAAAGTATTGGTAATCAAAAATATTTATGTTTAGAAAAATATTATAACTTTCAAATAATTTTACGCGACTATTTACACTACGTACAAAATGAAATGACTAACTATACAAATAAAAAATAAAATAAAAGGACACTAAGGGCGCATTCTACAAACTTTTATTCCTAGAATAAATCTTATCCTGAGAATAAATTTTGAATTTTTGACAGTTTTACCATAGGTACTAGAACTGACAGACGTCAATTTTTACCACGAATAAAAGCTATCTGACTTTGGTAAAACCAGCCCCTAAGGTGTCGAAGTACCTACTGAAGACTGGCAGTATTGCCACGTATTTAGAAAATAGAATAGAATATTGTTTCGAATAGAATATTGATATTATTTATTGTTTGTTTTGAATAGAATATTGTTCTAACACACTTATTTGTGACGTTTTACATCTACTAATCAAAAATGTTTTGTCCTTTTTTAGCATGGGGATCCATGGATGCCACCGCTACAAACACTGATCAATAGTTGTGTAGCAGTTTACGTTAATTATCTTCAATTATCTTCTCATACCTTGACATTGGCAACCAAAGGTCATGCCTAGCCGACCCCAACATAGTTGGGAAAAGGCTAGGCAGATGATGATGACCTTGACATTGGCAAAATCATCGAATGTTACCGATGGAGTCAGAACCTCAAAAAATAGAATAGAAAAGCTATCTGACTTTGGTAAAACCCGCCCCTAAGGTGTCGAAGTACCTACTGAAGACTGGCAGTATTGCCACGTATTTAGAAAATAGAATAGAATATTGTTTATTGTTGCTGCAGGTGATTAACAAAATAATAAAGTTGCAACAAATGAAAAAAAAACTACAACATATCCACTGATGGAACACAATAATACAGAAATAAATAAAAATAATATTCTGACAGATGGATAGGAACAGAATGATTTTTAATAGCTAATCATTCGCGGGAACCACATAATAAAAGCAAACTTGTCTTTATTTTTTGTATTATTTATTGTAGTATTTAAATGATGAAAATAATGTACTACAGTTTACTAATCGGCGTAGCGCGTAGCCGGTCTACGTTGTGCTACGAAAGCGTAGCCGGCGTAATTAACATATCAGTGCAGTGATATAAAGATGTCACAAGTGGCATTAGTATCGTCACACACGATAACTGAAACTGAACTAGTCCTTTTTAGGGTTCCGTACCAAAATGGTAAAAAGGAAGGGTTTATGGTGAGACTCTGTCTGTCTGTCACAGCTGGATATCTCAAGAACTACTAATGCTATCAACTTGAAATTTAGAATAGTTTTAGACGACGTTTGCCCAACTATTTTGCAAATTAGAAAGAAATAAAAATATATGTATATTTTTTGAAACAGGGACTGAAAGGGGGTCTGAAAAATTCGGAGTGGGGCTACTAGGGCAGGTGGGGTACCCATATATATGAAAGAGCGCAGTTTGCACATTCTCAAACATTTTTTCTTTTTTTTTAGGCCACATACTTTTCGACTTTTGATAAAAATTAAAAAAAAAATACCGCCCCCTTATCTCCGAAGTTTGCAAAGAGAAAAATCTGAAATGATTCTTTGTGATAGAAGTTTATGTAAAGATTACAGGAAAAATAAAACGAAGTCTCTAAATAGCACACTTTTTCAGAAATCATCAACAAAAGTTACACTAGTTCCACTATCGGTCAAGAAATGGCGCTGACATAAAACTGCAATATTCAACACCGCACTGCACAGTCAAATTTAAAAACATAATATGATGGTACGGAACCCTCGGTGCGCGAGTCCGACTCGGTCTTGCCCGGTTTTTTTAGTTACGGTAGGTACTCCACACAAATTTGTGTACCATTACTAACACATTGAAGGACAGTGAACGAGACACAATAGAAGTTTTATTGTTATTACGTCGAGAGGCGTTAAATGTCCCGCAAGTGTTAACATGCTATGTCACAACATAGTAATGAAGCTATAGCTAGAGGTATGAGGAACTGGGTGTAAAGTTCACTCATACTCTATAGAAAAGGGAGGATCCTCCGACCAGATGGGTGTCGTGTCAGGCGGGCAACTGCCCGATGATTCATGTTGGGCCGTTGTATCTATGCTAGTTGCGCGGTGCACTCTGCTTGCGCGATGCAGGATTTGCGTGACGTCAGTATGACGCGTTGTTCGCATGTGGCGTTGTAGATACCGCCACAAAGCTAACTCATACTCAAGCATAGTTAATACAATTTATAAGGGACCATCGCGCGTGTTTTTTCTACCAAATAAAAAAGAATCACGTAAGTCGGCCCAGTAATCTCGGCGGAATCGGTGTAGGTACATATTGTGAATACAATAAAACTCGCCAATTGCATAACTGCCTACTTTTTAGGGTTCCGTACCTCAAAAGGAAAAACGGAACCCTTATAAGATCACTGCGTTGTCCGTCTGTCCGTCGGCCAGGACCCCTTTTCTCAGAAGCGCGTGGAGTAATCAAGTTGAAAATACTCAGAGCTGCAATCCTTTGAAGCAGTGAAAAAAAAAAAAAAATGGTTGCCTGTAAAGTCGGTTTTACGGGCGAAGATTTTACGTGACAACGACCGATCATCCGATCATAGTTGAGTGGGAGAGAGACGCAAGGCATTCGGCGGGCCTCTCTCTCGTTCGGTGACTCATCGTAACGTTACCGAGCGTTACACTTTTTCATAAGTGACTCCCAGTCGCAACCTAATTTAAGACGTTGTCACGTCAAAAATAAACTTCTAAGTCAACGCAATCAAAAGATACGGGCGTTTATGTTCCGGAATCAAAGCCTATATAATAGGGTACTTCCCGTTGACCTAGAATAATGAAATTTGGCCAGAAGCAATGTAATGTAGCACAAGTAAAGGAAGAAATCCTAAAACCGTAAATTTGTAGTAATATTACAAAAAAAAATCCCGTGAAAAACTATTTACATACCTTTTATACGGAACACTCGGCGCGCGAGCCCGACTCACAACTGACCGGTTTTAAAGTAAATTATAAAAGGAAATATCACATAAACAGTCTGGTGAGATCATAGATTCCGTGGGTGAGATGCATAAAAATTTGCAGTTTTACTGATATTTAGATTTATCAAAGAACACCTAAAACCCGAATGAGCCGCTTGGTATAAAGGGGCTCCCAACATTAGGCAGATTAAAATTGCTTTTTTTTGCTGACAGGACCTGATGCCTCCTATTTTGATAACATTATTGTTCACATGTTCTCCTAATTCGGTTTTTTCATCCCTCAGAGGGGATGTAAATATGTCTGCCAGTTATTTATGTGGCTTAAGTGATATATATTTAAAGGTAATGCTTCTTCTACTTTACGGGTTTTTCTTAAATTATGATGTCATGTTACTAAATTATTCTACAACAGGATAAGGAAGAAATTGTGGGAAATTCGCGTCTGATTTAGACATTTACGATAACTTATTCGCCTTTTGTCGAATCGAATTTGATGTATTAACATCAAACTCGATTCGACAAAGACGAATGAGTACTTCGATATTTTTGCTTAGAAAGTATTTTTTTGTGCGTCAAAATATGATAATATAATATAGGTATAATGAATAATGATATAAATAATGTAACCCTGTGTCGTCCCAGCAGTGGGGACATTATAGGTTGATTATGATGATGATGAAGTTTATTTTTTACCCACGACGGTACGGAGACTATCGTTTGGGGTGAGAGGATGTGTGTGCAAACCAATGTTGCCATTTATCTCCAAAACTACTAGACCGATTTTGATGCAGTTTTCAGTGATGGGTTTGGATGTGATTGGTGCATGTTTTTAGATAGGTGTTATGGTGACAACTCACCAGGGGGCGCTGCAGTAACATTTGTTTGTACAAACCAATGTTGCCATTTATCTCCAAAACTACTAGTCCGATTTTGATGCGGTTTTCATAACTTCTCTTCTCTTTAAGTGTATAATGAACCTATGCTCTTTAAAAAGTTTGAAATAAAAAGCAATATTATTTTTTTTTGAAAAAACCCACGACGGTTAAATGTAATTGTAAAAGGATAAAATAATTTAAAAACCCCCGACTTTAAAAATTTATGTAACGAGACTAAAACAGATAAATTCATATGGCAGTCGGGGGACCTCAACTAGAAGGTGTTCCACAGAACCACGGTCAGGGAAAAATCAAGACACACTACCGCACTACGTTAAGTCTCCGTGTTATAGCCCTTTCATACAACTGTCAAAGAAAAACAGAATAAAATAAATATATAAAGGGGGCTCCCATACATCAAACGTGTTTTTTTCGGCATTTTTGCCTTGTGGTACGGTGCCCTTCGTGTGCGAGTCCGACTCGCACTTGGCCAGTTTTTATATATACATGTAAATATTATTTTAAGTAGGTATGTTAGCTTACATATTATGTAAATATTATCTTGTTTGAAAAAATCGATTAATTTCCCTAACTGTGTGTTTACGAGTTACGACCCGGATCAACGACACAGGAAAAACTTAAAGGATAATATAATGGTTTTTAAAATGCAAAATGAACAGAATAGGTAACTCAACTGTGACTCTGTGAGAGCTCACAAAGTCACAGATTCACAATACATAAGAAATCTGAAGGGGGAAAAGTTTTTAAACGAAAATACACTCCCAGTTCTGATTTACCACTCTACATTTTTGCTAACTCAGCACATTACTTAGCCTCCTGGTCCTGCTTACCCTACAACACTGATTAAGGGTAGCCGGTACAGCAATAATTTTATATTAAACGGACAATTTCTATGCGCAGAGGATACCCGAATTTTATGGACGAAGATAATGTATCGAATATGCTTAAATATTTATAAATTATGGGCTATGTATGTATATCACGGCTTTGCAAGGACGGTTTGTAAAAGAAACGATGATCAAACTAATTTTATGGGTCAAATTTGCATGTTTTTGTAGTTTAAGTATCGCCAGATTCCTTTTTTAAGGCAATTGGTTTGTGGGCTTTCCAAATACAGGGTGTAACTATGAACTCGGCACAAGATTCTAGGGTAGACATTTTTCGTCAGTTATCAAAAAAAGAAACTGCTATTTCGTTGAGATTTATTCCGGTCGGATCCCCTGAACCTCCCACCCTGGAATCCCCCCCCCCCCTGGAACCCCTGCTAGTTATTCTTCTGTTTTAATCTCTGTCTTACTAAAACTACCTTTTGGAATGGGCGACTAGAATCATTTCTATTTAGTTTTTTTTTGACGTTCAAAAGTGCCTTTAATGTGCCTATTTGAAATAAATGATTTGACTTTGACTTTGACTTATCCACTACAAACTTTCTCATTCCGGTCTGATCCCCTGAGGCCTTCCCCCTCGATCCTCTGCCAGTTATTCTTCTGTTTTAATCTCTGTCTTATCCACTACAAACTTTCTCATTACAGTCTGATCCTCTTTTTCCTTTGTTTTTATTCCGGACGGACCCCCCCCCCCCTACCAGAAATGTGCACCTACGCGGTCAAAATATGTGGAACAATTTTTTTTTTATAACAGCCGACGTAAAATTTCAACGCAAGTTCAGAATCATGTGGTGACCCTGTATAGCCCAGCTCGGGTAATTATCGGTTTCTATATTCCACTATATCCGACTCGGCTGGGCAGCGTTCGGGAAGCTACGCAATGTCTTCTCATCTCACATACCGCAGTGTCTCAAGACGAAAGTCTTTGACCAGTGCGTGTTGCCAGTGATGACTTGTGGCACTGAAACGTGGTCGCTCACAATGTGCCTTATAAGAAGGCTAAAAGTCACCCAAAGGGCAATGGAGAGGGCCATGCTTGGAGTTTCCATGCGTGATAGAATCTAGAATGAGGAGATCCGCAGGAGAACCAAGGTAACCGACATAGCCCGAAGAATGACCAAACTTAAGTGGCAGGGCACATTGCTCGCAGAACAGATGGCCGATGGGGCCGAAAGGTTCTGGAGTGGCGACCGCGTACTGGAAGACGTAGCGTTGGAAGGTCTCCCACAAGGTGGTCCGACGACCTTGTGAAGGCCGCAGGAACCCATTGGATGCGAGAAGCGCAGAACCGGTCGAAGTGGAGGTGCATGGGGGAGGCCTATGTCCAGCAGTGGACTTCTTTCGGCTGAAATGATGATGATGATGATATTCCACTAAAGGTAGTTGGTTGGTGGTAGTTAACACTGCGACTAGTAGCTACTTATTTAAGCTATTGGGTTTCCTACCTTTAAAAAAATGCGATAATTATTGTTGTTTTTCAAACAGCCTAAAGGCGACTGACCTAATTTGTACACTAATAAAAGAAACTTACAATAATCTATAGTAGATATTATAGTATAACAAAGTCGCTTTTCACGTGTCTGTGTACCGCTTAGTTCTCCTGAACTGCACAACAGATGGATGCGGTTTTCACTAACATTTAGAGTGTTTATTCTAGAAAGTTTTACGTATAAACTATTACAAAATAATAAAGAAATCTCAATGTTTTATCAAGTCGTAATACCGTGCGAAGCAGGGTCTGGGCAGTAAATAATAAACAAAACTCTGTTAACAATTACAGAACCAATTGTTTTGTATCTACATAATGTTTTCTGGCTTCCTTTCCTGCGAAAAAAATGCTAGAATAACGAAAACAAAATAATTTTATACCAAATCACCAATCAGCCTTTAGGTATCATTATAAACCATCTATTAACTTTTCAAACCCAAAATCATGAAAATATATTTCATAATAAAAAAAAATCCACCATATTTATAATTTCTGTCAAAAAACGTGAAGAACTTAGAAATAAATAACTCGAGGCGAGAGTTCGCCGTTCACTAGAATAATAAGGTCACTAGTGTTGAGGCGTGTTCGGCTTCTGGGTTTCGTCGTCGGTTACAAAAATATTTTTTGTAATAGGTATTATTCCTCGTTCTACCAGAATATATTATATGTATATAGGTCGGAGCAGAAAGGTTAAGAGTCAGCTGGCCGTAGTGAAGTATCGTTCTTAAAGATTTAATTTCAGGAATATTACAGGTTTCAATTTGAACTCTTATTAAGACAAGGCATTAGGAGTTTTCTAAATTAACTAGACGTCTATTAAGCGTAGCTACTTACTTTCGGCTACGGTATTCCATAACTTGAAACCATTGTCATAAACAAGTCTAATAATAGTGTATTTTTATTTGAACTTTACACTATGAAATTAGTTTAAAAAGTTATCCCTTTATTTAATCAAATCACAACTCTTCGCTGACGACGGCGCGTTACGCCCACACTCAACATGTGGCTATTATGTGTATTTAGTTGTAGTTTTTACAAACTTTTACACTAATTTCTTACCCGAGAAAAAAGTTGGTAGTCATCGTCTTACCTATTTTATAATTCGTTACATACCTAGTCAAATATAATGTGTATCGTTTAATAGGTAATACGGGCTGGTATCCGCAACTCCACGCCAATGCGCGTATTTAGCGTACGGTATGTGTTCGTGTATCGTATACTAGTAATAATAGTTTCGTGTAGGTATTACTAGCGGAAACCTGTAAAGCAATGGTTATTAGTTGACCCTAAAAATATTGAATGTTTAATACAGGAATCGAACATCTAGATCGAAATCAATCACTCAACCGCTGAGCCAACCGAATCATCAATTGCAAGAAAAAATCCGACAATATTTCTTTGTCACATCGATTGCTGAATGTTCTAACACAAAAAAAATGCTGTTTATTTCATTGTAACTTCTTTTCCAATTACACAAATACAGGTCACAGATTCCGCAATACCAGAAATCATTTATCAGAACCAAATGAAACCAAGTCCACGTGCTATCTTAGCACTCGATTAGTTCCTTTCACCAGCTGAACAATAGGCGAGAAACGATAGGGGGACAAACCATTCGCACTAAATAAATAGGTGCAGAAGGCCGACTTCATGCAACGAGCAAAGACAACACACACATAACACATACATACGCTTCACGTACAGCAAGTGCAGCGGCTGTCTATTTCTGAAACAGGTACAGGTTACAGGTACGTTTTCTGTGGATGCCAATTTATTGTGCCACTTAGGTACAAATCGAGTGCTTTAATTTGATTATTAAAATACTTAAGCTCGAAAAAATTGCTTATGTTTTTGTTTGATGATAAAATTGTGGTTAGTTTTATAACTTCAATTGTCGTTAATGATTTTTCAATAACAATTTAATAATGTTATTAAAACAATCATTTTTTGGAATAAGTTTTGAGGTATACCTAAAGTTGAAACCTTCCAAAACACTTTAGTGTATGTTTGCGTAAGTAACCTGAATTTACATTTTCATCAGACACTTTTAACAGACTATACGTGTATATTTGTGCGTGTGCATGCATGTGTTAGCTCGTTGCATGTAACCAGCCTTCTGTTTATATCTACATATTTCGTGCCATTCGGCCTTCGGCCTCCCGCCCGTCCTTAATTACGTTTTTCCGCAAAATAACTCAGTCGCTAATTGCAAGGCTTTGAAACTTCATTAGTACGCAAAATGAATTTTTATTTCTCCTTTATTTTTATACATCAGTATGGTTAATAGGTTTACATTTTATAATGTGGTGGTCCCTTATTTTAATGATTGGTTTTTTAAGTGAGGAATTTGATTTGGCCACCTTTGTTTTTGTGGGTACCTACATAATGTTAGTAGATTGGGGTGATTTTTTGATGATGAAATATCTCAGTAACTAGGTGACTGAACGTGACAAACGAAACTCCCGTTGTGTTGCTGAAATAGTAGTAATCACACCGCCGGGGTATGATTACTACTATTTCAACAACACAACGGGATTTTCCTAACGCGTTGTTACTCGTAGTAGTGAAGGCAGTGTTGAAATGTAGGTACCTATCAGCATTTTGTTTGGCGGCAGGTATAGGAGGGCTCTTGGAATGGACACGTAGTGGGTACTAATAATTATTCTGTTTACTAAGAGTACCTACCATATTCGTCGATCAAACAACGATAACGATTAGATCATTACAATGGTTTCAGTGTAATTTTTCAATGAATTTGTTCCTTTTGTATCTTTTCGTCGCTTGTCAACTAACAATTTTAATAAGTACCTAGGTGAGTAATAAATATTTGATTACCTCCCATTTGAAGACCCCATAATAATCATAAAAGTAAACCTTAATGTAGACTGAATCCTAAACCACGTACTCTCGTAACAAATAATAAGAAGAGCAATAAATAGTAATCCGCGACCGCTGCGGACCGAATGGACCGATCGCATCGAAATATAACAACTAACTAACTAACATCCCGGATTATGTAGTTAGCGGGTTCTGAGTTATAGGGGTTGCCAGTTAAGGACAACAATTTTCTTTTGAAATAGTTTTTATTGAAATTTAACGTTAAAATTACATAAGACAGTCTCCCAAAATGCACTTGAACACTTCCTAGTGCTTCAGCTGTGGAAAAAGAAGTGGCGCAACAAACTCCCCAGTATGGTATGTATTGGAATCTTCATTTTGTTGTTAATTTGAAAATTAAACGTAGGTCACTAGATATTTGCACAACCTGAGAGCCTAAAAGTGTATGAACCGCTTTCTAAGAGTACCTATAGTATTTCTATCATGATTTTAACATGATTAACATAAGCTTTACTCATCGTTATTGCTGATAGAATGTCACTTTGCCTAGGTGCCCTGGTGTTAAACTGTTGTGGTTATATAAGTTTCAATACTTCTTCGATTAATCTATTGGCTATCATTTCTTTAAAATCTGAAATACTGAAATGTTACTTTGTGATAAAAATGGTAGGTACTTGTTGTAGTTTCTGTATCTTTCAATGTGACATCATTTGTTAAACATCAAAGGGGTAATTCTCGTAATTTGAAGAACGTTCACAGTCTGATTTCAGTCTCAATCTGTCAAAAATACCTCTCAAATCCATACATTTTTGACAAGTTTTGACTTTGAATGTCGCTGTAATGAGATTGCGACTAGATTTTGAACGTTTTTAGTTACGGGAATTGGTCTTCAGGTCTTCTGTCTGTATTGTATGTAAAGTCTATTCAAACGTATGTTTCAAAATAATATTATTTCAAGTTAAAAAAATATCAACTTTATTTTAATTGTCATTAAGTTGATTTCAGAGTGACTAGCACCATTGAAATGAAAAAGTTATAAAAATGCTTGAAGTTGTAGCCTAAACTGAGCTTTATTGTGTTGGATTTAAAGTAATTTTTCCTTAAACTCATATTTGTTTACATTTTTGGCAAATAAATCTCGAATGCAATCTGCAGTTTGCTTAGGATATGACTTAGTTTCCAGTTTATTTCTGGATCACGGTAAACAAAGACTAACCTCGTAGATATTTTTATTTTTCGTAAACTGTTATTTTCCTCGAGGATAATTATTCACTTCATCGTAAGATTTCAAAAAGTCATTGACATATATATTACTAGCGTAAGGACCGGGCTAACGGCGCGACTAAATGGCACCAACGCGCTGGCCCTAAAATGACGGTTTTAGGCCCAACGCGACTTAGTTGACAGTGGTGCGCGCGAACTTCGAACTTCGAACGAAGAACTTCTATGTAAAATGTTCAGACGGGCGTATCCTTACTTTTGAAATCATTGCAAAAAGTGCACTTCTTTTAGTGCCGTCTCTGTGAGTTCAATTTGATTTAGAATCAGCATTCCAATACAACGATGCAATACTGCCATCATTTTGGGCACTTTTTGTGTTGATAGCAATGACGAATTTTTTGATGCCCTATTATTTTTCCCCTGTTT
Organism: Oligia fasciuncula; assembly: GCA_963082905.1. Lineage (NCBI taxonomy): Eukaryota > Metazoa > Arthropoda > Insecta > Lepidoptera > Noctuidae > Oligia > Oligia fasciuncula. Next base: position 1,731,572 of record OY720412.1, on the reverse strand, counting down.
TACACATAATTATTACGTACTAGCTGCGCCCCGCGGTTTTTCCCGCGTAAGCGTCGATCCCGTGGGAATATCGGGATAAAAAGCCTATATGTTAATCCAGGGTGTCAGCTACCTCCATACAAAAATTTCATCAAAATTGGTCCAGCCGTTTGAGCGTGAAGAAGTAACAAACATATAAACACACACACACACTCACAAACTTTCGCCTTTATAATATTAGTGTGATTATTCTAAGACTCATATGTTCATCGTTTATTTGAACATTTTCCCTAAATATGGGGAAAAATATTTGACATGGCAACTCCAAAACTTGGTCGCGCAGACAAGTTGGCAGAAAATAATTCCTTCACTGTAGTTTTATTAGCGGGGCGTGCCTAATGGTGGTGAACGTTTGGTACCGAAGAGGGTAGGTAGAGGTCTAAAATTGATAAATGTATTTACTTAGTCTCTTCAATACTTGAAAAATCGCGATTGTTTTTTTGACGTGACAACGTCTTAAATTAGGTTGCGACTGGGAGTCACTTATGAAAAAGTGTAACGCTCGGTAACGTTACGATGAGTCACCGAACGAGAGAGAGGCCCGCCGAATGCCTTGCGTCTCTCTCCCACTCAACTATGATCGGATGATCGGTCGTTGTCACGTAAAATCTTCGCCCGTAAAACCGACTTTACAGGCAACCATTTTTTTGTTGTATATCATCGTAATTGTAATCAGCCTACTTTGTTCCCACTGCTGGGACACAGGCCTCCTCTGTGTGGAGGGGTTTGTTTATTGGCACCTTGTGTTTTCTTATTTCTTAGTTATAATTTACTAATATTCTTTGTTATTATTTAATTGTGCTTTTGTGTTGTGCTATTTTTTTATTTTTTCTTTTGTTTGCACTAAATAAATGACTTATTTGTCTATCTATCTTTATATACTACTAGCAACGATGCAAATTCTGTTTAAAACTCAAAGTTGATTTGTCATTAGAAATGAAATAATGGAATTAAACGCAAGTGTTTCCGAGTTGCTCGAAGGGTTCGGTACCACATGGCAAAAACGCCGAAAAAAACACGTTTGTTGTATGGGAGCCCCCCTTAAATATTTATTTTACTCTGTTTTTAATATTTGTTGTTATAGCGGCAACAGAAATACATCATTCGTGAAAATTTCAACAGTCTAGCTATCACGGTCCATGGTGACCGACAGACAGACGGACAGTGGAGTCTTAGTAATAGTGTCCCGTTTTTACCCTTTGGTTAAGGAACCCTAAAAAAACAGTAAAAGTACTGATTTTTAAATCCGTCGTTGGCATTCGTATTTTATTAACATACTTTTAAGTTGTTGATCGCAAAAATGAAAAACAAGCTTAAGTATACCTGACATAGTAAGTACCTGACATGGTGAGTAGGTATGCACCTAGTAGATGCATTGCCATTCAAGACAAACAAAAATACAGAGACAAAGCTAAAATGTTTTATTTTCCTGTATTATAGGTATTGGTAATCCCTGGTGGCCACATGATTCCGAAAACTTTTCATACCATTATTGATCACAGTTTGCGGCAAATCGATTTAAGTTATTCCGGTCTGATCCCGTGAGCCCCCCCCCCCTGGATCCCCTGCTAGTTATTCTTCTGTTTTAATCTCTGTCTTATCTACTATAAACTTTCTCATTCCAGTCTGATCCCGTTTCCCTTTTGTTTTCATTCCGGACGGATCCCCCTATCAGATTGTTGGGACAGTGAGCAACAAAATATACATACAGGGTTTATTGAAACACATTTGTGTGTAAATAACTTTAACACGATATGAACAAATAGATGTAATACGTGGACTAAGTTATAAAGCATTGCCTTTTAAGCTCAGCCAATACACCATCATAGCTTACTCGTAGCTCCGTCATACGTTGACATACATAGTCAAACAAGTGCACATCAAAGAGTTCGTTACGAGCGTGTTTATATAGAGCACGTGATGTGCATTACTATAAGGTCTAATATCAGGCCTATATTCCTCAAAGGGATAGGAAGAAGTGTCTAGTTAGTACACTTCTTCCAATCCCTTAGTGATTAAATGATGATGATGATTAAATGATTTTTATTTCTGTAAGTAGGTTTGTACAAACACTTTTACACGTCAATCATATTTTTTTTTAAACTAGATGAGGTCGGCGTTTCCTAACTGACTATTCTGAGAAGAAAGGCCGAAACAAACTCAGAAGTCACAGTCTCTTTTAAAGTCCAGACAAAATCTTGGTCAGATCGTGTGAAGACCATGTAGATTGGTGTCTGAAATGGTCTTTTGAGGAAAGAACCACACAGATTGAGCGGACCTGTCCAATCAGTGCACGCATTTGTCAAAAATCGTGCAGCTCAACTCAGAACTTGAGGAGCTCAACGATTCGACGAACAATACCAAAGACAGGACATTTGGGTAGGCCGCATAAACTACTCAAACTGCCAGATCATGATTAAAACTAAGAAGGAAAATAAAAATTATTTATTATTTATTTTAATTCAGACACAGTGATCCATATTTATGTTAGTATACTTAAAAATTATGTTAGTAACCAAAGATTAAAAATACTTGCCACAATTATACTATTATAACTAAAATTAAATCACTGAATTATATAAAATCAAAATTAATAAAAAATCTTATACTTCTTTAAATTAATTACCTATAGGAATATAAATTAAAGTAATTAAAAACAAGAATTTCATTAAAATTATAAAAACAAAAGATTTTTTTTAAATAGAATTGAAACATAAAATTAATTATCCTATCCTCAGCAGGTACGACAAGATCTGTTACTTTGCACATGCAACTGCACACAATGCCATAATATTGGACAGTCGATTCTGTCAGCCACAACGCTAAGAATGCTGTTGCCACTGCCGCGAGCACGACTGAGCAATGATGCCGCTCTCTTTCTGAGGATGGCATGAAATCCATCAATGCGAGCGTCGGCAAACATGCCCGACGCGCTGCAGTGCCTCGGCAGCCGCATCAGCATCCTAAAAGCATTGTTGTACTGAACGCGCAGGGCGTTGATTGTCTTCTGCGTATATTTGACCCATAGACTGCACGTATAAAAAGATTGGCAAAACGCCCGAAACAATGTTATTTTTACTGCCTTACTGCAGCGCGCAAATCTACGAGCCAACATATTGCATCGGACAGCCAACGCCCGGCGTTCCCTTTCAATATCCTCGTGGTCTGAGAGGTCATCCGAGACCCAGTGGCCCAGGTACTTGAAACGCGAAACTCTGAGTAGGGAAACACCGTCTATAAGGACGGGTGGCACGTGCGTGACCTTATGACCTGGTGATTGGAACACCAAAAGCTCGCTCTTCTTTACATTATACCTGAGCCCATGACTCTCGGCGTAATCAATACATATAGCGAGCAGTTTTCGAACAGCACTTATGGAGGGGCCCAACAGCACCATATCGTCAGCGTAGCTGATGTTGTTGACATATTTCCCGTCTATAGAGCAGCCGACTTTGGTGCTGCTGAGTCCCTCGATGAGTCCGTTTACATACAGATTGAAGAGACGAGGCGAAGTTAAGCCACCTTGCCTTACGCCACACCTCAATCTGTACTCATCTGAGATCGCGCCCGCCCACTTTATAACATTAATTTGATTGTTGTACCAATACTCAAAAATGCTAATGACTTCTTTAGGGAGGCTGGTTTCTGTCCTCATTTTGTACCATAGCACATCATAGGACACCAAATCGAAAGCTTTCGAAAGATCTAAAAAACAGGCGTAGACCGGAGTCTTTCTATCGGTGTAGTACCGGACAGTGTGCTTGAGGCATAGAACTGCCGTTTCTGTCGACAGCCCATGTCGGAAACCGAATTGAGCGTCGTTCAGCTTTATGTGGCTGCTCAAAATACGATCAAGCAGACTGTCCAGCACTTTCGCCACGGTAGTAGCTAACGAAATGGGCCTATAATTGCTGTTGTCTGACGCATCACCAGTTTTATTTTTGATTATTGGCACAACAACGGTCTTCATGCATTTATCCGGCAGGTATGAGTGTCTTAAACAAAATTTATAGAACATAGCCAGAACCCTTGGCAGATGAACCCCCGCATGCTGCAAATGCTCAATACTAATTCCATCGTGGCCTGGGGACTTACCCCTCGTCATATGCTTTATAACGGCAGATATATCCTTAGCAGTAAAAGCTGGGAATACTGCCGGCCCAAGCGAAGTTTGCCCGACTTCATTAGTACTGAGCATCCCCGACACACAGGAAGGAGGTTCTATTTGGAAAAGACTTTTAAACATGTTCGCAATGTCACGCGGCTCAGTTACTCCGTTAACATTTAGAGGGACAGAAGGTCTACTATTTAGTTTTCTCGTGCCTTTCCAAAAGCCTTTAAAATTTTTGTCTGCGTGGTGTGATGCGAGAATATCCATCTTAATTTGCTCGGCGTTATTTTGACACCATCGTAGCTTATATTTGAAACGACGCCGAGACTCCACCATGTTATTATAGATAGGTCCACTTGCAGGCTTACCGAATAGTAACCAGGTTTGAAAATTTAGCCTGGCAATCTCGTGAACACCACGAACATGCCTGTTCCAGCCTAAAACAACACGTTTTCTTTTTATTATACTACCTTTACAATAGTTAGAACTAATCACAGCCGCTTCAGACATAGTCGTAACAATATCTTTGTACATTCTGTCTAGAACTATTCTGTGATCTTTATTGTGACATAAATCGTCACAGCAACCCGACAATTCTGATGGAAAATCTACCATTCTAAAGTGATCATTACATATCTTACTATAAAGTTGTTTTTGTTGCTCATCCCTATCGGCCCACAGTATGCCATTAGAGGATCTTTCAAGTACCAAAAGCTGTGGTTTCATTACAGAAAGATTACAAGATACTTCTAGGGGATAGTGGTCGGACCAAGTACAGTCATAGAACACCCTCACACTCAGCACAGACTGCCACGCAGACTCCGTTACTACGCAATGGTCAAGCCAGCTTGTACTGCCGTGGGCATCACTAACGAAAGTAAAGGTGTCCGACGATCTTCCCAACTTTTCTATATCCGCACATACCCATTGCTGATCGTTACAAAATTTTATAAGTTCCTTTCCAAACAACGCACTAGGACTAGCATTAAAGTCTCCTAAAATATACACATTCGCAACTTCGATGTTTTCAATGATAGCACTTATTTCACTAAGACAGTCAGTAAATTCTATTAAATTCTCAATTGAGTTCACAGGCATGTACACAGAGAATACTACGAAGGAACGATCGCACACAACTACCTTAATTGCCGTAAGACGCACACTATTGCACGGGATCACTGTCACCGAATTAAATGCACTTTTACGCCAGAGCAGAGCAACACCGCCATATGGTCGACCTCGTACTAGACCCGCAGACGAGTCTATAGCCGACCTACCACAGTAGTCAAAATCTTGGTCGACTGTTCCAAGGATCGGCAAGTCGTGCGGGAACAGCCACGTCTCCTGTAGAGCTATTATGTCTGCCCGACGACACAGGGTTCTTACATAGTCCACAGAACGTACTAATGACTTACAGTTAAAGGTGATAAAACTGCTAAGTGAGGGTCTTCTTATTGATTGACTGTCCATTTTGATTTTTAGGAATGTGTCTTCTATTTCCAAAGTCTATGAAACGCCGAAAAGATATCCCTTCAGGCCATATACGGTCGTCCATGAACGTATCCAATTTGTGCCTAGGGACTAGTACCTTATAAGCATCATACTCCTTATGGTGTTTCATTATAATTTTATCCAAAGTTACACAAACGTTTGTTTTGGTCATAATATAACTAATAATGTCTGCAGGTGAAGTTCCTTTGTTAACATTGTTTATAAACAAAGGGAGTCTGACATCTGCAGCCCTAAACTTACATTGTGGTGAGGTGACAGCCACGCCTTTTTGTCCTATAAACCTATTCTTATGTCTATTTCTCTGCACCTCCGTCCATTCACCATCATTCATTGGTTGTTTCCATTCACCCGGCGCACGTGCAATATCTGCAAACGAGTGACAAGGCTTAGGCAAACAGGTGTTGCTAGGCGCCACAGCTGACACATCACTCGAATTGCAAGTGGGCTTCAATACATCACACATAAGATGCTCTGTCTTTCTCGCACCCCCCACTGTCAACACCTCACTCGTTATGTTCTTATCAACTTCCTGCCGTACTATTTGTTTATTAGGTGCAAACGATCCCGCTTTATCGCACTCAGACACAACATCAATGCTACCGCGCAACGGGGACACCCGACCACACTCATACTTATCAGGCCCAACATTCGTACTATTTATCTCATTTGGAGAGGTCAGTGATATTGACGACATGTGCGGAAGACCCATGGGTCCGCTATCATAAGCAAAGCTAGCTTGCAAACATGATGCACCTCTCCTTAGGTTAATGTTTCTATAGTCATTCTGCACAATAGTTTTATTTAAACTGTCAACAGGTATGCCGCAAACACCACCGTCAGTGTTACACTGTAACAGTTCCTGCTTTGTTTGTAACAGCTGATCTACAGTTACATACGTACTTTTAAACAATTTGATCTCGTTCTGCAGTATAACGATATCTTTTAAAAGTCTACTGACGTCTACATGATCAAACGTAATTGGAGGTAGTTTGTTTAAATCATGAGCTACGAAAATAGGAATCTTCTCAGGATCTACATTCTTAATAACTTCTATAATATCAAATAGGTCTTTCTTACTTTTTCCTTCTTTGTTTTTACGTTTTATTTGACGTACAGTCACGAGCACCAATATGTCAACATTTGGCAACTTTAAATAGGGATTTTTTCACGAAATAACGAATGCAACGTTGAAATATGACACTTTACATATACCTATGCGTTCGAAAATACTATGTTCCTACTTACATAAAATTTCATTCAAAAATAAAGGAGAAAATCGCCTTTGAATAAAGCCAAGTGTATACATACTTTTGCTCGTGACTGTATATCAGTTGAAACAGATTGAAACAGTAATGACTTAGCTTTTTCGATGTCTTCTGTTGAAAAGGCAGAACTGCATATCCTCACTAGGCTTTCACTGTCCATCACTTCATGTTTATGTTGCACAAACGTTAACAGTTCATTAACCACGAGATTACAATTGTTACATTTAAGCACATTAGCCGACGACATTTTTTTACAACGATTAGTGTTACGCATCAACACCTGCACGCATTGAGCGCTCAGCGGAATAAAAAATAAAAAAGTAATTTAAAAAAATTAAACCGACTTCAAAAAGAAATTAACTCAAAATTATGAAATAACTTTAATTTCGGAAGTCGGTGTCTTGGGATCTGTATTTTAGTTTTATGCCACCGACTTCCGAAATTAAAGTTATTTCATAATTTTGAGTTAATTTCTTTTTGAAGTCGGTTTAATTTTTTTAAATTACTTTTTATTTCGTAATTTTTAGTTTTTGCACTAGTATTTGACCAAGGTTTTGAGATGTTTTCCCTTTGACACTACACCCTTAGCTCTTATCAATAAGCCAGGCCGTCACACTTACACGTATTAGTCCATATCTTGAAAATTACTGAATCGATCTTGATGAAACTTTCACTGTTCCCTAAGTTGAAGAAAATGTAAGCCAATAAAAAAAAATGGTCACGATCCGATTAATAGTTCCGGAGATATGCGTGGACAAACATACATACATACATACATACGTCTATGAAATTTTGTATATTTGTTTGGAAGCCCTAATAGATCATCATATGTGAATATAATGCAATTCCAATAATATTACATACATACGTATCGAATTGATAACCTCCTTTTTTTTTTTTGAAGTCGGTAAAAAGAAGAAGTGGTATTAGTATACCAAAATCATAATCGCATGTCATAGAGCAGTCGATCGCGACTATTAGTCCAGTCGATCGCGGCAAGGTAAAAAATATTTCCAACTACAAACCAGATTTTGCTAATCTAGCGAAAGATGCTCAAACGCAATACTCACATTTATATAAATAAGTAGTTACTAAGAATCATTTTCAGTTTTATATTTCCCTCTTATCAAGTAATCTGCAATCTGCTAAAATTTTGACAGTTCCTTTGATCGGTGACCTACCATTAGAACGTCATTGTGCAGTCATTGCTTTTAATTCGTTAAGAGTATCGTATATGTTCTGTGCCATTGACCGACCAATGATCGACCATTATGAATTTAGCAGATTACGAACTTTTAGCAAAATGACAATGGGATCGTGTTGGAATGACGAATTTATAAAAATAGCGGACTTGGGCCCCTGATCTATATCTAGATCTACCTCTCCAAGGCACCATGCAATTATGACTAACCAAAAGGGTTCACCAGAGCCTCTGCTTCAAACGGTCAAATATGTTTATTTAACCTATCTTCAAAGACCACTGATTACTTTTAATTAATCGACCTTATTTATTTACTTAGCACCCTCTTCCTTATTTCAATTAAAGTAAGTAAACAAAAACACGGCCCAACCCTTCCGGAATCTTTTGAAAAGGTAGGTACTTTCAGTAAAATAAAAAGTAATTTAAAAAAATTAAACCGACTTCAAAAAGAAATCAACTCAAAATTATGAAATAACTTTATTTTCGGAAGTCGGTGTCTTGGGATCTGTATTTTAGTTTTTTGCCACCGACTTCCGAAATTAAAGTTATTTCATAATTTTGAGTTGATTTCTTTTTGAAGTCGGTTTAATTTTTTTAAATTACTTTTTATTTCGTAATTTTTAGTTTTTGCACTAGAATTTGACCAAGGTTTTGAGATGTTTTCCCTTTGACACTACACCCGTAGCTCGTATCAATACGCCGTACCGTCACACTTACACGTATTAGTCCATATCTTGAAAATTACTGAACCGATTTTGATGAAATTTGCACTGTTCCCTAAGTTGAAGTAAATGTAAGCTAATACAAAAAAAATGGTCACAATCCGATTAATAGTTGCTGAGAAATGCGTGGACAAACATACATACATACATACATACATACATACATACATGCATACGTCTATGAAATTTTGTTTATTTGTTTGGAAGCCTTAGTAGATTGTCATATGTGAATATAATGCAATTCCAATAATATTACATACATACGTATCGAATTGATGGTGCCTGGAACCCTTATGGTGAGACTAAGTCTGCCTGTCTGTCTGTCTGTCACAGCTGGATATCTCAAGAACTACTAATGCTATCAACTTGAAATTTGGAATAGTTTTATATGACGTGTAAAATATGCACATTTACTGATAATAGTTGACTCGCCAACGCACCACCGCACAGGCCGACAGTCCGACAACGACTGCCCCCCTCACCACTCGGACCGGTATTTATAACCGAGCGACGACGTGCGCGCCCGAGGCAACGTCACAATACTGTTATCGGTTTGTAGTGCGATATATTGATATCTACATACACTACATTCCCTTCCTTGTTTTAACTAGTTATATGTACCCAGAATTATTAATAAAACATTTAGCATATTATTATTTTTATTAATAATTAATTGACATCTCTGGCGCATAACAAAATCAAAGTACAATAATATTTAAAAATCATTTTATGGTTTAATTTAGTGTTTCCTTTTACCCTTCCTCTTCTTCTTCTATTCCATTTTCTGATTCATTTATATCTTCTCCTGTGTTAATTTCTTTATTTTGGTCGCTTATAACTTCCCATTGTCCTTCAATTTTTTTCAAATGAACTACATTTCTTCGTGAGACTTTCCCAGTTATATCGTTTCGAACACTTATGTCTCCACCTTTACTCTTTTCTACTGTATGAGAAGTTGGGTCATAATTTAGGCTTAGTTTATCTTTGACCATATTCTTAACGTAAACTTTATCCCCAGGCACTAATTGACATTCACGAGCTCTTCTTTTCTTATCTGTATATTCTTTCCCAGTTTCTTTCTTTTCTTGATCTTTGTCTCTAACGTCTGAATCTTCTGGTTTATGTGTATGTGTAATATCTCCTGCCATAGGTATATTGTCACGGTATTGCCTTTTAAAGAATAATTCTGCAGGAGTTTTACCTGTAACGCTGTGTGGTGTACTGTTATACATAGCCAAATACTCTAACAAAGCTTCTTTCCAGTTTTTATGTTCAACTTGACTAATTTTTAGTCGCTTTAGAATGTCTCGGTTCTGACGTTCGACTTCTCCGTTCTGTTGAGGCCAGTATGGTACCGTATTATGCAAAACTATATTCCTGTCCCTACAGAATTTTTTAAACTCCTCGCTGCAGAACTGTCTACCATTATCAGCTGTTATCGTCATCGGGTTACCAAGTCTGCTAAAAATCTCTTTTAGAGATTTTATTATGTCTGCACTGGTAATTTTACGACAAATCTTCACCTCCTTGTATCGACTGAAGTAATCGACGATTACCAATATGTAATCGCTGCTAGGTAAAGGTCCCATCAAATCAATACATGTATCTACCCAAGGTTCACATGGTAATGCCCGTCGCTTTAATGGGTTTGGAGGATTTGGGGCTGAAACTAACGTACAGCCTTTGCAGCATTTGACCAAGTTCTCAGTTTCTTTGTCATATCTAGGCCACCATACTTTCGTTCTTAGTCTCGCCTTCATTAGGACTATTCCTGGGTGCCCTTCGTGAGCCGCTGTCAGAACCTGATTGCGCAATTTCTTTGGAATTACAATTCTAGTGCCTCTCAATAAAACTCCGTCGTAAAAGCATAATTCATTTTGGAAGATTTTGAAATTTTTTACCTCTTCATCCCATTTGTTGTTATACAGGCCTTCCCTTACTTTTAATATTTCCTTGTCTTGCTTTGATGCCTCCATAATTTCTTCCAGTGATACTGCTATTGGCCTGCTTCCTTCAACAACTTGATGTATATATTTTTCCGACTTGTCCTGTGATGTTTTATTTAATTTACACAACCTTGATAAACTATCTGCTATATTTTCTTTGCCAGGCTTGTATATTACTTTAAATGTATATGCTTGAAGGCGTAGTATCCATCTTTCTATCCTTGCGCATGGTTTTGATTTAGGACCGAATATAACCTCAAGTGGTTTATGATCGGTCACTAATTCAAACTCTTTTCCAAACAGAAAAACATAAAAATGTTCCACAGCCCAGACCAGAGCTAAGGCTTCTTTTTCTGTCTGGCAATATCGCCTTTCACAGTCTGTTAGTGTCCGGTGACCATATGCTATAATGCGAGGTCCATGATCATTAATTTGAACCAATACTCCTCCTAGTCCTACCGGACTGGCATCTGCTATTACTATAGTCCGATCTTTGACGTCATAGTATCCTAGAGTAGGAATATTAGACAAAGCCAATTTTAATCTGTTAAATGCAAATTCCTGTTTACTGCCCCAAATACTTTTTAATTCTGTGGTTTTGCTCTGTTTATTCCTAAGCAGTTCTTTTAATGGTTCAGTAGTTGTTGCCAAATTTGGAATCCATTTTCCAACATAATTTATTAATCCCAAGAAGCTCTGAAGCTCACCTATATTCATAGGTGGACGAAATTCTTGAATGGTTGTCACGTACTTATCTAATGGTTTTACACCTTCGTGTGATAATTCGTGTCCTAAAAATTGAACCTTTTCTTCCCTGAATATGCACTTGTCCTTTCTCAGTACTACATTATTTCCTTCTAGAGTTTTCATTACTGTTTCTAATCTTTGATCGTGTTCTTCCAAATCCTTCCCATATACCAAAATGTCATCTATAAAATTAATAGTGCCATTACATCCCAATAACATTCGTTCTAGGGTTTTTTGAAAAATTTCCGGGGCACAGGATATTCCAAACATTAGTCGTTTGTATCTGAACAGGCCTTTACTTGTAATAAAGGTTGTAATGTGTCTAGAATCGGGATGTAATTCAATCTGATGAAAAGCATCTTTTATGTCCAGTTTTGAAAAGTACTTCGCACTTTTCATTTTCGGTAGTAGCTTGTCCATAGTGGGTAATGGGTGATTTTCACGTAGAATTGCTTTATTGGCTCGCCTCATATCTACGCAAATGCGAACATCTCCGGTAGTTTTCAAAACCGGCACTATTGGCGATACCCATCTCGAAGATCCTTGAACTTCTTCAATAATGTCTTTCTCCAACAGTTCTTTTATTTTTTTATCAACTTTTTCTTCTAGTGGTATGGGGATCCTTCTTAATGGTTGAGAAACTGGTTGTACTTTCCCATCGATCGGTACCTCCACTAAAACATCCTTGAATTTCGGAAACTCTGTCTTAGTTTCTAATTGGTCGATTTCTAATCCAATTTTAAGTACACCCATAGCCATGGCAGTTTCTTTCCCAAGCAGATCTCTAGTTCCACCAGCGATGACGTAAAAAGTTGCATTTTCTGATCTATCTGCGATTTTTATATTTGCGTCAAATGATCCTATTAGGTCAAGGGGTTTCTTACTGCCATAACCATAAAAAGTTTTATTGCAACTGAATGTTTGGTTACAAACCTGTACCTTATTTTGTTTTATATTGTCCCAGGTTTTGTTTGTGATTAAGTTGCATTTACACCCAGAGTCTACTAACATTTTAACTTTCAATCCGCCAATACGGCAATCTAATACACTGTCATCATCGATTTTGAATACATATTGTATGTCTTCGGACTCTGTTTGATCTATATGGTTTGTATCGTTCCTTTTGTTATCTCTTTTCATTTTTTTATTTTCGCTTTGATTGTTGTTGTTTCCCTCACATTTCCTTTTATTCGTTCTGTCCCGTGTCATTGTCCTGCAGAATTGTCTGAAGTGTCCCTTTAGCCCACATTTGTGGCAATCTTTTTCTTTTGCTGGGCATTTGCTATCTTGAGACGCGTGTCCTGAGCTCCCACATCTTCCACATCCTGATTTTCTTTTCCACTTCTTATCATTATTTTTTTCCTTTATTTCTGTTTTCATGTTCTTTACTCTGTTTATGTTTTCAGTTGATGTGCTGCTTTCTCCGAATTCTTCTATTTGTCGACTTACAGCTTCCAGAGTATTTGCTTCCGTAATTATATTTGTTAGTGTTATTGCGTCTCCTGTTTGTAGAATTCTCTTTCTCAGCTCTTTAGAGGAACACTTTTCTGTAATCTGATCGATTATTTGATCGTCTTTGTCCTTAAACTGACATTTGTCTGCTTGTTGTCTAAGCCGTACTAGGAATTTTTCAAACTTTTCATTCGCCTCTTGTTTGATTAATCGAAAAAGGTGACGTTCATAGACCTTACTTTGTTTAGGTAGAAAGTATGCATCGAGTTTGGTGATAGCCACACTGAAGACATCCACTCCATCTGACGTTGATACATTTGCATCTGGTATATTATAAAATATTTCCTGCAATTCTAGTCCACCAAAATGTAGTAGCGAAGCACGTTTTTTCTCACTACTCTCGATGCCAGCAGCTTCCAGGTAGATCGAGAGTGCCCGCTTCCAGCGTTCCCATCTTGTTCCTACTGATGAAGGTTCCCCCTCACAATCAAACTTCTCTAACGTGAGTTGAGAACTCATGTTATTAATTAATTACCTGGAACCAATAAATTAATGATGCACTAATCTGCAAAGCTAAAGTATTTGTCAATTTAATGACCAGTATGTACATAAAAAGTACCACTACTGCTGACCTATTTTGTCTTTGATAACTGTCAATTTAATGACCAGTAGGCATATTCTACTGCTATTAATGTCATTCTCAGATGACTTGTCAATTTAATGACCAGTAGGCATATTCTACTGCTATTAATGTCATTCTCAGATGACTTGTCAATTTAATGACCAGTAGACATATTCTACTGCTATTAATGTCATTCTCAGATGACTTGTCAATTTAATGACCAGTAGATAATGTAGGTATATTCTACTGCGATCACGGTTATGTGCTTATTGATTTATTTTTTTAGATGATTAACTAATCATGTAGCACAAATCAAATAGCTAAGTATGAGGTCCCGGGTTCGATTCCCAGGTCGGGCAGCGTCACTCAGTTTCTCCACCAAGAACCTTCCAATAATAGATCGGAGTATGAACTGGCGTCCGGTTAATGGCAGCAGACATGCCCAACGTAACTGGTTAAACATGGTTGCACCACACGTCTCTGCCTACCCTTCTGGGGAACATAGGCGTGATGCTATGTTTATGTTTAAATAATGAGATCAGTAGGTTTTTTCCATAACAACCAAGATAGCATTTAAATAGTTACAAAACAATACATTAAGAAAACAACTTTATTTCAACCTACCTTCAAAAACAAATGTTGTTTACTTTTTCCTAAAGACATGATTATAATCGTCATTATTTTATTCTCTTTTTTTTTTCTATTAAAATTTAAAACACTCACGGTTTTCTCCTCGTCGCCAATGTAAAATATGCACATTTACTGATAATAGTTGACTCGCCAACGCACCACCGCACAGGCCGACAGTCCGACAACGACTGCCCCCCTCACCACTCGGACCGGTATTTATAACCGAGCGACGACGTGCGCGCCCGAGGCAACGTCACAATACTGTTATCGGTTTGTAGTGCGATATATTGATATCTACATACACTACATGACGTTTGCCCAACTATTTTGCAAATAAGAAAGAAATAAAAATATAAGTATATTTTTTACAACAGGGACTGAAAGGGGGTCTGAAAAATTCGAAGGCTACTAGGGCACGTGGGGTATCATAAGAAAGAACGCAGTTTGCACATTCTCGACCATTTTTTCTTTTTTTTTTAGGCTCCGTCGTTTACGACTTTTGGGGGGTTCCGTACCATCATAATTATATTTTTAAATTTTCACCGGCGAGCTACTTACTAGATCTCGTTCAAACAAATTTTCGGTGGAAGTTTACATGGTAATGTACATCATATATATTTTTTTGTTTTATCATTCTTTTATTTTAGAAGTTACATGTTACACACATTTTACCACTTTGGAAGCGTCTCTCGCGCAAACTATTCAGTTAAAAAAAATATATATTAGAAATCTCAATATCATTTTTGAAGACCTATCTCCATAGACAACCCACACGTATGGGTTTGATGAAAGAAAAAATTGAGTTTCAGGTCTAAGTATGGGGAACCCCCAAAATTTATTGTTTTTTTTCTATTTTTGTGTTAAAATCTTAATGCGGTTCGCAGAATACATCTACTTACCAAGTTTCAACAGTATAGTTCTTATAGTTTCGGAAAAAAGTGGCTGTGATATACGGACGGACAGACAGACAGACATGACGAATCCATAAGGGTTCCGTATTTTGCCATTTGGCTACGGAACCCTAAAAATGTCCATCAGTCTAGCTTAGTTCTAGCAACGCTATCGCTTCGCCAACATTTCTCACTAGACTTTCACTTCGCTCTCGCATTACCCCAGTTACAAAACAACAAAATCTGTATGCTTTTATGAACGTTTTGTTATATTTGACCAGGATGTGTCGTTAAGTCTTGTTTGCGCGTACATTTCGCTATTATGCGCAGTTTATTAGCATGTATTTATGTATCGACACGTTTCTTATGGGTGCTTAGGGTGCTTGGTAATGCAAGCTAGATGTTTTTGTGGGCCTCAAGTTACTTATTGAGAGGTTTAGGATATTTTGGTGATAGCAAAGAAGTCAAGTCAAAGCAAATAACTGTTTTAAGGTGAATGGGTAGTGGTAGACCGCGAAATTCAAATTTTCTTACGTTTTTTGCAGCTTTGCAGGTCAGTGTCAGGTTGTATTTTGATAAAAATAAGATTCACAGGTAAACACAACAATAACAGGTACATATTTTATGAATGTAAAAGATGCTTGGAATGCATATGGCGACCGCGTAGGTACCGGAAGACGTCGGAAGGCCTCTCACAAGGTGGTCCGACGACCTTGTGAAGGCCGCAGGAAACCGTAAGATGCGAGAAGCACAGAACGGGTCATAGACCTAAACACCTCCAGTTTGAGGAAGGCCTATGTCCAGCAGTGGACGTCTTTCGGCTGAAATGATGACGAAAAGATGCTTTTGCCCTACAGTAGGATGATTACAGTCTGATATTATACTTCAGTTACTACTTTTCGTGAAAGCACTCCGGTTCACTCGGTAACCTAGATCCAGTGCCATAATATCAGAAGTGAGTGATATTTCAGAGTGGCACTTACAAGCAGGAACAAAGTAGAATTTAATTTTTTTTTTCAACCACCTTCGCAGAACTAATGTGGGGTGCGGAAGTGTGGAGGCGGATTTTGTGAGAAATATACAAATAATACAACAATAATAATACAACAACAACAATAATAATTACAGTTTTGTCTAGCATTTTTACAAAGTGACTTACCTATGTAATAATTTAAGATTTAAGTAACAAAACGAAGACAATACAACTTAATTTTCATTGGCAAGTTGTCATATTTTAAGGGGCTTCCGACTGTTTGTATATTATGCGCTTACACACACATTTACAGCGTGTAAACACAATTATAGCGCGTGTCGCTTCATGAGATAAAAACACTATAACAGGATTATTACATCAGACTTTTTAGTTTTTCTCTCGGTTACGTCAATGCAATCATCATCATTTCAGCCGAAAGACGTCCACTGCTGGAAATAGGCCTCCCCCAAGCACCTCCACTTCGACCGGTTGTGTGCTTCTCGCATCCAACAGGTTCCTGTGGCCTTCACAAGGTCGTCGGACCACCTTGACGGAGGCCTTCCAACGCTACGACTTCTGGTACGCGGTCGCCTTTCCAGAACCTTTCGGCCCCATCGGCCATCTGTTCTGCGACCAATGTACCCTGCCCACTGCCACTCAATGCGATCAATACAATAATGGCGGAAACATACTTACGTGTCGTGGCGTGTCGTGACGCCTTCTGACGCAGTGTTAGCCAATCAAAACTCGTTGTAATTTGACGTAGTCCTGAATAGATTCGTTTGATTGGTGTATCCCGAGTCACGACACAACACGACACAGTAATGTGTCTCTGGCCCAATACATTTAAACTCACCTAGGTACTTCTTGTAAGAGGCACAGTCTACCTAAACATTAGGTTGTCTGTCAGTCATTTTCGTCACGAAATAGCCCTATGCGACGTCCACTTGTATAGTGACTGGCCCATTGATACCCGGGCACTACAGTGTGCCAACAATCTATACATATACATGCAGTATGCAAATATGCTTGTTTGTTTGTTAGTCTATTCTATGAACGTTGTATTGAACGTTTCTATTTGAATGCGTAGGCAGGACTTGGAGTCACGTTCGGTTCTGTTAGCTTTCAATATACCTACGTAGATAAGCTGATTTACAATCAAGGCGGTCTATGACATGAAAAAAAACAGTAGCACTCCGGGAGTGCCGACAGAAGTGAAAACTTGAACAATTACGTGTGTAAAATACACACGTAATTGTTCAAGTTTTCACTTCTGTTTACACACAATTACGTGTGTATTTTTTTAATCCATACTTAATATTACAAATTCGAAAATAACTGTCTGTCTGTCTGTTACCTTTTCACGCCTAAACCACTGAAAGATTTCGATAAAATTTGGCAAAGAGATAGATTGCATCCCGTGGAAGGACTTAAGATAGTTTTTATCCCGATATTCCCACGGGATCGACACTTATGCGGGTGAAACCGCGGGGCGCTGCTAGTAACTTATATTTGTTTCATAATAATCATTGGCCCTTATCCCAATTTATTTGGGGTCAGCACAACAATTTTTTTTTCCATACTTGATTAAGTACTTAAAAAGGTTGTCTCCATGATATTCAACACAGTACCCAAGATGTCAACATGCACCTGTATTCTTAAAAGGGATATGCCTTCTGCCTTAGGAATCTTAATGAAAAAATGCAATTACATTTTCCTGACCTCATTCATTCTGGAGTTCCATGCATAGGTATTTCTTGAATAGATTTCTTTTTTATAAAAAAATGTTTTAATAAAAGACCCTGAGCGTTCGACATTCATGGTGGGTAATAACACCAATAAACGGCCTCTACCAAAATATTATAGGTTCTTATAAAAACCTAGATGGGTGAAGTTACCAGTTAACCACCATGTTGAGATTTATAATCATGTTTTCTTGTGTTATAGCAATTAATAATGTCTTGTCATCTGGGCATTACCCAGATAATATAATTATTCACCGTGTTCTTCACTTTATCCATAAACTTTGTCAAACGCTTCTATAGCTTTTACAAATTAAATCTAACAAAGGAAGTAGTAGGTACTTAAAAAGGCTTCGTTACAAAGATATATTGTAATTTCATTTAATGAAATTTTGAGCTTTACAGTAAGAAAGGGTCTTAACTTATTTTTGACAAGTTTCAGCCAAATGTTATGAATGAAAATACGTCGTTGCCAATTTGGGTAAAGAGGCATCCATATCGGGTGATTTACGTCAAGGTTTGTATGAAAATTAACAAAAAATAAGAATTCATTAATGTGTCCATAATGAAAAATGCTTATATCCGTGGTCTGAACTTCTGTTCGAAGTTTATGTACCTATATTGTCCGGAACACGGTGTATAATTGGAAAAACTGACCAAAAAAATAAAAATTGTCATGGGATTTGATTTCAAATAATTTTATTACCATGTAAGTAATAATAAAATCAATACTACTCAGAGGAGTAAGTATGTAAGGATCATAGCAGGTAGCGTTTTTTAGTTTATGCTCCCATTGGAATAAGGCGTGAGTTTTACTCCCCACACAATTTAAATAAATGGTGTTGAGATCGAATGTACTTAAATCTGTGTCTTTGGATACAGGCGTAATGTTTTTTTTAATTTTTTATTACTAAATGGGCCCGCTCTTGACCCCGATCACGCCTGATGGTAAGCGATAGATGAGGTCTATGATGGAACGAACTTCCACATTATTCACCCACGGAAAGTCGTTTCCCTACCAAGAGAACAGTAACTAAAGAGAATAATACATAATATACAATAACTAGGCTTAATCCTCCTTAGTACCAATTAGTTCTATTACTAATTAGTAAGAATACTCGAGTGTTTTGGTAATTAGTAAAATACTTATCTAAGTGTTGTTCTAGTTTTCACTATGACGTTTCTAGTGAATTAGAACATAGTGTTTATGAGTGAATTTTGTGGAGAATAATTTTGGTTAATTTATTATTTTAATTATATTTTCAATAAAATTGTATAGTAGGTACTAAGCTGTTGGTCCCAGGTATCATTCGTAGATCTTTATAAGTCGTTACGTAGTTAGAAGCTGGAAGTCTGACAACCAGTCTTACCAAGGGGTACTGTGTTACCCAGTAACTGGGTTGTGGAGGATAAATAGGTAGTCGCTCCATGTAAAACAATACTGCTATCAACTGCATCCAGTTAGATTGAAAGCTGATCCCAACATAGTTGGGAACAGGCTGGATAGATCATGGTTATATAGTAGATGCCAGTTTCAACTTGTTTTAGACATTATACAAACATTGCTTATACAGGGTTATTGGTAAAACATTAAAAACCTCTCAAGAGGTCATTGTACTCATCATTATGAACAACTTTTACTATGGGACCAAACCTGAAATAGCGAAAAAAAATCAGCTGTTCCCTACATTTATGTTCCTATAACTCGACAAAATGTAGGGAACAGCTGATTTTTTTTCGCGATTTCATGTAATGATAAGTTGTTACATGGGACTGGGCTAAAGCGAATACTTTAGCCTCCGAGCTGCTATTGACAATTTCATTGATAACTTAAAAACGCTTTGTCGTGTGACAAACATTGACACTATTGACAGGTCACTTCAAGCTCACTTCACTTCAGTTTTCACGGTGAGATTTTTACAGAATAGCACCGCGGTAGGTGTCCACGCTCCACAATCGTGATAGCTGAGTGCTATCTTACTTACTATAAAATTCAAAACTACGTGCAGGGCAGGCGTCGCCGTGAGCAACACCTAGTTTTTTTTTTAAACAAATAAAAGCCTTTTCTAGTCGACAAACAGCGAGTTATTATTTTTATGTTTTGTTTGTGTATTGTTAGTTGTTTCCGAATGAAAAAACTATTTTACTTTGTATTCTATTGTATGCGGAGCATAAGCCGGGACAAGTTGATGTTTTTTGACTAGGAATATTGTTTTAGCGTGTTATTATAACTTGTTAATAAAAACAATAAATGTAATGTAGGTATGTGTGAACATTTTTGGTAAACTCTAGTTGATACATTATATAAATGGATACCTGAACTAAAATTTCGAATCCTTCTACTCATGCAGAGAAGGCAGAGCATTGATCACCAGGTTTTCTTACTTAAACTACTTAATATATTTTTTTAAACGTGGTAAACCTGTGAATCACAAATAACAGTGTAAACACCTATAATAGTTATTTTCAACACACTTGCTCGTAAAGTGGCTCTTATTGAACCGCTTTTAGATCCATAATGGAGTGTATTACGAACGCGTGCTTTTTCTTTACTTTAATCCACATGTTCTGTAATACCACAGATAACTATTTACTAGTCGGAGACGCGCGCTTTTTTAATCTCATCAAACCCTGCGTTCCGAAATGGGAAATAATCGATGTGTTCCGAATTGGGAAATAACCGAATTAGCGTGAGCGCGATAACGATAACGATGTCCCGTGAATCGTCATAGATGACGTCATGACATTCGCCATCTTGCGATAATGCCGACCATGCCCTAGAATAATATCACCGTGAGCGCTGTCAAAAATTACAGTGTGTGTATGAGGTTGTGTCAGTGTGTGTTTTGTTTTGAGTTGCATCATCTTTAAATTAAACTAACGTGGCATTTTTGAAATTGTGCTTCTGGCTGACAGTCGCCACCTAACCAAAGAAGAAGAACTGAAGAAGAAATGTGGTGTTTATACAAAGAAATACTGTAATAATATCTTTTTTACATTGTGTAAGCACTGTCATGTGAGCGCGTTCACGAGTGTTCCGAATTGTTGCCAGCTCTCAGCAGTCATAATAGTAATATCTAAATCGGAACGCATGTGAGATGATGCATGGACGTAATATTACGTCCATGGAGATGATGTGAGCGCTGTGATGTGAGCGATTATAGCTAATTCGGAAAGCGCCCAAAGAGACTTCATGCCGAAAGAAAAAATCCGCGGGCTATAATTCATTTTTTTTTTAAATAGTCTGTATTGTCCTTGGTCGCAAAATGAACTCGCAGGGGACCACAGACAATTTAAGGTGAATGCGCAGTGGTAGACCGCGAAATTCTTAGGTTTTTTGCAATTTTCAGGTTTGTGTTTATTATATTTTTTCTATAGGCTGTATCGGTTTTGTCTGTGCCATAGATTAATATATTTAAAATGAGTCAATGTTGCGTGCGCATAGCTAGTGCTGGCTAGCACGGCGCGCGGGAAAACAAAACCAGCGCGCCATTTTCCATACAAGTTAATATTTAACAATACAAGTCTGTTTTTTTTCCTCGCAAGTGTGTTGAAAAACGTCGTATGAAACGCGTGTGCATTAATCAATATACACTCGGCTTTCTTATCGCTCTCGCCTGCGGCTCGCGCGATAATATCGCCTCGTGCATAATGATCAACATAGCACACATGTATCATAATGTACTATTGTGCACCAAGAGAGCAAAGTCGTTTTTTGCTGCGAGTGCTGATTTTGAATCCTGAGCAAGCGAAGGATTCAAAGATTGATTCACGAGCGTAGCGAGTGATTCTAAAGTTGAATCCTGAGTGTGGCGAGGGATTCAAAGGCACGAGATGCAAAAAACTTTGCTCTCGTGTAACACACATAACTTGTCACTTCAGCAGCGAGAACACTTTGTAAGGCGTGTATATATATCATGGGTGCTATTTCCGAATAGCACCCATGATATTTTATTATTCAAAATATATTACGTAACATTATTGAAACTAGAAATAAATATTTACAGGTTAAATATCAGTTTTATTTGCAGTAAATACTTATTTTCGTTTAAATACAACAATAAGTTAAAAATTCAAGACTTATTATCTTTTTACAAAAATTTCTTTATTTAGTACGAAATTCCGAACGTGTTTGTCTTTGAGGTCGAATTCAAAATCGGAACTTCGAAAGGGCTGGTCTTTGTCTCTCTCTCTTTCTAATGGCGGGAAAGAGATAGAGTGTGAATGTTTCGAATTGTATGATTAACCCAAGGCTGAATAAGATAGGTATTCGCGGCTTTCAGAAAAAAATAATTAAAAAGTTACTTTGTCTCACTCAGTGAGCAAAATCGCATTTTGCTCACTGATTTCAGGCAGCAAAACCTACATGTTTGAGGCTACTGAAGTGATTTTTTAAATCTCTGCTATATTTTCTTTTCCCATTTTCACAAATCGTTTCTTGGTCTTTAGCCAATGCGCTATACATTAATTTTCACCTTGCAAGAGCGCACGGAACATAAAAACTAAATAACCTTGTAATTCAATTTGTGTAGTGAGGCCGATAATTACACCACTCGCCCTAGCCAACGGTGTGGTACAAGTTAGATGCGGTACCGGGTTAATCGTTTTGGTTCATACGTAATGTAATTTGTAACCTGTAAGGTTTCTGTGTTTTTTTCTTTGAAAGGGTCACCATTCGACATGCTTAGAAGGAGAAAGGATGTAAATAAAAATATTATATAATGGAAATAAGGGCTGATTTTTCCAACGACGCATAATTTCATGGGAGGAATAATTTTGAATTTTTGACAGTTGTTCCATACAAAAACTGTCAGACGTAAATTTTATTTCACGAATAAAAATTATCTGTCGATTCAAAAATCAGCCCTACGTGAACCTAATATAAAAATGACAATCAGTAAAGTGAAAATGAAATCCAGTGACTTGCGATACAATTATTTTCGATTTGTAACAAAAGACAAGTATGTACATTAATTTACAAGATTTTGTTTTTTTATTAGCAACAGACTCGATTAAAGTGTAACTGACGAATGATAAAATTATATTCAATTTTTATTTAAAAAAAAAAACGATTGTCGGCTAAATGTCAACAATAATTTTCAATGTAATTTCGTTGCTCTTTTGTCTAACCACTTTTCTCTAATTCTCACTTTCAGCACGTTTTTTGTGAAGCTGTGAGACGGGCTCACAAAAACATGCACCACACACACACACCAACGCCGACCCATAAATATTCCGTAAACCCGCGACATCTTATGCCTCCTACCACATAAATAGTTGCATAGCTTAGATGCAATTTGGACCGCGGACCCACTCAAGTATGGTATACCGCGCCGTCGCGCATTTAATAGGATTTCGGGGGCTTTTACCCTACTCTATGTAGGTATAATATGTGTTTATAATGTTGGCTTGTTAGTTCCTGGCTTTTTTTTTGGGGAGTTGGACTGCTGTAGCCAGAATGGTGAAGGTTGTAGTGTGGTAGAAAAAACTGTAGGTACAGTCAACAAAAGAGATAAGTATGCAGGATTGTCGGATATAGTCGAAGTTTAAATGATAAATGATTAAATGATAAATTATTTTTATTTCTGTAAGTAGGTTTGTACAATAGTACATTATGATACATGTGTGCTATGTTGATCATTATGCACGAGGCGATATTATCGCGCGAGCCGCAGGCGAGAGCGATAAGAAAGCCGAGTGTATATTGATTAATGCACACGCGTTTCATACGACGTTTTTCAACACACTTGCGAGGAAAAAAACAGACTTGTATTGTTAAATATTAACTTGTATGGAAAATGGCGCGCTGGTTTTGTTTTCCCGCGCGCCGTGCTAGCCAGCACTAGCGATGCGCGCGCAACATTGACTCATTTTAAATATATTAATCTATGGCACAGACAAAACCGATACAGCCTATAGAAAAAATATAATAAACACAAACCTGAAAATTGCAAAAAACCTAAGAATTTCGCGGTCTACCACTGCGCATTCACCTTAAATTGTCTGTGGTCCCCTGCGAGTTCATTTTGCGACCAAGGACAATACAGACTATTTAAAAAAAAAAAAATATAGCCCGCGGATTTTTTCTTTCGGCATGAAGTCTCTTTGGGCGCTTTCCGAATTAGCTATAATCGCTCACATCACAGCGCTCACATCATCTCCATGGACGTAATATTACGTCCATGCATCATCTCACATGCGTTCCGATTTAGATATTACTATTATGACTGCTGAGAGCTGGCAACAATTCGGAACACTCGTGAACGCGCTCACATGACAGTGCTTGTAAAAAAGATATTATTACAGTATTTCTTTGTATAAACACCACATTTCTTCTTCAGTTCTTCTTCTTTGGTTAGGTGGCGACTGTCAGCCAGAAGCACAATTTCAAAAATGCCACGTTAGTTTAATTTAAAGATGATGCAACTCAAAACAAAACACACACTGACACAACCTCATACACACACTGTAATTTTTGACAGCGCTCACGGTGATATTATTCTAGGGCATGGCCGGCATTATCGCAAGATGGCGAATGTCATGACGTCATCTATGACGATTCACGGGACATCGTTATCGTTATAGCGCTCACGCTAATTCGGTTATTTCCCAATTCGGAACATATCGATTATTTCCCAATTCGGAACGCAGGGTTTGATGAGATTAAAAAAGCGCGCGTCTCCGACTAGTAAATAGTTATCTGTGGTATTACAGAACATGTGGATTAAAGTAAAGAAAAAGCACGCGTTCGTAATACACTCCATTATGGACCTTAAAGCGGTTCAATAAGAGCCACTTTACGAGCAAGTGTGTTGAAAACACTTTTACACGTCAATCATATTTTTTTTTAAACTAGATGAGGTCGGCGTTTCCTAACTGACTATTCTGAGAAGAAGTAAGAAACCGATGGATGTTCTCGAATAAAATTTAATTTTATTAATAGAAAACAAACAGCTTAAAAATCAAATTAAAATTTATTCGAAAACATCGGTTTCTTACTAAACTTCAACTACAGGGTGAAATTGAAAACATGCGACAAACCGAAATGGGAGATTGTACTCATCATTTTATGAACAACTTTTACCAAGGGACCGACGCTGCAATCGCGAAAAAAAAATCAGCTGTTCCCTACATTTTGACGAGTTATGCGAACATAAATGTAGGGAACAGCTGTTTTTTTTTTCGCCAAGGGCATCCCTTCGCTCGCTCTTGCATCCTACGTCGCCAAAATAGTTATGCCAAAGTATATTAGGAAAAAGGCCACAATACAGGAGAAATTCCTAGAGAGGGGCAACGTTTGTTTAAAAAAAAAAAAGAACATTGTGCGAAAAGAAGGGATCCCAAATATGGAACTTTGATGTTGATGGAAGACTGTGAAAAAAAATATATCTGAAATCTATACTAGTGAGCAATTAATTTGATACTCTATATTTCTAGCTTCTGCTCGCGACTTCGTTCGCGTGAAATTTCTTATTCCCCTGACCCACTCCGTCGCATCGCATCGCCCGTCCGCGGTACAACTTCGCGTTCTTTCTGACTTTTTTCTTTTTGCTCGGTTCCTGAGGGTCCTAGCGTGATGTAAAATAGCCTATATCCTTCCTCAAGAATTAAGCTAACAAATGCAATTTTGTTTTCAAATCCGACTGGTGGTCCTGGAGATTAGCACGTTCAAACAAATAAACTCTATATTATAAATACAGTTAAGTACAGTCTTGACTCTTTTATTTTTTTTTCGGATGGGAAATCATCAAATGACCCCTCCCGCTCTGGGTGGAGCGGAAGGGAGTGTCACACTCTTACTGGCTAAAACCCACTCATGTTCCTTCCTTAGCCCGTTATGTTCCGGGCCAGCGGTAACCCTTTCGGACAATCCCGCTGACCCGGCAACAATCCCGCTGACCCGGCACAATCCCGCTGACCCGGCAAGTCTTGACTCTGCAGTGGTGACCATATATTGTGGCGCTTCGTTATATACTCCTTATAGTATAATACGTCCGACGTAACTTGGCGAGCTTGAACATAGGCACTAAGAACTTTCGCCTATGTTCTCTCACTCGCACTCGCCTTTTTTTTTTTTTTTTTTTCGGATTGGGAATCATCAAATGACCTCTCCCGCTCTGGGTGGAGCGGAAGGGAGTGTCAGACTCTTACTGACTAAAACCCACCCGTGTTCCTTCCTTAGCCCTTTATGTTCCGGGCCAGCGGTAACCCTTTCGGACAATCCCGCTGACCCGGCAGGCTTCGGCCCTATGGGGCCCCTCCTCGATGCTGACATCTCTTTGAGGCGCGCGTGGAACACGTACGCGCCGTCCGGCACGGGCCTGGTCCTGATCGGACGGTGAGCTACCCATTACCTACTCTCCGCCCGCACGCCCGCGCCTACGGTGGCCGGGAGTCGTCGCGCGGCTCCCGACGCCCGGAGCGTCTCCCGCGGCGGCTGGGACGGGAGGCTCTCTCCCTGAGCCGTCCCGCCACCTCCTTCGCTAGCATGACTGCTTCGCAGAAGGAGGTGACTGCCTCCCACTCCCTCTCGCCCCGGACCATGGCTTGCACCAGGGCCGGGCGCGAGAGGTCGCCGCCGCTGCCGATCGCCTCTACGAGGAAGAAGGAAGAAAAGCGGTATACAATACGACTGACGTAACTTGGCGGGCCTGAACATAGGCACTAAGAACTTTCGCCTATGTTCTCTCACTCGCACTCGCCTCATGTCACCATTTGGTTCCTAAAGAATCTTACTGCGCAGCCTTCTGCGCAAAGTTCAGGCCCGGCCAGTTACGTCTGTCGTATTGTAACTGACTGAAAATTTATCCATTTACACACACTCTCAATTGGCATTATACTCCTTGGGGAATAAAAAGGCCACTTTGGCAGAATATCCTAATATTGCGAAGACAGTCCGTGTTTTATTTTTTTTTTCGCTGCACTAGGTAATAATCAAAGAGATTGGAATTGGGTTTGGATTGGATTGATTGGTATTTTAACACAGACAAAAAAAGAACTGAAAAATCCTTCACTAATGGGATTTGATACGATTAACTTAACAGTTAATTGTCCATTATAATTCGTAATTTTGTCCTTTTATGACTCTGCCAGTGGCCTTTTTAGGCCCCCTTATAGTAACACTGTAAACGGGTCAATTTTAAAATGGGAATTAAAAAAAACGAAAATTAATGCAATCACTAATTATAGTTTATTTAGATTCTAACTTAAATAATAAGATTCAAACCTACCTATTTGTTTATATTAGTAATAGACTGTACGTGTACACTGACTGACTGTGTGGGTGGGGGTGTGTGTGTGTGTGTGTGGGTAAAGGCTGGCAGATGGTGATGAGCGATAAAAAAACATTCAGCTAATCCAACAAACCTGTATTCATTCCACGGTAATATCCTTCCTTTCTTCTATTATACTACTGTTATCCGATGAAACAAGATAACAAATAAAGAATTATATTCATGAAAGCGAATGGTTGCGCGCACTCACGGGTAATGTCGACTAACAACGTTTTTTTTTATTATCGCCCGTACTTTTTACGCCAATAACCATTTGCTAAACGATAATAAGGGTATGGCCATTGAGTGGGAGACGAGCGGAGAGGTGGCGTAAGCCTGGACTGATCTGCAGGGTGATTGCGTAACACTATCAGCAGCAGTGACATACATTTTGACATTTCAACAACATTCATTGCGTTATTTAAATTGCCAGTCTTCTGGACACGTTTACTTCGACGCCTAAGTGTCCTTTGTTTTTGTATTCATTTGTATAGTAAGTTAGTTAGTCATTTAATTTAGTATCTAGTGTAAATAGTTTGTATTAGTCTGATAAATAAAACTTAATAAATAAATTCTGTGCTTCTCGCATCCAACGGGTTCCTGCGGCCTTCACAAGGTCGCCGGTCCACCTTGTGGGAGGCCTTCCAACGCTACGTCTTCCGGTACGCGGTCACCACTCCAGAACCTTTCGGCCCCATTGGCCGAACCGGTCGAAGTGGAGGTGCTTGGAGGAGGCCTATGTCCAGCAGTGGACGTCTTTCTGCTGAAATAATGATGATGATGAAATAAATTCTATCATAGTTGTTAAGTAGACACATTTTTCGAACTTAAAAGAAGCAATAGATTAGAATTCCTTCAAAATGATTGTGATTGATAACAGTAACAGTACAGTTGAAAATGGTTAAATAAAAATGATAACAATAGCGTGTTTCAAAGCCCACATTTTAATACAACGTGTGTAAGTACTAAGTACCTAATATTTTGCAATAAAAAACACCGTCTGGAATTACCAAAGAAAAATCAAGTGAAATTCTTTGTACGGTTTATAAAAATCTTTTGCAGTTTATAGTTTTTCTAGAAATAACTACAAAGTAAGAAGTTTTTAAAACTTATCAAGAATACTGTGTAAATAGTTGCTTGTGTTGTGGCCGTCAAAAACTGGGTATAATCCAGCTTACAGGCATAAAAAAACGTAGGTTAGTAGTTTCTTTTTAACCGATTGCGAGAGAAAACGGAAGGTAATGAACTTCACATACAATATTTGTTGCATAGTGAGATAGCTTTTTTACCTTGTTGGCTTTAACAATAGAATTTAATTATAACATAAACTATTAAATTGTCTTAACTAAGAATGTGCGTATATGAGATAGCTTATGTACAGACACCAGCACATCCAGCTACCCGAAACTGTCAAAGTTTCCCATTCAACCTTGAACCTTATGCTTTAGCGATAAAGTTGAAAATCTATTAAAGAAATTTGACAGATTGTAGTAGCTTGATGTGCTGGCGTCTGTACAATCAATATAGGTAATGAATAGGTTTCACTAAATTAGTTGTTATTGAAAAAATTTAAATACCTACGAAAAAACTTTCAGCTAGGTTTTCAATGATTGGCTAAAATATGCAAGCGACGTTAGTTTCCAAAAATATAATCAAATATGAGTCATTGGAAAAAATACTTTAGCTTCCTATACATAAAGTTCAGTTTGAGCTACCACTTAATTTTTTTCATGACATTTTCAATGGCAGTCATTCTAAAATCAACGTTATTTACACGAACGCAAAGTTGATATTTTGGTTAAGTCTACTAAAAACAACGATTTGAATAGACCGTAGCTACTGATTGAAGTATGGTCATTCCTGAAATCTTTTATAATGCATTACATAATTACAAATTAATTCGGGTCTCTACTAATCCTATTTTCCTTAAAAACCTTGAATACTAAAAAGCAATTAGGACTAACTTCCTAAAACTCGAAAGCCGTTTGAATTAAAATCTTATTATTTTATCCAATAATTAAGTTGCCTTCGTATATTCTGGTCTGACGTTGATTATGTCTATTTTTTTTCCTTTCAGAGCGACCATTACAAGTGATACAATGGAATTCCCTTGATGAGGGTTGCAGAGAAACGAAGAATGAAGGCGGCAAAGTTAAGTAAACTGTAGGTAGATGGCATTTGGCGTATTGGCCCAAATATTCACGTTAATTAGATAATACGTAATATACTCGATTCCTTTTCCAATAAAGTTCTTCTTTAGTTAGCGAAATGATGCCAAAGTTTGCATAAATAAGCCAAGCGTAGTGCCGAAAAGCCGGCCGTAAGAAATATTCATTTGATCGTAGCATGGTATGACTATGAAGTAGCGTAGCAATATGGCGTAGCGTAGCAGAGTTTGGTAGCCATCTAGCGTAGCAATGTGTCGTAGCAACTATGTAGCATAGCGGTGTCTAAACTCTGATCAAGCACTCGTGCATGAGTGTCGTTAGTGTCAGACACTCTGAGATGAGTTTCACGTGTGTCAGACAGACAATGAATCAAAACAATGCTGCTTCGCGGCCGGTATTTATATATTTTTTAATTTTTATAATACATATTTAGTGCCACAAATTAGACATTAATACCTTCCTTCCTTCTTTCATCCTATCACTCTGTCTTCTCACAGAACCACAAACTATGATGGTAACTTTGAACAAAAGTTGTTTCAAGAAGTTTATCTCTTATCGATTTCACTCAACATCTCTGCTCACCCCGAACAATAGGAAACACACGACATAACACAAGACCCCTCATCATTCCAATTTTATGTTTTCCAATCGACACACTGAACTCAATTCACGTTTATAGAGGAACTCTTCATAAAAACTCTACGACCTTTATTTTATAGCACAGGGTATGAATAAGACAAGCTTCTGTACAAATCTCACCGTGAAAACATAGTTGAAGTGAGCTTGAAGTTAGCTGTTATTCCACCTGATTGTCACTAATGTCCTCAAGTTGTTTACAAAATAGATCGGAACGTGTAGATCCTAACTGTGAATATAATGGGATGGAGATAGCTTTTGCTAAATTTGAATGACTGCCACTGACATACTCTTATTAACGGTTGAGCTAGGGACCCGATGATTGGCACCACTGGAGTGCAAGTCCTGTAATTCGAATGTAAGTACTTTATTATATGGTAAATACGTACGGTAAAGCTTCTCCCAGGTACCTTCAGCTGTTTTTTTAGTAAATCTACTGAATATGGAACAAAAATCAACATAAAAACGTACTAACAAATTGTCAAACGCTTTTCAACTGCTGTGTTTGGTTAACCGAAAAATCAACACACAATCAGATTGCCTAACATAAGTTTAATTTTGACACGTCGATTTTTGTTCTAAGAACCGGATGTTTTAAGACTGTTTTAAAAGTTGAAGAAATGATAAAAGTTGCATCGTCTAAACACATTTTACAATGCAAGACATTTGTTACTTAGTTTCATTTATTTTATGCTATAGTATAGGCAAAACATTAGCATCTTGTAAATGGGACTTCAGTCTAAACTAGGAATAAACATGGGCATAACCGCTCTTCTATGCACGATCAATGAACGGGATACCTTGTATCATTCAGACCCTGCCCCTATGATTTGTTTTATGGCCTATGACCATGACATCGACATGGTTTATAATCAAGCGCACGGTTTGTTCTATGACGTCATAAAATTATACTTTTTATCACTTAGGGGATCAGCAGATGGTTGAAAAAGTTTTTAGAGTTTTACCAGATAAGGTTTATTCTTGAGACATGTGGAAAAATAATTCTTTATTATTCTTTTAAAGAATTTTTTTTTTCAAAGAAGCTCGAATCGTAGACTGAACATTTAAGTATATGCAAATAGTAACAATTACGTGAGTAAAATTTTTATAGCAATGCCACGTGTTATGGCTAGGAAGTAGTCCGGACATCCTCATACATGTGAGTAATGCTATAATATATATATCTGCCCCTAATTTAGCGAGTATAGTCATCTGTCAATCCGTCAGACAGTCCAACTAAGTAGGAAATGATGCTTAGAAACGCCGGAAAATGTAATAATATTTTCTCACGGAAGGGGAAGGAAAATGATTGCGAGTTCATTTCTCTGCCTCATTTTAGCCTATATTCGAGAAAAACTAAATACAAATACTTATTGTTTACTTCACTTATATCAATAGTCATTACATTCTACATTGATTTGATTGTTGTGTTCTTACAACTTTCTTACCCTGCGTCCTAACTGAAAACGACTGTCGCGCGAATACGCGATATTGCGATCTTTTCTATGATTTGCGTCTTAATTGATCGCGCGAATATGTCATATTCATATAAACCGCGTGTACCTATACTTTTCTTTAAGTAATGGGGCGCTTCGACTTATTTTTGCAATGGACCAATAAAATTGTTAAGGTACACATTGTGGAAGAGCCTAATAAATATACAACCGTAACGATAGCTTTCCATTATATTTTCTTTATTTTTCTTTATTTATTTTCTTTAAGTGAACTTAAAGAAAAATATATTATTTCCTAACTACTTAAACAACCGCATCCAAACTATAAACGACAGGCGACACTCGCCATTCATTAACTCAAGAACGGTTTAATTCTCTTCTGAACAAGGTAATGAGACGTGCCACTCCGAGCGAACACTTTTAATTTTATACCTTCACTAGCTTTTGCGACCGACTGTACTTCCCCCCCAGCCGTGGGTGGTTTCTTCGGACGGGCGGCGGAAGAAAATTCTTGATTTTTCATTTCTGAAAAATAATATAAGTACAGTGTGAAACTCAAGCTCAAAATGCATAAAATATGATAAGATAAGATAATTATACCTATTTATTTGTCAAAAACACGTGTCGGTATACAATCAGTTGGAACGATTACAAAAAAAAGAAGCAGCAGTAGTAGCATTTATTTCAATTACACCAACACACACACACACACACACACTTTTGAATTATTGTCAAGGAGTCAGTCAGTCAGAAAGATGAAGTTAATTGCCCATTCCAAAGCGTAGTAGGTTCCTATGGAGAAGAATGGGCAAGTGTGTTAGGTTAAATGAAGCACATACTTGAAGGTAGTACAGTAATCATGAAAATGAACATGAAATCGTGGAAACAAACTGATTCTCCCTACATTTATATGTATATTCGCAGAACTCTACAAAATAAATGGAACGGCACATCTTTTTTACTGCCTAAGTGTCCCTTCCCCTCATTACCAGGTAATGATGATGGTAGACATAGGCTTCCACCCAAGGATTGCAAGTGTATTTGTACGATCACTGAACATCACACTATGGTAGGTACATTTCAACGATTTCATACCATTTTATCTATGTTTCCCTACGATGTTTTCATACTTTTCATGCACCGCAAGTCAGAGGTATTCAATATTATCACTGGATGCGTTCAGTCTTCTTCCAATCTTGGATAATTCTATACTTTTTTGCTCAATTTATAAAATTTGATAAATAAAAACACATCTATTCTATCTATTTTACAATCCTTAAACAATGGTTTACGGATTCGAAAATCGATAGAAATAACGTGTTTTTTTTATCAATTTCTTATTTACTAAGCTGAAAATATGTTTCGGAGAAGGTATAGTGTGTCTCGTTATTATCAGCCATATTTTAACTACTTGTGGGCTACTGTGGGTATGTGTGGGCTACTGTGGGTATGTGTTGGATAATGCGCAACAGAAAAACGGTTTGCAGTTCAAATCAGATTATAATGTTACGAACAGTCTAATCACACTAGCAAATTACACACTGTAGGCACACGACACAACCAGATACGGAACGCGGACAGTTTCTGAGCACATGTTGTTCGTACGATGTCCAATGTCCAAGTGAGTTCCACGCTCCACATCGTTCTGTCGAGCTGTCGTCGAGCGTCGACCCCACCACGAACTCAGGCTAGACTCTGTCAAGCGCCACCAGGTGGCGCTGGCGTTCCGAATGGTCGTTGTCACAGCGCTTCTGCCTCGTTGTCAAGCCAGCTTCCGTACTAATGATTTCTCCGACACGGCCATCTTGACACGTCACACGTCCCTGTGTGATGCTTCTGCAAAAGAGAAAACATTCTGCAATATCTCGACCTTTTAGTTCGGCCCATCCTGATCATAGTAAGCCACAACGCTAACGGTTAACATCAAGTTTATTTCAATTACATCATACTATCACATCACATAATATCATGAAAGCAACTCGCTCATTAGTGAACAGTATCATAGCAGAGAATAATATCGCAAACGTTAATCGGCGAAAAGTGTCGTTGCTATCACCTATATCGAGCGATAGCAACTCATGCCACCTCCATCGAGTGACGATAACCATGCCACCTCCATCGAGTGACGATAACCATGCCACCTCCATCGAGTGACGATAACCTTGCCACCTCCATCGAGTGACGATAACCTTGCCACCTCCATCGAGTGACGATAACCATGCCATCTCCATCGAGTGACGATAACCATGTCATCTCCATCGAGTGACGATAACCATGTCACCTCCCTCGAGTGACTCTTAGATTACTTATTGCCTCCAACGAGCAATACAACGGACACATCACCTAGATCGAGCGATATGTTCCATTACCAGCTTAGTAATGATACCAACTACTGTTCACTAATCAGAAAGAAAGCACCACTAAACTTAACTTCGTCATCCAGTTACGCTAAGGTCATTGGACTCTACATCCTCTACATCACTAGAATCAGAAATATTATCACGACTAGGCATTTTTCGCAACCTCTCATAAGACTGATGAGATAATTAAAAGGGACTCGACTACTTAAAATCTGTTTTATTTTACGATCAATTTGCAATAAGCATTCAAATTAGAAACCAAAAATTATTCTAATCTAAGAATTAGAACTATCTAGTTTTGAGATTACCGAGACCAAGTACAACGAATCCACACTACGTTAGTCAAGGAAAGCAAAACCTCAGGTATCCCATTCACGGTCCCACACATTTGTCACTTATGCACTTCCCGCAAGAATGCAGAGTCGTCTCTGACTCTACGATCCTGGTTTCGAGGCTAGACCCGACCATACTACCCAGAGCTACCGCGTATACCACGTACCCACGATACTCTGGTACGGTCTCCGACCCAATGAACCGAGGACCTGAGTACACAAACTAAACTGATGCCAACTCATCATCCATTTCGTCTACAATCTCAATTGATACTTGGCCCTCAGGCATCTCCCGAACACGGTCATAGAGCGTATTTGTAAGTACGCCCCTAAGACGACCCACGGACCATAAAAACATCAACCAGAGCCATGTACCATCGTTATCCACATTACAACAATATTCTTTTTCACTAAGAGCCTTAGACACCTGGAAACCCACACACGAGTAAACCACTCTAACGCCACGGCGCTCCGGCCGACCAGCAATCGCATTGCTCTCACACATCCAACGCATGGATCCGTATGCATCACCCTGTGACTACACACAACTTTACTACGGCCGATAGAGAACCCCCACTCGCGTGGCTCCCACTACTTACGCTTGCTCATTGCTCATCACCACTGTGATCACCATCTACTTCGACTGGTACATGACCTACTGGCATCATTCTTCACCTAACGTGAGCGTATTTAAAATTGCATTGTAAACTAGATTGGGCTATACCTAACAATGTAACTGTTTTTGCTATTGTTTACCAGGGAAGCACTCAGTACCCGAGTGAAAACAAAATGAAAACGGCTCACCAAATTCGGTAGACAATAAATCTGTAGCTGGCTCAATGGTACAGACATCCACTCGTTGCCACTGCCTCCTTGGCAGAAGTCGCGAAGCTTCTTGCACGGAAAGCACCGTCCTTGATCAGCGTTTATTCATACTGGAGATCCAAAGAGTGCAGCGCTGTCCGACACTGCCATCTTGCTTGCACACGTCGTTGTGTTTTAACCTGTAATCACAAAAAAAACCAACAGCAGTGCATGTTCCACTCGGCCAATTCTGACGACATTGTTATCGAAACTTATTACTTAACAAAAAATTTGTAAAAACGATAGCAATCATCGACAGCAAAAGATTTCTCTAAGCCTTAGTAATAATTGTTCAGAAACTATATCAACTTAGATCACATAAAACGCTCATGGCCCTGCTGCCGCAGCAGTTATAGTGACACTCATGCCACCCATAACGTCATCACCTCAAGTGATACGACCAACACACTTCACATAGAGTCTACGACTCCCAGGTCATTACAAGACCAACACAACAATAGTCTCCTCCGAGACCCTGGTCCCCGCTGCACCACCAGCTGCACATCGCGCCCTGAACAACTCACAAGTAAGTTGCAGTTACGACTACAGACAAGTGCGTACAGTGCGACCTAACCATGGTATGTGCTCTAAATACTCGGTGGAAGAACCCTCGCCACCGTCTTCTACGTTTAGCTCGTTAGGAACACTACTTAGAGGCACCTTTCTTAAGCGATCGTGAGCATACTAAACTTGTAAGTACGGTTAGAATTTAAATCACCATCCAAAACATCAACTACCTTAAGCGGACCTCTGACCTTCCGATCTAACTTAGTCTTAATTATATTCTGATTTCGCTCTTCGTTTTCTAATAACACTAAATCGCCAATGTTGTTATAGCTGCGTTTGTCCTATCATAATATTACTTTGCAAGTAAATGTCTGGTAGAAAAATAAAATCTCAAGTTGTTGTTCGCTAATCACAACGCTACACATGATTTTTTGTTCTGTGCTGAATACACGCATTTGACCAATACCAGTCAACGCAAAAACATTATTAACTCGGTTTGCCACTTAATTTTGCTACACAACTCGCTTTTACTAACGAGCATTCAGCACCAGAATCGTAAACAAAACAATACAGCTCACCTTTATTTTCTAACGTGTCTGAGGGTAGTTGTTCGACTCAACCATCCACTTGCCGCTGCTGCTTGCAGCACGCGCTCCACCTTCACCACCATCTGCTTGGCTGCCACTGCTCGTGCACCGGGCCGCGATCACTTGCAGTGCAGCACACGAAGGGCTTCACCGACGGCTGCAGGCTGCTTGGCTCGATTCTTGAAGTCACCCCACGTCACTGGTAGCTATGCTATTTGCAACCGCCACCTTGATGCTGCTCCTTTGCGCCACAACAAGTTGACACCTTGCAGTGAATTTTCAGCAAAACACAAATCAGCTGTCGTACTGTGTGCTGTTACGTTTGCACACGCGTCTTACCGCGCGTTCTAATTACGAAAACAGGATACGACGAACCACGACGAACTCACACACTTTTTTTTTATTCAAACGTGGCGGTAGATGCAACTGGCGCGTCACTGGGCAAAGGTATTTCTGCATACAGCCTATGCCCAAAACAACATGCACTACGATCGCGCGTCCGTATCTGCCTTGTCTGGGTCGAACTTGGACAGATCCACACGATTATCTAATAAGCTTTCTATGTTTTCACTTCGTTTTTCACTGATTTTGCGCATGAACCAACACGAATCCCACTTCTGATTTCGGAGAAGGTATAGTGTGTCTCGTTATTATCAGCCATATTTTAACTACTTGTGGGCTACTGTGGGTATGTGTGGGCTACTGTGGGTATGTGTTGGATAATGCGCAACAGAAAAACGGTTTGCAGTTCAAATCAGATTATAATGTTACGAACAGTCTAATCACACTAGCAAATTACACACTGTAGGCACACGACACAACCAGATACGGAACGCGGACAGTTTCTGAGCACATGTTGTTCGTACGATGTCCAATGTCCAAGTGAGTTCCACGCTCCACATCGTTCTGTCGAGCTGTCGTCGAGCGTCGACCCCACCACGAACTCAGGCTAGACTCTGTCAAGCGCCACCAGGTGGCGCTGGCGTTCCGAATGGTCGTTGTCACAGCGCTTCTGCCTCGTTGTCAAGCCAGCTTCCGTACTAATGATTTCTCCGACATAATTATGTATTTCAGGAACCATCAAAACAAACATTAACAACAAAACAAAAAGATGTAACTAAACCAACTGAGATTTTCAGAGCTACTATCCAGTTCCAAGAAATCAAAAATATCTGTTACAAATTATTGATCGAAGGTTACAAATGAAGAACTAAATAAATAAAACAAAAGACAACTAGAAATCGCCCGTCCATTCAAAAGCAAGATAAGGCACCTGTCCCACCGCCCGCGATTAACGAGAAGCGAGTAAAGCTAGCAACTAAAAATTGGTCAAGTGCGAGTCGGACTCGCGCACCGAGCCCGAGGGTTCCGTACAAATTTGTAGGTATGTAACTACTTTACGGTTTTACGTTTACTTGTGCTACATGACATTGCTTCTTGCCAAATTTTATGATTCTAGGTCAACGGGAAGTACCCGGTTTTGATTCCCTTGCGAGTCTCAAAATATGTGGCATAAACGGAACATAAACCTGTATCTTTTGATTGCATTGGCTTAGAAGTTTGACTTTTTCATTGCTTTTAGGAATTGCAGCCCTGAGTATTTGACATTAATTTCAACTTGATAACTATACGCGTTCCAGAGAAAAAGGGTCCCGACAGACGAACAACGAAATGATCTTATAAGGGTTCCGTTTTTCTTTATGAGGTACGGAACACTAAAAACGAGTTGGCGAGCAACGAGTAGCGACTGCGCGACGGCTATGAGCGATAAATTACTCACTGGTATGCGTATGACTGGTAAGCGTGAGACTCTCGGCGAGTGTTCTACCCGCCAAGCGAGCATCGCCGAGCCGAACTATTTTGTCGCAGCGACAAACGAGTGTGTGGACAGTCTATTTACATATTACAATTATCTCTTTGACGTCCACGGGTCCTAGAATCTCTCATACGTTTCTTGAGCGAGAAAACTGTTGATAGCTAGTCGCTTCCTCGCGGCAGTGGGACAAGTGCTCTAAAGTAAGTTAAAATGGATGTCGTAAGCAACTGACTGTGAACGTTAAGTGTGACAGCTCTGTAGATATATTGTTACTTGTCTGCATCATGAGTGGGCATTTTTATGTGGTGACTTGTTTTAAGAGGAAAGTACTAATATACCTTGTTGGTATAGAGGGGGTTGCAAGCGCTGAAGGACGGGGCTAATTCCCGAAGCAAGCAAAGTGATATTGGGTTATTTCATTTGGAATTTCCTAGTAGCCTGGATTTCTGCACGGTTACACTGCGACCCAGTGCGGGATGTCACATGTCGTCGAATTTTCGGTTCTAGGACATGCCGGTTTCCTCACGATGTTTTCCTTCACCGTTTTGAGAGCAGTAGTGATGCAATTATACAATGCTCTTTGGTGTCGTGGTGGCCCAGTACCGGCCCCGACTTACTGACAGGCGCTTTACTTTATGTATTGCCATCAGCCGGGCTCAAATCCAGACTCCGGGCTCAAAAGCAAGTCATATCAAAAACCTTTATCACTACATAAAGCGTACATAAAGTTAGTAATAGGAGCATAAGTACTAAGAAGAGAGAAATCCTAGCTTTATTGCAAACGGCACTGAAATAGGAATACCTAAGTCTTTAGCTGCTATAGAACTCGCACCGGGATAGAGATGAAAATACCTCTGTTCACATCGAATAGTTCCTTTTCAGGGGTATTTTTAATACCTATAGTCTGTTCCAAAAGTGTTTGATTAACATGTAAACAAATGGATAACTGTTAATTTATAGTGCCACTTACAAATTGAGTGTATGGATTTGATTACATGAATACTAATTTTAAATCATCTTAAAGAGGTTTTTCATATGATAATTGACGTTAATTTTGTTTTATGGTATGTTGTTTTTTACCAAGTGACATAATTATACAAAACCGCTAGCTAATTTAATTTGAAATACACAAAACATACCCAAACAGAGCCAACTGCAGGAATGCTGAAAACAGCAACAAAGGGAAGGGAAGGGTATCACACTATAATATTATAAAGGCGAAAGTTTGTGTGTGTGTTTATATGTTTGTTACTTCTTCACGCTCAAACGGCTCGACCAATTTTGTGAATTAAATCACAATACTATTTCATTAGTATTGATTGGTTGTTTTTAATTTACTTGAAACGTAACAGGTAAGCACAAATGACGACATTTTTATTTATCTAAGTAACTCTGTTATTACGAGTACCTACAATGTCATTCTCACCCCACCTGCTCGAAGAACCCTACACAAAACTTTTCACTTGCCAATCTTATCACGGGGAGGAAGAAAATCCGAAATTTTTGGGCAAAAACTTCCCAAGTCACCGGATGAAGACACTTGGGCAACTTTTTTAATTTCACTAGTGAACATAATCTGTGGACATCATCAATCTGCGGGTGACATGTTAGTGGCTTCGGGGAGGTTTTTTGTATAGTTTTATAGAGTAGTGTTTGTTGTGTTTTGTTTTTAGTAAAGTTGGGGTGAGTTGTTGTGTTTGTGTGGTGGCAAGTTAAATAATAATCATAATCAGCATGTGGGCCTAGTGTGGGTTGGTGGTGGCTTCAAATTTTCGGTTCTAGGATGCGCCGGTTTCTACACAATATTTGTCTTATCTGTTTTGAGAGCACTGGTGTTGGAATAAATGACACAAAGTAAATTGCCTGCCTGGGATGCAACCCACGACCTACGACATGCAAGTCGGGCTGTTACTACTGAGCCACTACTGCCCATCAAAATGAAATGCTTCCTTAAAAATACGTGTTCAGTCCATCAAATGAAATTATCTGTAAAAAAACTGGCCAAGTGCGAGTCGGAGTCGCATACGAAGGGCTCCGTAGGTAACACAAGGCAAAAACGCCGAAAAAAAACGCGTTTGTTGTATGGGAGCCTCCCTTAAATATTTATTTTATTCAGTTTTTAGTATTTGGTGTTATAGCGGCAACAAAAATACAATATCATCTGTGAAAACAACTGTCTAGATATCGCGGTTCTTGAGATACAGCCTGGTGACAGACAGACGGACGGACAGACAGCGAAGTCTTAGTAAAAGGTTCCCTTTTTACCCTTTGGGTACAGAACCCTAAAAGAACTCCATGAGTCAGAGATTCATTTATGTTCTGTGTAATCCTATAAACTTCATCATCATCACCATTTCAGCCAAAACACGTCCACTGCTGGACATAGGCCTGGAAAGAAATAAAAAATACGAGACCAAAATATCTTACAATCAGCTGTAAAAACTTCTTAACCCGAAATGCTCCAAATTCCTACCTAACGAAGTCCTATCAATAAAACTAGAAGACCCCGCCGCAAAAGCAAAAAGTTTTTTTTTTCTTTTTTTTTTTTTAAACGTTGCCCCACACTAGTTAACTCTCTGACCTATAATATACAAGTAGGTACGCTGGACAACATACCATCGATGAAAAAACGAAGAAATTTTGATTTTCGCCATTTTGGCGCTGATAACAACGTGAGCGTCCGTGGAACTAATATTTTTGATGTGAGTTTTACAAAATGCGCATACTTACTCTCATGATAAAAATGTTCTAAATATCTCGTAGTCAACACAAAATACACAAAAAAGTCTTGTTCCACGATCTAGATCTAAATCAAAAACAACACGACGACCGATTGCAACAGTGTAATTATCAATTTTACGTGTAGTCCTAAGACGCTCGAAACCCCGGTTTGAATCGGCACAAAATACAACCGTCATTTCATATAGTATATTAGCTTCCGCCCGCGGCTTCGCCCGAGAGGTATGTCGATAAAAACTATTCTATATCCTTCCCCGGGATGCAATCTATCTCTCTGCCAAATTTTATCGAAATCCGTTCAGTGGTTTAGGCGTGAAAAGGTAACATACAAACAGAGTTACTTTCTAATTTATAATATTAGTATGGATTTAGTCCAGCGTACTTGTTTATTAGGTCCCGCAAAAAAATTCTGTAACCTTTTAATACAAAAAATATTTTTACACACAAACTTGTTAAGATGTATTAAAAAAATATAACCTACCCTCTAACCGTGTTTTTCTGTGGTGACGTCATTATAGAACTGATTGATGCTTCCACAGGAAATGTTATGTAGGGCGACCACGAATTGAGAGCGGGAACTTAAAGAAATCAGGTGAATTGATTCTTGTATAGGCATTTATTTATATTTGTTTAAGCTGACTCATGTTTGAATGAACAACATAACATCAATAATGTATTTCCTGAAGGAGTAAGCTGTAAGATGTAATAGAATACCCTCATTTTGCTAGTTATCCACTCAAACGTCCCGCACCCCGCGGTTACGTCATCTGTTACGCCTACCATAAAAAGGTATGTACCGTATTTTATTTTTCTTCCGGACAGCCCTAGTGCTCGGTTAAGCGGCGTAGATATGTTGCGGACGAGGAAGGACACAAAGTAATAACAACTCTCAGTCGCGGCGATTAAGCGCAATTTAGCTTGCGGGTTGGCGAGAAGTGATTTTGTAGGTATTATAAAAGCGGCTTTCTTCAAGATCAAAGGAGTCGGCCTTCTGTACTAAGTACCGTAACATCATATGTTTTTAAATTTTCATCGGCGAGGCCTATACTCGTCAGAGAACTTTAACACTGTGCACTGCGGTGTAGAATATTGCAGTTTTATGTCAGCGCCACCTATTGACCGATAGTGGAACTAATTTAACTTTTGTTGATGATTTCGGAAAAAGTGTGCTATTTAGAGACTTCGTTTTATTTTTCCTGTAATCTTTACATAAACTACTATCAAATAGAATCATTTCAGATTTTTCTCTTTGCAAACTTCGGAGATAAGGGGGGTAACGGTATTTTTTTTTACATTTTTCATCAAAAGTCGAAAACTATGGAGCCTAAAAAAAAAGAAAAAATGTTTGAGAATGTGCAAACTGTGCTCTTTCATATGACATGCCCTAGTAGCCCTACTTCGAATTTTTCAGACCCCCGTTCCAGTCCCTGTTGCAATAAATATACATATACTTTTATTTAGTTTTTATTTCCAAAATAGTTGGGTAAACGTCATCTAAAACTATTCCAAATTTCAAGTTGATAGCATTAGAATTCTTGAAATATCCAGCTGTGACAGACAGACAGACAGACAGACTTAGTCTCACCATAAGGGTTCCGTTTTACCATTTTGGTACGGAACCCTAAAAATGAGTAATATTAAATCTAACTTAAAAACTGCCCAAGCAAAGTTAATAAAATTTATATGGGACCACCCCTGAGGGATACCTTATCCATTAACCACTCAATCCCGGCGTGGTACGATATCGGTCCATTACAATAGAAAATCAATTGTGTCTCATTAGCGGTGACAAAGCGGTAAAAAAAAAAATTATTTGACGGAGTTATGTCCGAACATACATAAAAAAAAATGTAAACATCCAAATTGAGAACGTCCTCCTTTTTTAAAGTTGGATAAAAACACTTTTACAAGTCAAAAAGAAATAATTAAAAAACGAGGTCGGTGTTTCCTACCTGACTATTATAAGAGAAGAAACACCAAAATAAACTCAAAGCTTACAGTATACGTAGCATGGTCATTAGTGGACATTAGTGTTTGAAATGGTATTATGAGAAAACTTAAAAAATATGTACACCGGATATTGAACCAGCAGTCCAATTTGAAGTTCATAAAGTACATAATTTTAAAACCATTTTACCATTTTTTTTTTTTTGTTTGAAAACCTGAGACTAGAGATGCATTCCACCAGTTTCTGTGACAAATCTTTTACTGTTCA
This sequence comes from Oligia fasciuncula, assembly GCA_963082905.1. Lineage (NCBI taxonomy): Eukaryota > Metazoa > Arthropoda > Insecta > Lepidoptera > Noctuidae > Oligia > Oligia fasciuncula. The sequence goes on along the minus strand of OY720412.1, from coordinate 1,688,770 downwards.
AGCAGTACGGTTATGGAATGACTTGCCCGTGTCCGTAAGGCGTGCTCAATCTTTGTCCACTTTTAAAATTATGGTTAAAAAGCACTTCCTTTCTCCTTAAACATCATCATTATATTTTCTTTGCTCCTGTTTCATGCTTATTATTGTATGTATATATTTATTTAGATTAGTATAATATACTTTATGTATGTATTTATTGTATTATGTAAATGGTACACCACAGACTACCTACAGTATTTGTCTGTCCTTCCCCTTTTTAATCCATCCAAAGGTTGTCTTTAAAAGATCGCTTTTAGCGATAAGACCGCCCATTGTGTCACCCTTTGTACAGTTTCTATAATCATGTCTGTAATTTAAATGGTGTACACACGGATATCTATGGGTGTACATAATAAAGAGTATTCTATTCTATTTTGTAGTAATTTCAGAAAGTATGGCCACCGCATCAGAAAAATATAGGTATATATCGGAAAAGTAAAGTGAGTGTAGAACTGCCGTACTGAACTGCAGGCTCTTGAGTTGTCGGCACACGCGTGAACTGAGAGCCGTCTGAACTAGAAGATGTAGCTTGTAAGAAGCTGCATTCTATGAGATATTAGGCTGTCTACAAACTGTCAAGTACCTAATCAGTCTCAGTCACACACGTATTCGCCGTCCCTCGAAAAACTCGTAAAGCTGTTGCACAAGGATGTCATTCGTCGATACTTACGGGTAATCAGAAGCCCAAAAATTTGATAACCAGTCTTACCAAGGGGTATCGTGGTACCCAATAACTGGGTTGTGGAGGTCAGATGGACAGTCACTCTATGTAAAATATTGGTATTCAGCTGCATCCGGTTAGACTGGAAGCCGATTAGCCGACACAGTTTGGGTAACATGATATCCCTTGGCTTGTCAGACTTTTGGGATTCCGACTATCTATAACATATTTGCACCGACTGAGAGCAGTGGTGGCCAAGTGGTAACGGCCGCGACTTACGAGTTGTAGGTCGTAGGTTCGAACCCAGACAGGCGCTTTAATTTGTGTAAATTATTACATCACCACTGCTCTCAAAACGGTGAAGGAAAACATCGTGAGGAAACCGGCATAACCTAGAACCAAAAATTCGAAATCATGTGACATCTACCAACCCGCACTGGGCCCGCGTGGTGGATTACAGCCCACTCCCTCTCACCGAGAAGAGGCCTGTGTCCCAGCAGTGGAAACGTTATAGGCTGATTATGTGTATGTGTTATGTGTAAGATATGAATCCATTATCAAGCTAACACTAACTTCAAACCAATTCGAGCGTGTGTAGCACGCCTACGTTTGCGTTTGACGTTCGCCTAAGTACTCTATTTAACTTTAAAAGTAATTAGTTACAGATTCTAGGCAGTCTATAAGTTGTGCTAGGATATTTAGCTACTTATAGTTTAATGCCTTTTCATCTTGTATATTAAAAGGCGCAAGGTTAAGTGCTAAAGTTTTGGAAGGTGGATGGAATGTAAATGGGCTAATATTTGTTTATGGCGAAGATAAATGGATGTGGGCAGAAAACTCGGATTTACTGATATTTGGATTTTTTTAGTTTGTTTGTTTGCCTGTAAAATCCTATGTAAATATTCGTTATGCACAAATATTTTTAATACTACACAATATCTAATATCTATATGTATATATAACTAGGGGGATCCGTAACTAAATAATAACAGCCGCACAGGTCGATCGATCGGGTTAAGCTACGCTTGCCGCGGTTGGTCTGTGGATGGGTGACCATCTTTACATACCAAGACCCCTTTACTTATAGGAGTAGGGTAGGAGTAGGGAAGGAGCTGTAGTGTAGGACTAGGGTAGGAATCGTCTTATAAACAAAACACTTGCGGTGTCGCTTACGGTAACAGTGGAGCGAGTTCAATGGTTTTTCCCCATCTCAAAAAATTCCCAACGCGCCTTAAGAATTTTTCACTTCAAAAATAATGAAATAGTGCAGTCGTTCGGAAGTGCGCGTACACATCCATTTCGGCGATTATTTTTTGTATATTATCTATAGTTGTTTTACATGTAATATTTTTGCCCACGTGCTCACGTGCTCGTTAGTCTAGTGTTTGCAAGCGCTTCTGCTGAGCATGAGGGCCTGGGTTCGATACCCAGGTCGGGCAAAGTGTTATTGGGTTTTTCTATCAGGAATTGCTTAGTAGCAGCCCTAAGTCTGGAATTCGGCCTGGTTGGTGGCAATAGACTCACCCCCTATTATATGGGACTTTTAAACATAACTGGCGATGTACAGTCACCAAAGGAGATAAGTAACCAGGCTCATCGGATACAGTTAAAGTTTAATAAGAAACCGATGGATGTTTATGAATAAAATAAAATTAAATTAACAGAAAACATGATCAAATTTAATTTAATTCGAAAACATCAATCGGTTTCTTACTAAACTTCAACTATATCCGACAACCCTGGTTACTTATCTCCTTTGGTGACTGTAATATTGGTACACCTGTGCCTAAACCCTTCGGGGATTACTGAAACTTTAATTCAGCTGACAAGCTACCTACCTACCTACATTCCCCATACCCTATTCTGACGCATAAAAAAACAAAATTCAATTTAGCAGTTGCGCCTTCCACCCACAACAACAAACCGACACCTACTGACCTAGCTACACCACAGATAACTGAATGTCACTCCATAACTGTCCCGCTGCATTCGAAGCTAAAAATCAATCAAACACGTCAAAATAGTGTTGAACAGGACAGCGTGACACGCCGTGATAACGCGTCACGGTTCACAGAGAAACTATCTGTGTGGTGTGGTATTGCATGTTATACGTATTTTTTTGAAGTGAAAACTTCTTTAGAGATTACATCCATCTAACGTATTAATAATGCATATTTTCTAAGTCCCTCATGTACTACAAAACCTCTATGCTTAATAAATTTATTATGTTATCATTAAACATTGAGAATTTCCAAATAAATAATAACCAAGTATTATATCAATACTTGGTTATTTATTTGGAAATTCTCAATAGCAGACGGGATTTTTGGGTAGTAGTTAGTAATATTATTAATACTTGGTCCAATCGAGTGATCGAATCCGGAATTTGATGATCATAGCAACTGCATCCGTGTAAAGATAATGTGAGACAGAGACAATAGTATGAGCGTTAGTGTAAAAGAAAGGGTAACCATTTATTCTAACCGGCGTGAAAAAGTCTGAATGCAGTTGAAGCAGACAGGGGAAAACCTTTTTAAAATACAAAAAAATAAAACATTCAAATCCAAATAGCAAAGCGTGATTGGTTCCATTGCAGTCAATTAAAAGTCAATGCATCACATCAAATAGCAGGCACATTGATCGTATCACTCTCGATAGCGTGACACCTCGTTATCGCGATATGCTGGGTACAAGCTCTAGGTACCACTAGCTGGGATACCTATTACGTGTTAAGAGAATAGTTGCTGGAGAGTTGCTGTGCAGTTGGTGGTTGAGAGAACCTATGTCGCAGCATCAGCACTTCGTATACAGACAGCAACTTTTAGACAGTACGCAGCGTTTAGTACATGAATTAGCACGTCAATAGTAACAAATAGTTGACCTTGAACCGTCTTTACTTCTTTGCAGTACAGGCGGTTTAATCAAGGATACTATTGCTGTGTACTGTACCATGTACTGCGATAGTATCCTTGTGCGTGTACAAAAACAGTATTAGTTGGGGTCTTATTCTATTGAAATTCCAAACGACCGACGCTAGGCCACCTTGCAGTCAGTGTTAACACGTCTAACCAAAGATATAAACAACAAAAAAATTATTCAATCTTATGGGAAAACCCTAATCACAAAAACAAGAAAAAATTTAATGGGGCGCTACTGTTGCGCGACATCACATCGACAATCAACTTCGTATCTCATACGTAATACCCCAGTTCAATCGTATCTATAGAAGCATTGTCAATGTATCACGCAGACATATTCAACTCGTAATATTATTGAGGAGGCATTGAAAGGGTAAGCAGAGTTGCAGCTAGTGCGGTTAATTGGTATTCGATGACAAGGACCAAGATGGCGGGGATTGAGAGCAAATGCGAGTTCGTTGAAGGATTTCATGTGCCAAGTAGATTGAAGATGTAGGTACCTATCTACTTTGTTTAGGCGTGTGTTAGTGTATGTAATAGTATAGTGCCTGTTTTAATAATAAAGGGTTGTTAGCGAAAGTGTTGGGTTTGCGAAACGTTGGCAAAAGTTATAAGTACGAAACTGGGATTCGATTGGAAATTTTTATTTTAGTCGCCTAATGGTTAGACCACCTGTCTTAGACCCAGAGGTTCAATTCCCAGGGGGCCAAACATTCTGTTTTGCACGCTTTGGTAGGTGGTAGGGCTTGTTTTAAATCCGCCTAGCGAGCTACCACCATCCATACTAATATTATAAAATTCGAAAGTAACTCTGTCTGTCTGTCTGTATGTTACCTTTTCACGCCTAAACCACTGAACGGATTTCGATAAAATTTGGCAGAGATATAGATTGCATCCCGGGAAAGGACATAGGATAGTTTTTATCGACATACCTTGCGGGCGAAGCCGCTAGCGGAAGCCAGTCTTATATAAATCTGTCGCCATAACAACAAAGTCAACAGTTTTGTCTTGTTTCGGCAGTTAGAGGTAAGATAGCCAGTTCCTCTGTGGTTGAAGATTCCGGATGAAGCTTGCTTCCACCTTCGGCCTGATTATCAGATGAGACGAAGGCCAAGAGCTCCAACGTTGTGGTTATAAAAAAAATGTTTACAACAGACAGTGATCTAGCGTACTGTGACCAATGCTTATAGAGGTATGAGGAACAGGGTGTAAAGTTCACTCATACTCTATAGAAAAGGGAGGATCCTCCGACCAGACGGGTGTTGTGTCTGGCGGGCAACTGCCCGATGATTCATGTCGGGCCGTTGTATCTATGCTAGTTGCGCGGTAAACTCTGCTTGCACGATGCAGGATTTTGCGTGACTTCAGTATGACGCGTTGTTCGCATGGATACCGCTACATGCTTGTTGCTGATCTGAATAAGGAGGACGTTATCTACATCATAATCAAGATCAGAATGTAGGCCAGTTTACTTCCATGTCTTGTAGGTACTAATGTTGGCGGTACCATACTACGCTCAGTGATTATTTATAAGACCCATCTTGACGTTAGATTAGAATGACAGTTCACATTACCGCGAGTAATAAATAAAAACTGGCCAAGTGCGAGTCGGACTCGCACACGAAGGGTTCCGTACCACAAGGCAAAAACGCCGAAAACACACTTTTGTTGTATGAGAGCCCCCCTTAAATATTTATTTTATTCTGTTTCTAGTATTAGTTGTTATAGCGGCAACAGAATTATACATCATCTGTGAAATTTTCAACTGTCTAGCTATCACGGTTCATGAGATACAGCCTGGCGACAGACGGACATACGGACAGTGGTGTCTTAGTAATAGGGTCCCGTTTTTACCCTTGGGATTCGGACCCCTAAAAACAATGAAAAATATAATTAACCCAAAATAATTTCTCAGAAAGTAGGTATAAGTATCACTGACGATATACACTGATTATTTTTTGTTTGTAATTAAGACTGGTTTTTAAATTAATACTGTGGTCAACATGACTCAAAAACAGTATAAATTTCAAAATGGCTATTGGCATACCAGCGAGGTGCGATGCTCTCTGAAATTAAAAGTATCACTGGCAGATACAACTACAAGGATCTTTTGACGCCAGAAAAATTAGAACCCTCTAATTTTTTCAATACAATTTTACAAATGTTCACCAACAACGCCTCCCTGTCAATGTCATTCAAATGCCAAAGGATAGTTGTAGAACTGGGGCCGTATTACGAAGTATTAATGCCATCGTGATTCCAGTGCGAAAAAAGGATGGTGCTCCGTCCCTCTCTGTACCTGGCTGTTCCTCTATTTTCGAAATGATAACCATATTCTTTGCAAATTGCTCCTCTTAAACCCCAGACCATTCCTTTTTCATCAGCCCCATTTAGTCCACGACTATCAAATTGCCACGTCTAATCACCGCGCGCACAAATGGTCATTGGACATAATTCCCTCGCAGACCACATCATTAACATGGGCAAAGCAAACAGGAAGGGGCGGGCTTTGTGGGACGCTGAGCGGGAACGTGGCGGAATGTGTGGCTTTACTGTATGGGGTACGCTGCTTTACTGTATGGGGTACGCTGCTTTAGAATGTTTATTCCCGGTCGTCCCCGCCCCATCGTCCCCACTGTTCGTTATTCACTCTTGCTCAGAAAGTCGTAATTAAAACATTTTAACAATCCGTGAAATCTCTTATTGAAATCCCCATTATTGCATTTTGACTCTCGGTCTATTAGCAGAACGAGTGGGAAATAAGAAGTTCCAATCGTCACCACTAGGGAGGAATTAAACTTTTTTTTCCCACTCGTGCCCAGTGGGGACGACGGGGCGGGGACGACCGGGAATAAACCGTGCCCAGTGGGGACGACGGGGCGGGACGACCGGGAATAAACCCTTTAGAATACAGGGTTTATTTTCAAAGACCAGACAAAAGATTATGGTACAGACCATAAAACTGAACAACTTTCTCCATGGGACCAATATCGTAATCGCGAGAAATTTATCAACTGTCCCATACAAAACTTCAATACCTACTCGACCTAAACGTATGGGATGGCTGAATTTTTAATTAGGGATTACAATGTTGCTCCCATGGACAAAATTGTTCAGTTTCACACCCTTAAATTTGACTGGTCTTTGAGGACTAACCCTGTATAACGACTGCGTATCCGTGTCCGTATGTTGGTCTGGAGTTCGCAAGCAGTGGTCTGGAATACAGGCGTCATAAATGATAGTTAACCAAGGTAACCGACATAGCCCGAAGAATTGTCAAACTTAAGAGGCAGTGGGCAGGGCACATTGCTCGCAGAACAGATGGCCGATGGGGCCGAAAGGTTCTGGAGTGGCGACCGCGTACCGGAAGACGTAGCGTTGGAAGGCCTCCCACAAGGTGGTCCGACGACCTTGTAAAGGCCGCAGGAACCCGTTGGATGCGAGAAGCGCAGAACCTGTCGAAGTGGAGGTGCTTGGGGGAGGCCTATGTCCAGCAGTGGACGTCTTTCGGCTGATGATGATGATGAAAATTAAATGATAGTTAATTATTGTAAAACGCAGAAGTTTTGAGGCTGAAATAATATCACAACAGCCTCGACTGACTGACTGCCTAGTTGGTTTACTGCTGAGCATGATGAGTTTCTGGTCCTGTGTTTGATTCTCAGATCGGGTAAAGTGTTATTGGGTTTTTCCATTCTCAGTAGCAGCCCGAAGTCCCGATCTGTGCCCGGTTGATGGCAACAGGCTTGCACCGTATTACCTGGGACTTAAATATACCTAACTGGCGAAATGTGGGTGTGCTATAGGTACACCTCAGCTTATCAACGTAAACGGAGCAAAAAGTATTTAAGGATCATACCAGGTGGCATTCTGTAGTTTCTACTAAAGAAGGCGTACATTTATGTATGTGTAATTGTGTAGATATATGTTAACGGAAAAGTGTGCAATCCGTCTTACAAACGTGTTTTATTTATTTTAGTCACAGAAAGCATTAGTTTTTATATATTTCCTAGTATCATCTTGGAATTGCATACAATTCCTAGGAAATACATACATTTCACAGGAAATGTGTGTATTATAGAATCTTTGAAAGATTATTTTACACGTTTCCTAAGTAGGCTCGGAATTGCATATATTTCCTAGGTTTCATACATTTCCGGTATATATATGAAATAACAACAAAATTAAAGTGCCAGTAGTTAGACAACACTAGGAACTATCGACTGCGTAGTGCGTAGCGATCATCCATAGCACCGTTTCCGCTCCGCTGGTGTCATAGCATTGCCTTAATGAACTAATACAATATCGTTTACAAATGACTCTATACAAAGCCTATTGGCAATAATTGCATTGACGTCACCCAGCCGTGTCCGACAATAGATTGGAAATTGTGGTTATTACTTATTTAAAGTGAAATTAGTAGTTTGATAGGGACATTGATGCGCAAACCGTACCTAATCATAAACTCAGCATAATTTGATTCTAGACACGCTTTTTTTTTTTTTTTTGCGGATGGGAAATCATCAATTGACCCCTCCCGCTCTGGGTGGAGCGGAAGGGAGTGTCAGACTCTTACTGACTAAAACCCACCCGTGTTCCTTCCTTAGCCCTTTATGTTCCGGGCCAGCTGTAACCCTTTCGGACAATCCCGCTGACCCGGCAGGCCTCGGCCCTATGGGGCCCCTCCTCGATGCTGACATCCTTCTAGACCCCCTAACGTAGACATTTTTCGTCAGTTATCTAAAAAAAAAAACTGGCCAAGTGCGAGTCGGACTCGCACACGAAGGGTTCCGTACCATGGGCAAAAACGCCGAAAAAAACACGTTTGTTGTATGGGAGCCCCCCTTAAATATTTATTTTATTTTGTTTTTAGTAGGTATTTGTTGTTATAGCGGCAACAGAAATACATCATCTGTGAAAATTTCAACTGTCTAGCTATCGCGGTTCTTGAGATACAGCCTGGTGACAGACAGACGGATGGACGGACAGACGGACGGACAGACAGCGAAATCTTAGTAATAGGGTCCCGTTTTTACCCTTTGGGTATAACTCTCGGTGATCAGCAGTGCGTTGAAAATCCAGTACGAGGGCTAAATAGTGTAGACAACAACATCCAGTCCAATCCAGCGAACAGCGAATTCAACGAACTAGATCCAGCGGCTGGAACATTACTTACCGCTCAATCGAGACGAACACTACTTAAAGGTCATAATACCAATACCTACCATTAGATTATAATGTTAGACAGGAGATTAGATCGATCGTCAATATACAGACCGGATTGGCTCAGGTATTGTAGCTAAGCTGATGTCATTGACTCAGAGAATGACGATTAACTGTGGCGTGGTCTGTGGTGCGATTATCTTATGATTATTCTACGGTGATTGTGTTACGAGTTTCACACAACGAGCTATTTTTAGGGTTACGTACCTCAAAAGGAAAAACGGAACCTTTAGAAGATCACTTGTCAGTCCGTCAGTCAAGACCCTTTTTCTCAGGAACGCCTGGAGTTATCAAGTTGAAATTAATATCAAATATCTACTCAAGGCTGCAAAAAAAAAGCAAACTTTTAAGTCAACGCAATCAAAACAAAACTTATTGTGTACTTTTCGTTGACATAGAATCATGAAATTTGACAAGAAGCAATGTGATGTAGCACAAGTAAAGGAAAAAAATCGAAAACCGTAAATTTGTAGTTACATTACAAAAAAATAATAATTTTAACTCTATCATAGGTTGTATCTACAAATTTGTACGGAGCCCTCGGTGCGCGAATCCGACTCGCACATGACCAGTTTATTATCACACAAATACACACACACACGCACACACACTTCCGACTTCGTCATTGTCTCGGACGGTACCGAGAGCTCCTGCGCTTATACACACATTCGCAGCGTGTTTGTACACCTGGTAAACATAAGTAAAGCGCGTATCGCTTCGTGAGATAAAAATACTGTAACTCACTTTTTAATACAGTTGCTCAAAAAGTGGTGTATTGCAGGGACGTATAGCGTTCGGGAAGTGGGCTATTACATACTAGTGCTTTTTTTTACCTTCCCCGAACTCGTGCGTGTCTCTTTCCCAACTGTCAAAATAATGTCTATTAAAAAGAAAAACCAACCATGAAGTTTTTAATAAAGAGTTTTTGTGATTCATACAAATACGTATATTTCTAAAAAGAAGCTACTAATTAATTTCAATATCAGATTTAATTGAATGAGTTAGGTTAGGTTTCATATCATTTCATCTCATTAAATTTCATTTTCATTTCATATCAATAAAAAAAATATACTGAAGACTAAGCTGTATGGATAGTTCCTTTTGCCTACCAAAATGGGTGAAGAAAAAAAAACTCTGCTTATATTCTACGGTTGGCGCCATTTTCCAGAAATTTTCTTTGCGAGTTTAGTTGTTTGTTGCACAAAATGAGTAATTTCGACCCTATTTTTTTTTAAATAACACCACCGGAACTCAGTATAATTGCACAAAATGCTTCGGAGAACATTTTACCGGAAAAGGCAAAAAGTCGTTACATATCTACATACGACTAATTTTTTGCGTGGAGAGAAGAGAAAAAAGCAATATTGTGTTTTTATTATTTTATTAAATTGCTTCATTTTTTCGCAACTGTATTAAAAATAGTCGTTCAGTACACCTGCGGAACCGTCATTGCAACTTGTTCCGACTGTCAACCCTCGCCTTCGGCTGTGCCTCGGCTCGGGTAGACATTTGTCGGAACTCTTTGCAATGACAGCCTTTCCGCACTTGTAATGAAATATACTATTCCAATTCCTAATCTATTGCTTCATAATATGTTTGAAAAATTCGTCTGCTCGACAACGTGAATCACGCTATAAAAGTTGTCAAATTATTATAAAAGGCATTGCAAGTGTTAGCATGTTACGCAACTACCCCGCGGTTCATGTACGGACGCCAGCAGGTCAACCTACCCGAAACTGTCAGATTTTCCCAATCAACCTTGAACCTTATGATTTAGCAATAAAGTCGAAAATCTATTAAAGAAATCTGACAGATTGTAGTAACTTGATGTGCTGGCGTCTGTACTATTACCACGAATCGGAATAAATATTGCGGATGTCGTAACGTTCCTAAAGAACTTGGAAATCCAACAATTCTATTACATTTTGGTTTAATTGTATGTATGCGCAGTGCGTCGTACTGAGCTACATCAAAATGATTCAGAATAGAAGCACCTCAAACTACATACATAACATCATGCCTGTTTTCTCCGAAGGGTTAGGCAGAGAGGTACCTTTAATACACCCACATTTCGTCAGTCATTCTACCAAACTTTTATACGTAGAATAAGTTTTATCCTGAGAAAACATTTTGAATTTTTGACAGTATTTCCATACCTACTAGAACTGTCAGACGTCAATTTTATTCCACGTATTAAATATTATCTGTCTTTGGTAAAATCAGCCCTTAGTCCTATATAATAAGGGGCAAGTCTATTGCCATCAACCGGGCACAAATCTCAACCTCTAAGTAAATATCAAGTCACGAGATTATGATTTGTCGATATTACTTTTCAAACAGCCCGCCAACTTGCTGACTAGCCACCCTTTCCACCACAGCGTGAGCTATTCTTTTATAATTCTTGCTGACACGAAAGAAGACTTAGAACATACAAGAGTAAAAAAACTTGCCCCATTTTAAAACCAGAGCAAACTATCATGTGAAACTATTGAAAAATGTTTCAAGACGGGAAGCAAGCCGAACGAAAATGGTTTTAATCAGTATTACAGCTTGGAGAGCAAATCTAATTTCGGGAACCGACAAGCGACTTCCACAAAATGCGGTTTGCCGAGCAAATGGTTTGGGGATGGGGGAATGTCGATAGAAACATAATATAGATGTTCGAGTAGCGTTTTAGTAAAGTAGAATGTGAGCAGTGGTGGTTACGAGTTGCAGGTCATAGGTTTAAACCCAGACAGGCGCTTTACTTTGTGTAAATTATCACATCACCATTGCAGGAAAACATAGTGACGAAATGTCCTAGAACCAAAAATTCGAAGACATGTGGCATCTTATACCAACCTGCATTAGGCCCGTGTGGTGGATTACGGCCGCTCCCTCTCACCGGGGGTAGCAGTAGTGGGAACATTACTAACAGTAGTGGGAGCAGTATAGGTTGATTATGTAATGTTATATTAGAATGTATACATAAAGATACTACATAGTTAGATGTTTCATAGAAGAGATTTTGATTGCTGAATGAATAAAGATTCTTGTATGAAGTTTTATTGGGTATTACCTTGAAATTATATTATATCTATTAACAGCGGTACTGACACGTCAATGTCGACAACGGTACCTAACAGCGCGGGGGTTGAGAGGGGCCGCTCGGGTCTCAACTCTTGCGGGTTTTATGTGGCATACAAATATTCTAATCAAAAGTATCACAATGATTTCCTCTTCTCTAAATCTATCGACACTGTCCCATCCCTATAACAAAGTAAAGAGAAGCGTCTAACATGGAACGTCGGCAGGAATCTGACTTGTCAACATAATATAAAGCCCAAGACTGGCCGGATTCACGAGCTAATTCTATCAGGCCTATCATAGACTGCTGGACATAGGCCACTCATTAAGTTAGCTGGTGAACTTTTCCTAACTATGTTGGGGTCTGCTTCCAATCTAACCGGATGCAGCTGAGTACTAGTATTTTACATGGAGCGACTGCCTATCTGGCCTCCACAACCATGTTACTGGGTAATACGAAACCCATTGGTAAGACTGTTTGCATTTGCGTAAACATTTAATTTAAAATAACAACTAATACCTAATTACTGATACTAAACTAAAACTATTCACAAACTGAAATATGGCGTCGAAAAATTCATCCTCATCGCTGTCGACTGGTAATGTACCCAAGAGACTGGCGGCATTACCACGTTGTGTATCAATGCTTAGCCTCTGGCCAAGGTAAAAGCCCTTCGGTCGGGTACGGGAAGCGTCAAACAGCCGTTTCGAGATTTCCTTAAAGATTTGCATTAGTTATGTAACGATGTGGCTGTATCTACATAGCCACATACGAACTACGCACCACACCGACGCGCGACGTCACGCAAAAATCCTGCATCGCGCAAGCAGAGTTTACCGTGCGACATCAATCGTCGGGCAGTTACAACTCCCGTGTGGTCGAAGGATCCTCCCTTTTCTATGGAGGATGAACGAACTTTACACCCTGTTCCTCATACCTCTTTATCCAGTTAAGTTCAAATAGTAAATTAGATAAGTGTCCAAAGTCCAAACGTCAGTCCAAAAGTGACGGATTTTCATAGTGAAGTGTCAGTGTGACGTCAAGGGATTTAACTCGCTTCTTATCTTATATGTAAATCAGCCTTTACAGTATTTTTTTTTAATCTCTACAAAAAACCATCGTTCAAGAAACTACATTTAAACAAACCTAACCTTGTTAGGTCTCCACTTTAAGCAGGATTATCAGTCTACAACCTCCTCTAATTGGCTCGTCAATACACTAATAAGGGTTTCTCTATGTTTGTTGATCGAATAATCTGCTCCGAACCTTGTCGTGCGGTCTTTAACTCGTAATCCTTGCTAACTAATCTCTTTGTAGCGTTCCTGTGTTACTATAGTAAGATCTTTCGGTATGTTTAAGACTTACTGGTTGTTAATCAATAATCATTAAATTAAATAGAGTGACTAGCTTTTAATCAATAACTTGGAAAATATTAGAAAATAGAGCTTTACTTGTGACTTCGACTAAGTAGATACGTGGATTTCGTATTTTCCCATATAAACTTGTTGAAATTCCCCAGTACATTCCTTTGAGGGATGATTCAACTAGTTTTTGCTCGCGGCTTCGTTTGCATTGGGGTCGGAATTATGCCACCGGAACGAACTACCGGTAAAAACAATCTCCTACCTCAGGTTATGGCCTATCCGTGTGCGAAAAAAAATTCAAAACCGTTCAAAAGGTAACAGACAGATATATGTCTATAGTTACTTTCGCAATGGCACGACTCATAACGCGAAGCACTAAAGACAAAAAGTGCTTTACGATCGAAAATTTTTTTTTGCCTTCTTTCTGCAACTGTTCCTATTGTTATACTCCTGCTAGTACACAGAACCTACTTAATTTATATACCAGTGTATAGATAATTTAATGGACATTAATTATGTACTTCTCAAAAATTGTTTTTTAATGCAGTAGGACTAGGAAACGAAAAAAACAAAATATTTCTAAAAAAAATCTCGTCAATTAAGTGTGAAACCTGAAAACATTATAGCTTGCGAAAAAATCAATTATTTGAGTAATTTTTTTTTATAGATTTGTTTCCCCCATAGTCGGGAACCCTGTTGAAAATGGCTCTTTTATTCAAAGTAGTTTAATTATAATTAATAAAATACTAACTATTAGCTATGCTTTTTTATACGATCAATTAATGAGCATTATGAGTCATGTATGGATGTATCTACAGACTTACACAGAACAAACAAATCGACGTCATATGTCCTCAAAAACATACAACATTGATTCGCAATTTGCTAAAAGTGTACAGTGCGGTTCTATGCATAAATATCCATACATTTTACATGAAAGCATGCATGTATGTTATGCATGTATGCATGTCTGTTCGTGTGTTCGTGTATAGTGCACTGAGGGTGCAAAATGCATATATTAAAGTTCGTCCTTGAGTTTATATGCCAGGCTTGTTTCAAGCGAGGACGTATTCTGGAGATGTTGAGATGATTCCTTTTTTTTTTATGGAAATTGTTGGCTTTTTGGTGGTGTAAATTTGTTTCGCGTGTTTACAAGGATCGTAAAACTATTCCTTGTTGTTTGGCTGTAAGAAAAATAAAAACCGCTCTCTCTGAATTGTGGGAGTAGTCCGTTCAGTTATTTTACCACTCGTCACAACATTATTGTGACGAGAATAAAGATCACAATGATTTTGACAGATCTGTCAGTGGCAGCAATCCAACAGTAACCTGGGGGCCTAAAAAGGCCACTTTTGCAGAATCATAAAAGGAATTCATCAAATCATTATAAATCATAATAGACAGTTAACTGTTAAGTTAATCGTATCAAATACCATTGGTGAAGGATTTTTCAGTTATTTTTTTTTTTGTCTGTGCTTAAATACCAATCCAAATCCAATCCCAATCTCTTGCAACGAAAAAAAGCAAAATACGTTTATGATTCTGCCAAAGTGGCCTTTTTAGGCCCCCTTATGAGAATGAGAATAAAGATTACTGTGATTTGGACAGTGATGCAAACTCAGAGGTAAATAAAATAACTGTGAACGGACTCCAGAGAAGGGCAGTGTTCTTCTGTTTGTTATATTGCTTACAGAAAAACGAATCGCCATTTGTCTGCCAATCATAGTGGTTATGGCATAACTTTTAGAAGGTACTGTTAATTGTTCATTGAATACCTTTTTTTAGCAGTTCATTTTTTCGTAAGTACTTATTACCTACCATTCTATTTATCCATCCAACCACTTCCATTTTTTTTTGGCCATTTCATACAACTTTCAAATAAAAACGGTTGTCATTTGATTATATTATACAACTTACGTACGTTGATAATTAGTTAGGAGTTGAATAGGTAATAATTTACTATTTTATACCCCAGAAATTAATTGTGATAAAAATTGCGTAAAAGAATCAAAGATAAGTTTGTAGTCAATTTGGTAAACCAATTATTTCCCAGACTTTTCTTCTGTATCATTACTCGTGAAGACTCTTTTGACGGTCTAAGTAGGTAGGTACTTAAATCCTCCAAAATGTGCCATTAAAACATATTTCTTGTTGAAGGTTTTCCAGGAAAACAATATTAATATATCTAGGTATTGAGCATATTTGTGAACGACAAATCGAACAAAGGAATTTTTGTTAGGAAAAATATCATATCCCAAATTTTTTTATTTGAAATGGGTTTGCTCTTGACTCTAGTCTAGGTCAGAGGTGACAGAGACAAAGTCGACGATGGAGTGAGCTTACCCAGAAGAAGCCTGTTCACTCTTACTTTGAAGAGATTCGTTGTATTCGTTGTATGAGCTCGGAAACACAGACGCAGGTAAAGAGTTCCACTCTTTTGCTGTGCGCATTATAAAAGACAGGTTGTTTGTTCCAGGAAAACAAAGGTTTTAGGATTTTCCGACTTCTATCAATAAAATAAAATGATGCTATTTATCATAGGTAAGGTCAAAAAAAATATCTCTATCACAGCATCTAAATTTATCTTGGACATCACTGACATCGAAGAAGGAAACCATCGTGAGGAAACCAGCACCCTAAATGCGTAACAAACGTTCAATCACAATCTGAATAATTTTAATGGTATTTGTTTTTTTTATTGCTGAATGGGCCCTCTCTTGACCTCGATCTGGCCTGATGGAAAGCGATGGATGAGGTCTATGATGAAATGAGCGTGCTCAGAAGATGCCTAAGGCACTGGAACTCCCACGCATCGATGAAACACAGTAGGCTGCTTGACGCCGGACTCCGGTGAGAGGGTGGTCGCAAACCAGGGAAGAATTAGCCAGTCAAATAAGGTGTTGGGTGTGACTGTCCAAGATGCGCCGATCGCTCGGTTCAGTTGAGTAACTCGCGGAAAAAACTGCGCTACACGAGGAGACTTCTTGCTCATCCATTGCTTCATATGTTCGAAAAATGTGTCTGGTCAACAACGTAAACAATGCAATGAATGTCGTGGAATTGTCTAAACGAAACCCATTGCTACTGTTAGTGTAGAGTGTTACGCAATTACCCCACTGGACTTATGGTTAATATATAAATTGTCAATCTGGCTTGAGCAATCGTTGTGATCCATGCTCATGCCCTCTCTGTACGAGAAGAGGTCTGCTATGCTGTGGGACAACATAGGCTGGTGGTATTTTCACAGCATTGTCGACGTAAGTAAAAAAAAAAAAAGTTCCACTTTACAGCAGTAGCGAAGGATCAATTTTGTAAGAGGTAAGCCGGAGTACATACATACATACATAATCAGCCTATAACGTGTTCACTACTGGGACACAGGCCTCCTCTCAGTGAGAGGGAGTGGGCCGTAATCCACCACGCGGGCCCAGAGCGGGTTGGTATATGTCACATGTCGTCGAATTTTTGGTTCTAGGACATGCCGGTTTCCTCACGATGTTTTCCTTCACCGTTTTGAGAGCAGTGGTGATGAAATAATTTACACAAAGTAAAGCGCCTGTCAGGGTACCTACGACCTCTCTCTCTCTCTCGACTGTCGTGAGTCGCGGTCGTTACTACTGAAGCCGGAGTAGATGTTTATTATTTGTCTCTGACTGTGCCATTTTTCAAAGGAAAGCCGGTAGGAATCGACTTGTATGGAACCTTCGCCACTGCTTACAGTCTTCGGGCACATATTAATTTTTATCATCGCAATCATTCATCGACACTACTGTTGCTATTCACACTTACATGTTATTCAGCTACATCCGGATGGACTGGAAGCCGGCCCCCACATACATAGTTTGAAAAAAAAACTAGGCATATGATGCTGAATCATTAATCAACACTGCAATAACTAATCTATTTGCGTTTGTAGTTATTATAATATTCATCCCGGACTACAGTGTATTTTCGCGTCGAATGTTTTTAAAGGAAACTTCTCGAATGTTCTAGCAGTTTCGACTCGCTCTTATTGGAGGGCGGGAACGAGAGGTTTTTCCGCCAGAAGCACGTGAATTGTGGCGGGAGCAGTTAGACATAGCTTCGCGTTATATCCTCCCCGTTTTGACCGGGATATGCCATCCATGACCGGTCTAATAAGTCAATAAAAACACACTATATCCCCTGTAAAAGTTAATAAGTCCCTACTTCGTTCCTTCATCTACCGGAATAGGGCTGTTTCAAAGGATTTGTCTGGGTTTAAAGTTATACCGTAAGCGTTCATAGGTGAGCGGCTTATATCTCGGTTGTATACCTTTTTTGTTCAGGAGTACAAGCTGCGCCAAGTTTTCCCTATAGGTACACAGGTTTAAGAAGGCTTATTTAAGAAGGTTCTATTGGTGTCAAATTAGCTGTTTTTTAAATACTTTCATAAATATCTTTGCTGAACTGAAAGTAATGACAATGATGATGATGATGTGTGATGTGTTTAATGTGAAAGTGATTATTTCTGTTTAACTCTTTGGAAAAAAAAATCAAGACTGGAAAGAAAATCACAAGTAGGCTGCAGGATTCAGTACTGCTACGTTTTTAGGGTTCCTAACCCAAAAGGGTAAAACTGGATTATTACTAAGACTCCGCTGTCTGGCTGTCATCAGGCTGTACCTCATGAACCGTGATAGTTAGACAGTTGGAATTTGCACAGATGATGTATTTCTGTTGCCGCTATAACAACAAATACTAAAAACAGAATAAAAAAGGGAGGTTCCCATACAACAAACCTGTTTTTTTCTGTGGTCCCACTGCAGGGCAAAGACCGGGATTCCCTCTTTCCACTTTTCCCGGTCTACTGCGATTGTGGGCCAATCCTTTAAGAAGGAGTCCAGCTCATCCCGCCATCTCTTTGAAATGTAACACAATAATTAGGCGAATTTATATTTCGTGTTACGTTTCACCAATCTGTACCGGGCATAAATGAATGATACCCACAGATTCCCCGATTCTCTTTTTATTTAAAATCCCACATAACATGTTTCTGGTCACAACTCTGAAGTTACAACATGTTGGAGTTACAACATGTTGAAGTTATGAACACAAAAATACGGAGCGGCGACTGTCGAGTTAGTCAGTTTAACAACACGTGCTCCCGCATAACTATATGTGTATGGATGTAGGGGTACCTACTGGATGTGGTTAGAAGTCTTAGATTACTAATTCGAGAAAGACATGCATGGATGCAGCTAAGGTTTACTAGAGGTAGAAACGCGGCTTATTAACGAAATGGGAAAATGGAGACCTAGATCGACAAATTTGACACCTACTTTTTTTTTAGAATGTAACAAGCAAATAGGCCATTTGATGTTAAAAAGCCACCACCGCCGTATGGGAACTCTATAATGAAAGAGGCAGGCCTTCTCTACCCAGAGACTTTCTTTAATCCATAATTATGTTGTAACTGGCAAAATGTGGGTGTACTACAGGTAAACCTCTGCCTAATCTTCGGGGATTACAGACGTCAGATGTTTTATGTTGTTTCCACTGCAAAGGTACCTATTTGAAATATCTCATTGTAGTTTATAGTGTGTGTTCAAAAGCTAACCACCGCCACTGATTGTCACCATTTAAACCGAAGTTGAATGTAAAATAACTACATATTCCTATCCTCTCTTGCAAAGATTAAAGAAAAATCTGTTGACAAAATAACTCAAATGAAAGACACATCCAGTAACTCCAATTCCGCGCACCATATAATAATGGATAAACAATAATTTAAATATTATCTGTGTTTACGTTCGCTTAAACGAGGTTTAAAGCGGCTGTTACATAAATATCACCGTGTCTCAAGAGTATGAAATGTGACCTTTCTTTCAGGCGTTGTGTGTTTGCGGAGTCGCTGTTTGCTCTTCAGGTTTCGGGTTGAAAACCTGAGAATGTGAGATTGACGTCACAAGACAGAAATGCCATAGGTAGTAACTTCAAGCCACACCGTTTTGCGTGACAAGCATAGAAAAAAAACTTAAGAAGCGTATAACTTCTCAATTTTCCATAAATTTTATCGTTTTTCACAAATCATCTTTTCTTATAAATACTTACCTATTAATTCATGTATCTAAATATATAAAAAATGGTAAACTGACTGATTGTTGATATATCAACGCACAGTCTAAACCGCTGCTCCTAGAGACATGAAATTTGGAGGGTGTGTTCTTTGTGAAGAGTAGGTATCCACTAAGAAAGGGTTTTTCGAAATTCCACCCCTAAGAGGGTGAAATTTTACGCGGACAAAGTCGCGGGCAGAACCTAGTCTAAATATATAAAACACAAAGGTGACTGGCTGACATAGTGATCTATCAACGCACAGCCCAAACCACTGGAGGGATCGGGCTGAAATTTGGCATGCAGGTAGATGTTATGACGTAGGCATCCGCTAAGAAAAGATTTTTCGAAATTCCACCCATAAGAGGGCGAATGGGGTGAGGGTGAATTTTCACGCGGACGAAGTTGCGGGCGGAAGCTAGTTAGCCATATAATACTATGCGTCTAGTATTGAAGTCTAATACGTGAGTTCTAGAATATTTGACAAGAGGCTAACCCTTTATAGGTATCTTCAATGATGATGATTTGGTGCCAAAGCTATAAAGCCAAAAACAAACACCGCGACAATTGCTTGGATCCACCGTAAATATCCAGGATGTTTATGTGTCTAGTGCACAGTGTCTCTAAAGCTCATTGTGTCATATATTTTCACTCGTGTATAGGTACTGGCCTAAAGTTGATCTACGGAAAGAACCGGTTACATTTTTTTTTCTGTTTCTATATTTGTGAGCACATAAGTTAATACGGGTCTATTTCACTCTGCTGTGCCCAACAGGTTCCATAATGACCGTATAAGACCTACCACAAATTTACACTACGGAACGGAGTATTGAACAGTCGGCAAAATGGTAGTAAACAAAATAGATACATCATCATCTGCCTAGCCTTTTCCCAACTATGTTGGGGTCGGCTTCTGAGAAATGACTTTACGCATCTCCGCTCGTCGGGGGAAGAGACGGAGTATGTGGGACTCCCTGCCAGGGTGGCAGTATACCCACTAAAACTCAGCGGTGTTCCCTCATCGCCTTGATGGGGAGGTCATGGGAATCCGGCTCAGACGTAGCGACTGCCTATCTGACCTCCACAACCCAGTTACTGGGTAATACGATACCGCTTGGCAAGACTGGTTGTCAGACTTTTGGGCTTTTGACTACCCGTAATGACTGTCAAAGATCCACGAATGACAGATGGGACCAACGGCTTACCGTGCTTTCCGAGGCACGGAGGGTCTCTATATTTAAAGATGGTCACCCATTCACAATAATTAAATTATAATTATTTTTCAAAATAATTATAATGTATGCTTACTGAACATAGATTGAACAGTTGTCTAAAATATAGGCAGCGCCTGTATCTTGGGGGCCTGAGCTGCAATCTTAATAATTATTTATGTGCTTATTTTATTGTTAAATTAATTTAAATACCTATTTTATAAATATTATCACTAGTTTTAATTTTGTTTTTTGTTTATTTTAGGTTTGTCCTTTTACAAGGTATCTATATTTTTGTACCTAGATCTAATACAATAAATGAATATGAATACCAACTTGTTTTA
Source organism: Oligia fasciuncula (assembly GCA_963082905.1). NCBI lineage: Eukaryota > Metazoa > Arthropoda > Insecta > Lepidoptera > Noctuidae > Oligia > Oligia fasciuncula. Next base: position 1,667,868 of record OY720412.1, on the reverse strand, counting down.
ACCAGGAACCTGCGTCTATATGCAAGCATTATTGCTTACTATACTTAGGATATACAAGTGAAAGCACGTAATAAGTGCGAGAGTGTCGGTTTTGGTCGGCAGCCAAACGCTTAATAGAGATCTATGGACGTCGATGAGCTAACGATCGAGTTATCTTAGCTATGTGTAGAGAGGAAACTAGGCTGAATTTCATGATGAAAGTTTGATTTTGAAATTGTCGCAGTCGCCATCATGGATTTTCATTTTGAACGTCGTCGTCGTCAATTCGGATATTTGTATTTTTTTTATTTTTTATGTTTGTTCGCGCTTATCTCCGTCGCTTGCCAATCGATTTGAAAAAAAAAATTGTTGGAAAGGGTATACTTCCCAAATGGTCCCATGAAAATTTTATCGAAATCTGACAAGCGGTTTTTTGAAAAATCAAGAAAAATCTTTTCGAAGTCGGTTGTTGTTTTTTGTAAAAAAGTTCTTGTTATTTGGTACTTTTTTTGACATCGATGTCGATAATGGAATCGAATCGTCGACCTTCAAACTTCACTTGTGTTAACGCTCTTAAATCTGCATATAATAATAGTTATTATCACTAAGGTTCAGGTAGCGAGAATTCGTCTTCTGTCTGCCAAAATCATTACCATCCGTCCATCATCATTATCATCATTAACCTCCGTTTGACATAACAATGATTTGGGCAATATTTCCCATGCTCTAGGGCTCCTAACAACGTCCTGTTCAGGACGTTATCATGGAATTGATTGCCTTAAGCATGCAACAATACAATTACTTTGAGTAATTGTATTTCATCCTAACACATTGAAGGACATTGAACGAGTCACAATAGACGTTTTATTGTTATTTCGTCGAGGGGCGTTAAGTGTCCCGCAAAGTGTCAACTGACGTTGTAATTGAGGAGGGGTATCTATGATATAGCGCTAGCGTTTGAGCTATGTAAGTGTAGCACTCACAGAACAGATAATGTTCTGTGGTAGCACTAGTAAGTACGAATTTAGTTGTAATTATGTAACTTACAGCAGGTGGCCCAGTGGTCACGGACACGACTTACGAGTTGTAGGTCGTAGGTTCGAACCCAGACAGGCGCTTTACTTTGTGTAAATTATTTCATCACCACTGCTCTCAAAACGGTGAAGGAAAACATCGTGAGGAAACCGGCATGTCCTAGAATCAAAAAAATCGAAGACATATGACATCCACCAACCTGCACTGGGCCCGCGTGGTGGATTACGGCCCACTCCCTCTCATTGAGAGGAGGCCAGTGTCCCAGCAGTGGGAACATTATAGGCTGATTATGGTATGGTTATGTAACTTACAGTATAACGAGCGATTTTGTTTATTTTTAGATTATGCCATTAAGTTAGGTATTCCCTTTATTAGGTTAGTGAAAACGGGCATTAATGATTAATTAATAGTACCTGAAACCGGCGCATTCGCCATACAAGTGGTCCCTGAAGTCTACACAACATACTGTGTCATAAGAAAATAATCAATAACATTCAATTAACTGAAAAAGCAGACCAATCTAATCAAACACTAAACTGAATCGCCAGCAAGAAATTATGAAAACCCCTTCCTTAAAGGGGTTCAAAAAGGTACATCCCAACATCATCAGATAAGATTGAACAACACCCGTAAAAAGATACTATTAAACCCCGTTACAAAACATAATTAACCCTTTCATCCCCCCAGATTTCACCCCCTTTCAACCCCTCAGAACTTTGGACCACCCTCTAATTTATTAAAGGAACAGTTCGCAATATCCGTTGTGTACCGGAAGTAGGCACATCAAAAACAAAATGCGTTGATCAATCTTTGGATTCTATTCTTGTCTTTGTTTGCGCACTTCCCTGTTCACGGTTCCGTAGAAATTAGGAAATGTTGAGTTAATTTTGTTTAATTTGGTTTTAAGTATAAGTGTTGCATCTGGTTTCTGAAAATACTGCTAATTTAATGAATTTTAGAGTTTTATGGCAGCGGACAACATGATTGGATACCGTAATTTTATTTATTTACATAATAATATTATTGTATCTCCAACAGAGGCTACACAATTGCAAATGCAAGTATACAAGAATGAAGACAAATACTAGCGTGCGCTTCAAATTATAGAAGACACATATTACATCACATATAGGTAATCTAGGTAAAGTCATGCGTGACGGTTGACAGGGGATAATGGAAAAAGAAAACGTGTTGCACCCACCCGACGTCAATCAACTCAGCCTATCGCAGTCCACTGCTGGACATAGGCCTCACCCAGACTGCGCCACAGCACCCTGTCCTCCGCCTTCCGCATCCAGTCTACCCCAGCCACCTTCTTTAGGTCGTCCGTCCACCTAGCTGGGGGGCGTCCCACACTACGCTTGCCGATACGCGGTCTCCACTCCAGGACTCGTCTGCTCCACCGGCCATCGGTCCTTCGACAGACATGGCCAGCCCACTGCCACTTCAGTTTGCTTACTCTGCAAGCTATGTCGGTAGCTCCGGTTCTTTCCCGGATAATTTCATTCCTAATTTTATCCTTCAAATTCTTTTCTTTTCAAAACTTCAATTGAATTTGTGGACCAGCCCGACTGTCAGCACCACCCGACGTAACATGGGACAATGACAGGAAGATGATGATGAATCTAGGTAAACTTAGACAAATTAAATGTTAAGCAAATCGATTTCTAAGTCATTCTTTGACAGTTGTATTATAACGCCGCAAATTGACGCAGGGGGTATTTCGCGTAATGAATTTCCCTGATTGTTAAATGAAGTTCGACAAGGACGAAAAAGATATTTAAATAGTCACTAAAACTAGGATGAGATTCGCCAAATATTACTAGATGTTAAGTAGGTTTACTTTAAGACTTTTTAGATGCAACTTAAAATTGGCACATTGCCAAAATAATCGTATCTGACACATTAGCCCGTTTTATATTGGGTCATTATTAGCTACCTACTTACTTATAGTTGCTTTCAACATTAAATTGCTGATTAATATGCATGATAGCTCTTATTATATTCGACATAGCCCGAAGATGGTTCTGAAAAGGAGACTGCGTACCGAAAGACGTAGCGTTGGAAGGCCACAAGGTGGACCGATGACCTTGTGAAGACTGCAGGAATCCTCTGGATGCGAGAAGCACAAACCGGTCAAATTGGCGATGCTTAGGGGAGGCCTATGTCCAGCAGTCTTTGGGCTGAAATAATGATGATGATTCTTGCTCTTATTGTCATAAGAGTAATCATACGTCTGTCATAATTAAGTCTATTATAGCATCGGTTTGCTATGGCATCTTCTCATTTTCTTAATTTTTGCTCAGTGTGTGTTATCGATTTCAAACTAATTAATTTTCTTTGTTTTACAAACCAACACCTTTTATTTAGTAAATTAACTAGAAGAGGATGATGTAATAATGTTTTGACTATCAGAAACTGAATCAATCTTTATGGGAACAAATCACACAACATTGAATAGTTTAAATTAAACTATGATAAACAAAGTTTTGATAACATTGTACATACCTATGTGTGATACCTAGATAATGTTGTGATAGGTTCGTTCAGTTTTTCAGTAATCATTCCTGCCATTACCACAATTTCAGATCAGATTTAAGATAAAGGAAATACCGTATGAAAACTTGATCCGAATTTGCCAAAACATAGGATATTATAATCAAGGGTTGTGAAACGTTCTCGTTCCTCCTATGACAGACTCCTTTACCCAGTAGTAGATGAACACCCTAATTTCGTAACACACTTTCCATCACAATCAGAAGGATCTTGAACGAAATTCATAATCCATTGCTTTATAAGTTTTTTTTTATTGCTAAAAGGGCCTTTTTTTGTGGATGGGAAATCACCAAATGACCCCTCCCGCTCTGGGTGGAGCGGAAGGGAGTGTCAGACTCTTACTGACTAAAACCCACCCGTGTTCCTTCCTTAGCCCTTTATGTTCCGGGCCAGCGGTAACCCTTTCGGACAATCCCGCTGACCCGGCAGGCTTTGGCCCTATGGGGCCCCTCCTCGATGCTGATATCTCTTTGAGGCGCGCGTACACGTACGCGCCGTCCGGCACGGGCCTGGTGCTAAATGGGCCCTATTGCCCTCGATCACGCCTGATAGAAAGCGATGTATGTATGTAGTTCTATGATGGTTTGAAAAAATCGTCTCCTTGACAACGTGAATAACGCAATGAAGATTGTCTAAAATAATAGCATTGGGATTGTGGTCTGTTACGCAATGGAACCGCAGTTCCAGACTGTTATTATTAGGATAAAATATTTAAATGATCCTCTCAAAACTTATTGATCTTCTAATGATGTACTTACCCTTTATTAAATCAATGTGCCTCAAAAAGCTTATTGACCTTCCAGACCTTCTAATGAGACCTTTTCTTAACTTTCTGGCTTTTTCTCAAAGTTGCTCGTAGTAGGTATTTAAGTTTTTTTGGCATTGCCCCACGATTCTATATCAAAGTACCTAATATTATTAAAACTATGACTGTATTCAAATTTAAAAGGGCACTAATCGAAATATTAATTGAAAAAAGTTATTAAAATTGACGACATCCTTAATGATGAATCACTGACCGATTGACATGCTAATAAACCATTTGACATTTCTTATTGATCTAAACATGATAAAAAAAATTAAACACATTTTCACAACTCATAATTTAATTAACAACACTACAAACGGTCGTTGACTCCCCAAAAATACATGAAATCTTCTTTGTTTTTTTTTATCGTATTTAGACATTGATACCCATCACGCCAGAAGAGTTTCCCTAGTTAATTTTATTTGACCTTGTATAATGAATCGGCTTCTTTTTGTGACCCTAAAATAATTCCCATTTGTTGTCCTAAAAATATTGAATAGTCAAGTTCTTACCTTACCTGGGGGCCTAAAAAGGCCACTTTGGCAGAATCATAAAAGGATAACATTATGAATCATAATATGGCGAAGACAGTCCGTGTTTTTCTTTTTTTCGCTGCACTACGTAGTTTTAAGAGATTGGGATTGGATTTAGAAAAAATAACTGAAAAATCCTTTACCAATGGGATTTGATACGATTAACTTACTTAACAGTTAACTGTCCATTATGATTCATAATGTTATCCTTTTATGATTCTACTAACGTGGCCTGCCCCCTGTTTGTTCAGGGTGCCCTAGCTTACTTACCTAAATCAAATCAAATCATTTATTGGTTTGCAAACATGGGTATTTAGTACATAGATGTTTTAATATAAGAGTCCTCCATGCTCTACCGTCACATGGGCACGCAAAACATATTATTATTTAATTTACACAAATTTAAAGTTATTATAATTTTAAATAAGAATTATGAGAATTAATTATTACAAATACAAATTAAATTAAAAAGTATACAAATTAAACATGACACAATAATTTAATAATGGCAAATGTCAATGTTATATACAATGTTCTTTAAAAAAAAGAAAAAAAATGTTAGATGTCATCAAAGTTACAATGAAAACAAAATAACTAAACACGATAAAACAAAATAAACACTCAAAAAAAAGTCTGTGAAGTTCACACAAAAAACGGATTTCTTAAAGTGATATTTTAAGTGACTATACTAACTGCGGTCGATGACCCCAGTAAAAACATCGTCAAATTATTTTTTTTTTGTTTTATCGTGTTCAGATATCGATATCCATCCCGTCTGCTAAATTTCGCTAGGCTCCTACAAACAGACGCGACACGCGATAAAATCGCGCGCGATTATATTGCATGTCGCACCTGTTTGAAGGAGCCTATAAGCTAATTGAATTTGCCCCTGTATTAGACGATCAATTAATATTTTTAGGAAATCAAAATAATAATAATTTGGAGTACACATAACATCACGCCTATAGTCCCCGAAGGGTTAGGCAGAGGTGTTTTTTTTTTATTATGACATCTTATTTTATTTCATTTTACAATCTGCGACTACAGTGGCTCACACACTTGTTAAAATTCTAGAAAAATCAACTACTTTTGCATTTTTTTTTAAATAATTTTGTTAATATGTGAGCACCATGTATCTATCACTTATTTGATTTACCTGTCATTGCTTAATTTTTAATTCTTTTTACCTTTTGTGGTAGACTAATTTTATTATGGGTGCATCGTGTTCACATATAATTATATTATGTATACAAGACCTTATAAAACATTTTAAAAGAGTAACGGTGGAGTTTCTTGCCCATTCTTCTCAATACGAAAACTACCTTTTGGAATGGGCGACTAGAATCATTTCTATTTAGTGTTTTTTTTGACGTTCAAAAGTGCCTTTATTGTGCCTATTTGAAATAAATGATTTGACTTTGACTTTGTACCTATAGTAGGTACACTAACATTTCGCCAGATGCATGCCTTATTATTATGGATTTTAGCATTCACTCACAGTACCCTAAACCGAATATTAAATAACTGCTCGTCTCTATTGATAAAATTAGGTTATTGAGTCAGTGTTCGTGACAGACAGTCGTGACCCAAGACTTACTTCCGCTTTTTATACAAACGAAACGTCAACTTTGAAGTCTTCTAGAGAAAGATTTGACAAATTATTGATAACTATAATAGTGGTTATGTGATGATTGGCTTCTGTCAATTGAACAATTGAATGAGCTACCGATTTTGTGAAGTGAAAACGTCTTTTCGCTCGGTAGTACCTTACCTACTGCTTTTGCTTTTAAACTTACCTACTGCTTGTTGAGATTTATTTATTTTTTCCTTTTTTTTAACATTGTCCCACACTAGGAATTTCTCCTGTATTGTGGGTGCGCTTACAAACATTTAAATTCACATTACAGCCAGACCCGGAACAATTGCTTGTAGGTCATACAAATATTTGTCCCGTGCGGGAATCGAACCCGCGACACGCAGCGCAGCAGTCAATCGCTTACCTACTGCGCCAACCGTGCCGTCAAAGCCGTCGTGCCTAAGTTTAATATTTCTGTTTATATACCTATTATTGCAAGATTTAAAACGTAGACGAGACTTTTAAAGCTAAGAGCCATGAATGAGCATGCAAAAGATCATGTTTGTACCAATAACGCAAATTTGATATACCTATTACGTCACGTCGTGATGTCCAAAAGGATGTGCTGCCTGCACTTCTTTCTTCTTCTTCTTGCTGTAATGCCAATAAACGCATTTTTCATTATTTCTTTCTAACTCAGGCAAACATTTGTGACAGACGTTTTTTTTTTCCTAAAAATTACATCTCAAAATAGTGCTTACTCTTCCCTTGGACAGAATTTGGAAAAAAAATCGCCCTTATTAATAAATCCACGGAAATTAATTGCTTATCAAATTGGCAAACAACTTAAATTGTCCGTATATTCGAATCACTAATGTTGGAAAGAAGTTCTTTATCTCACGTTATACCTACTCTTCACGCTTTGTTAATAAGAGCTAAACCGAAGACAGTGTACCATTTTAAACATAATCTTCATCAGCCTATAATGTTCCCACTGCTGGGACACAGACCTCTTCTTCTCGAGAGGGAGTGGGCTGTGTGCGGTTGGTAGATATCACACGTCTACGAATGTTTTTGGTTCTGGGACAAGCCGGTTTCCACACGATGTTTTCCTTCACCGTTTTGAAAGTAGTGGTGATGATATTATTACTCGTAAGTCTGCTGTTACCACTGGGCCACCTTTGCAACATTATGACCGGCACAACAGTTTTGCTATAGTATCTGCTTCTTTTTAGGGTTCCGTAACCAAAGGGAAAAAACGCAATATCATTATCGAAACTAAATCAAATAAACCGAAAAATTAATAACTACTTAATAAGATACAATTAATTTTATTACAAACACGCCTTACAAAGCCTACAGCGTCCCATCTCATTGTGCTAATATAGCAGATAGGCACTTGGTACTCTGTCAAACTAACTTTCGAACTCTCGGCCACAAAGTCAGAACGAACAATGGTCCGCCATGCTATGCGATAAGGTTCCAACTTATAATAAGGAACTTTACTTTCTGTAGTTCAGGAGCTCGGCTGGTGGAATTGTTAGTTATGTGTTTGTGGTGTGAGGGTGAGAAAGGTTAAGCAAAATAGAAGTTAAATAGTTAATATATAGGGTGACTGGTAATTAGTGACCGATACTTAAACACGTGACTTTACTCATCATTATGAACAACTTTTACTATGGGACCAAACCTGAAATCGTGAAAAAAAAAACAGCTGTTCTCTACATTTTGACGAGTTAGACGAACATAAACGTAAGGAACAGCTGATTTTTTTTCGCGATTTCAATAATTATAATGTTTTCAAATCATCATCTGCCTAGCCTTTACCCAACTATGTTGCAGTTGACTTCCAGTCTGACCGGATCTAGCTGAGTACCAGTATTTTACATGGGGCGACTGCCTATCTGACCTGCACAACCCAGTTACTGGGTACCAGTACCCCTTGGTATGGCTGGTTGACTTCTGACTACCCACAACGAGTATGAAAATCAAAACTAACATTTTAAATCAAAATTAATGAAAAAGAGATATTGATATGAAAACAGTGAAAATAGTTCTGTAATAATATAGCATAGTAATATACTGTCATTTTCTGGCTAAACAGATTAATAATTTGATACAAACTATTTTTTATATTTATTTATACTTTTTTCTTGCACCTATTAAATCAAAATATTGCAGTTTTTCAACGATATTTTCAATATTTTTATTTAAAATAGTACTTTCAATGCATGCAAATGTAACACCATAAACAAAAAATTGCGTAAAACCTTCACACTTTGTTTTTATTCGAATATAAAATAATAAAATTCCATGTTTATAGCAATATAAATATTGCATAAAACGTAACAGTTTTTGCCAAAAACATTGTACCAAGTCGATCCTTTATTTAATAGTTAAGTAAATTTTTTTTGTAGTGTTTACTTTTTATTTTTGAATTATCATGAGTGTCGTTAGCACTCGAAGACATGACGTAATTTCGAAGATTTCATTGACTGCTAATTTTTTTTAAAGTTCTAGGTAATTCTGATTGTATAATTGCATGCAAAATAATTGTAATATCTTGACTATACAGATTACGCTACTAATCAAATTAATTTCATAAAAACGTAGTGTAAAATGAGCTTTCTAGTCGCTATAACTATAAATCTCTTTTCTACCACTGCAAAATAATAGTGCCAAGTTGAAAATTAGATAAATCCGTGCCATCTAGCTATCTCCTGGCCTACATTTGAGCCACGCTTTAGTAATAAATAACAGTGAACGCTGCGCTACCGTCATTTTCCCACTAACAAGGCTCCTTTACACTTGTATTATATTATTAAATAATTAATAATTGACTTTTGTCATTATTAATTCGGCACTCATAAACTTTTGTTTGAAATTCGATTTAGAAATAGGTCTTTGCCTTATAACTTTCTGATTTACTTTTTGGTTGTTTTTTTTTTTAATATTGTGTTTAAATATTTATCAACACAAAAGGTTTCTTTAAAATTAGAAGTTTCTTAATTTTGACATTTTTTTGATGTGTTTTGATTAGTGTTTGTGGCATGTGATAAGAAAAGACTATTGTTTTCCTGTGAGTCCTTCTATCCGTTTAATTGGTAAGTTTTTTAAATATTTTTAACTAAAAACTTTGTTTGTAAGTAATAAAATATAGATGTAAAAACGCAGAAATTAAAATGCTTTGGTGCTTGAACTGAATAATCTAAATTAATTTCCAATTCCTCAAAATTAAAATAACAGTGAAGAAAACCATCTCTACTCCCCTTTATTTCAGGATTTATCTGACTTTTCAGAGCAGTCTTTGTTCATGTAGATAGCCTTCAGATTGGTTAACGAACATAATGACAATTTCTCATTACTATGATTTTAACTAAACGTATATTTATAGTATTTTGCGGATATCTATGGTATTTTGTTTTATTTTTTTTGCACGTATGTTAAACAAATGACTTGAATGTTAGTAATTACGTCTAAACAAGGGTTATTTGTTAATTATCAAGTGATCTTTATTAAGGTCTCACTTATCTTTGTTTTTTTTTTTTTTTGCGGATTGGAAATCATCAAATGACCCCTCCCGCTCTGGGTGGAGCGGAAGGGAATGTCAGACTCTTACTGACTAAAACCCACCCGTGTTCCTTCCTTAGCCCTTTATGTTCCGGGCCAGCGGTAACCCTTTCGGACAATCCCGCTGACCCGGCAGGATTCAGCCCTAAGGGGGCCCCTCCTCGTCGTCCTCGATCTTTGAATATCTTACACACATTTTTTATTCTGTCTTATTGTACCTGTCATGTTTTATCTCCACGTCACGTGAGAACTCATAAGTCCACCTTTGTACAATGTAGGTACAGGAATTTTACTAATTTCACTTGTGCACTGTTGACATTTTAATAAAAGTCAGAGCTCAGACACTTATTGAATGCCGTGAAATGAAGAGGTTTTCTTTATTATAAGAAGTAACTTTCAGTATTATTTTTACAGTAGTATATTTTTTTTTTCAGTGTTGTTTTTTTGTACTATCCACCTATCCAGGGGCCCTATTTCCTGGCCTAGGTATGAACCACGCTTTACTAATAAACAACACTGAACACTTGTAGCTACCCTCTTATTTTATGCTTTTTATTTGGTTTAGTAATGAAAAGTGAGTGTTTATTTGTTAGTGTTTCATTTTAGTACTTTGTTTTTTAATGTGTGAAATTTTGTATATTTTTATTATTTTTTGTGTGGATTGATTCTTATATTTGTGTTTTGATGAGTATAATGTTTTAATTCAATTCAATTAATTTTATTGCAAATCATAATTTACACATACCTACAGGTGGTAGGTTTTAATCAATAGAAACATTTATGGACCCTGTCAGGCACAGCAAAATTTTAGATAAGTAGGAGAGAGGAAGAACGCTTTTATGATTTTCCTTATTACTAAATATTTATTTCAATTCCTTATCTAAGACCGTATCAGTAACGAGATTGTCTATTTATGATCACACTAATATTATAAAGGCGAAAGTTTGTGAGGGGGTGAGTGGGGGTGTGTGTGTGTGTTTATATGTTTGTTACTTCTTCACGCTCAAAAGGCTGAACCAATTTTGATGAAATTTTGTATGGAGGTAGCTGACACCCTGGATTAACATATAGGCTTTTTATCCCGATATTCCCAAGGGATCGAAACTTATGCGGGTGAAACTGCGGGGCGCAGCTAGTCTCTCAATAAGTGCTACAACTAAGGCTCAACTCACACCAAAAGAGCGTCGAAGCGCGGCGAAGCGGAACGCAGTTTCAGTGTCATATGAATTTTAACTTTATTTTCATTACTATAATACTTATTATCGCATGAGAAACTCGAACGAGTCGCGCGGATGCCAGCGGCGCCGCTGGAATTCCGGCGAATTGCCTTCTCTACCGAGCGGTTGCGATAATAAGAATTATAGTAATGAAAATAAAGTTAAAATTCATATGACACTGAAACTGCGCTCCGCTTCGACGCTCTTTTGGTGTGATTTGAGCCTAAAGGTCAAATAGATTATGCTTAACACATTTAAGGGCACTGAACGAGAGACAATACAAGTTTTATTGTTATTACGTCGACGGGCGTTAAGTGTTCCCGCAAAGTGTTAAAAAGGGTTTAGTGATTGGATCTTGTTGTTATTAGCAGACAGGAAAACATTGGTTGTTAGGCAAACAAATACTTTTTGTATTTGGCTTTTATCAAGCCTAAAACGTTTGACTTTATGAAATACTGAAAATAAATTTAGGTATTCTGTGTCAGTTTATTTGATGCCTTGTAAAAGTTACGAAATAATGACAAACAATAAGTCGTGAAGTGGTGAAACGAGAATGAAAATGAAAAAAAAGTAACCGTGATTATGTTGTTAAAGTAATAGTGTAAAACAGTTACCTTTGAAAACCTTACATAAAGCTCCTGCAATTAATATAAGGTAACCAGGTTTCGAACCCGCAACTCAGTCCTTAGAAGGCCGTTTTGTTCACCTTCGAACCACGAGCTATAAATGTGTGTACCAAACAAAACGATAGCACCCTCGAGGCCTATACAGCGTGTTTGTTTTACGATATACACAGGATGTTCACTCAGCTCATAAATATTGTAGGAATGCCAGTTTTATTACGAGTTTAGCTTTTTGTGTGGTTATTGGTGAAGGAAAACCAAATTATCCTGTTTCGTAAAATGTTTTAAAGCAGTAGCATCTGGTTATAAGGTTCTGCAATTACCAATATGTCAGCGAGCTGTCAAATGAAAATATTCTATCAAGATCCTTAATCAGTAAGTTGTCTACGAAGGACCCAAGTTTAACAATGGACGTTTGACAAGATGAAAGGTTCATCACCAGCACAAACTCAAAGCATTTATTTCAATGAAACCAATTCCAGGCACTTATGAATTGCCAAGGAGAGTTGGTCAATCTGAAAGATGAAGATAGTTGCCCATTTCAAAGCGTAATAGGTTCCAATCCTACTATCCTACATAGGTACTGCCATTATAAACCAATGTCTAATAGACAAAGGTCTTCCTATTGCAGAGTACCTATTATTGATTGATAGACTAACCGATTAAAAGCCGCACAGGTCGATCGATCAGGTTAAGCTACGTTTACCGCAGTCGGTTCGTGGATGGGTGACCAGTGACCATCCATTACATCGACACCCCTCCGTGCCCCGGAAAGCACGTTAACCCGGTCCACGTCAGTCTTGTCAAATTAAGATACTCCATAGACAAGTTTAGACGAGATTAAAAAATTGGCTAAGTACTAAAAATACGTCAATTTACGTCAGGCGCTGACTAATTTGACAGGACTAAACTAATATTTATCTTTTGTCCTTTTCTTAATGAAATAGAAAGAAAAAGATGCACTGAACTTAAATTTAGTTTAGTTTGTGAACAACAGAATCGGCATCAGTTCTTTTGCTTCTATAAAAGTTAATATATAATATAATATTCCACAACTATCACACAACGCCGTCTAGTCTCAAGATAAGCAGAGCTTGTGTTATGAGTACTAGACAACTGATAAACATACTTATATATTTCTAAATACATACATATATAGATAAATTACAGTCACTGACCACTAGACGAACAGGCCAGTTGAAAAGTTGAAACTAAATAATATCATTCTTTTGCTTCTATAAAAGTTGAAACTGATAAATAAGGTCGAATTGAAACACAGCCTAGGCATGCTTGAGTCATCCTTTACAGCCGTTTATTTAACAACACAACTCCCCGATCTCCACTTTTAAACTTAGATCCAGATTTATTTGTAGTAATTTATTTCGTTTAGCTTTTACTAAAGAGTATGGTTTAGACAGGTTTAATTTATAAAACCACGTGGCTTATTTATAAAACCACGTGGCTTATTTATAAAACCACGTGGCTTATTTAACTAACTATGTTGTGGTCGGCTTTTAGTGTAACCAGGTGCGGTTGGGTATCAATATTTTACATAGAGCTTTGTATTTTGTTCTAAAAGTACCTGACGAAAATGTAAACAAATGGATCAGAAAACTTACCTGTGAATGTCAATTTGTAGTGCCGCTTACAAATTAAGTCCTTTGATTAGGTATTTAAATACATAAACCAGAAATTCTAATTTTAAATCACCAAAGTTAACATCATTCTAATGTTTTTCATTTGAAAATAATTGAGGTTAATTTTATTACCTAAATTTTAGTCGTTGATTTTTTTTATTACAATTGAAGAATGTTATTCCAAACAATAATTATTGGAAAAGTGGCTAGTTATAGGTAAGGTCCTTCTAAGTACAGATGAATATGTTACTTATTCCCTTTAGTACATAAGTGATTGCTTAAAAATTTAACCTGAACAGGGTTTGTTTACACTTTTATAAGATACTTTTGGAACAGAATATAGTTGAATTGGTAGGTACTACTTATCTCCGTGCCCCTCCTGGTGAACTCGTCTTTCACACAAATGTATTATTTTGGAAGTACAGGTTAACAGTAGGAACGGCTTGCATTTTGACAGTCCAACAACATTGCGTTATTTACGTTTTGAGCAGACAATTTTTTCGAAAATGGCCATGAAAGCACTGGATTAGCAATATCCTTCAAAGTTATACAGATTGTGATTATTAGTGTGTTACGCAATTAGCGACATAGGCAAAGTTTTCAATCAAATACGAAAATACCCTATTACGAGTTTTTGGTCAACTGGACCCACGCGAACTGGACCCACGGGATCACTCAACCTAATCATATTTTGAATAAGTCGACTGGACCCACTGTCCAATTTCATCATTAGTACAGTCACGGAGTGAAGCCGAATCCTTTAGTTTTATTTCTGACGTATTCCACATTGGGCATCCGCTTAAATGGCACCTGAGTAAATGTGGCGCTGTGTGTCAAGTGCATTCACTCAGGTGCCATTTAAGCGGGTGCCCAATCTCGAATACGTCTTATTTCTATGACTTAAAATATACTAATACTATTTAATTACCTAAGTATTTACACTTACTTAAAAAAAAAAAAGAAAAGCAGTACCTCAAACGCCAGCTACAGGCGATTTTTTTGTGTCACGGGGAATGAACGTACTGTTTTTGGTTGTTAAATCTTTTTCTGTCAGCCTATTAAGATACACTGTGTAAACAGTTGTAATCCACCCTACTAAAAACGGCCTCAAGTCTGCTATTACAATAGTGTCAGAATAGTCTATCATTGATTTCATAATTGTTGATTTTGACAAGTTTGGTAATCTACTAATATAATGGCGTCATTATGACTTTGCAATGGTCAACCACTGACACTCCATTGAAAAAAATGCCATAGAACCGTAATCTCGTACATAATGACAAATGAATTACTGACTTAGGCGGTAATCTGCTAAAATTTTCACAGTTCCTTTGGTCAGTGACCTACCATTAGAACGTCATTGTGCAGTCATTGCTTTTAATTCGTTACGAGTTATCTATATTTAAATTCTGTGCCATTGACCGACCAATGATCGACCATTATGAATTTAGCAGATTACGAACTTCTATCAAAATGACAATGGGTTCGTGTTGGAATGACGAATTTATAAAAAAAATAGCCGACTTGGGCCCGATTACGATTTAGGTACACTACGGTATGCTTTTAAATGTTGCCAGGAGAATACACATCCACAACACATTCAAACTATTCCGACGACCTCATCTAACCATACCGTTTCCTAGCTGTCATTGTCACCTTTCCGAGTCCTAGGTGTGTTTCCGATTCCTGCTCGCCCCAAGTCAACTTATGTAAACCCGGTTTCTGAATTGGGAATTTGAAGTTGCGAACTTTATTAGGTGATTCCTTCAATGTCCCCCGCATAATTCACAATTTATTTATACCTTTTTTGCATCGAAATTTGTTTGGGTTTCCACCTTAAGTAATGCTAAAGTAGATAACAAGGGAGTACAAGTTCTCAATTCAAACACCGGGTATTAGTGCATAACATATTCTGCCTAATTACATCTCTGACCGTTTATAAGGGATATTTCACATAGAAATTAATATTTCGCTGTGTCATAATAAACAAAGAGCAGCTAAGCCTAAAAATAAGCCCTGTCAATAATTACTTTGGCCCAATCAATCTAAAACAATGCGTAGTTATCTTGATTCAACGCGGCGTGTGACCGCGTCACAAATCCGCCATATTGCCGTTGTCATGGCAACCGATTGTTTCCCGCGCTCCGTGCGAACTGCCGCCATTTGCATGCGTGGCCATTGTTGAGATTTTTGATGAATGAAAGAAATATAGGTACGGTTTTTTTGCAAGATGATAGATTAAGGGTTATTTTGTTGTTGGCGGATGATCGTAAACCTTTTTACCCGACTACAGCTGTATAGCAGAGAGGAAAGGTTATGTACGTAGTACCTATGTATTTGTGTCAGACAGAATTTAGTTCGTTATTTTGTCTTGGTTTACTCAAATTAGCGACGCGAAGAAAGTCTCTTAGTTAAACATTTTTTATTAGCCTGTAAAATCTCTCAATGCCACTCCAAAGCTTAAGAAAAGTATTTCGTTAAATTTCCTTCAACGATAGGTAGATCTGAGACGCTACAATTCATCAACTAAACCTGAGTTCGAAAGTCTTTCTACACTCCGAACCAAAAACCTCGCCCTTAAAGTCCATACTAATATTAAAAATACGAAGTAACTCGGTCTTCTGGTCTGTCTGTGAGTCTGTCTGTCTGTATGTTACCTTCTCACGCCACTACTGAACCGACCGTGTTGAAGTTCTACAACTAGATAGCCTGGGACCCGGACACGCCTAGGCCTAGCAGAAGGACATACCTAGGCTACTTTTCATCCTGGATCGCAGACGAAGTCGCGGAAAACAGCTACGTACCGTCTAACCTTTCTTTACTGAAAAACAATAACTTGCAACTTCGAACTACCGCAATACATAAGCAAGACCACACCCTTTATTCTCTTTTATTTCACAAATCGTTTTTAAAATAAATGCTCTAATAGCTCCCGTGAAAGAGGTTTGAAAAAGGTTTGAAAAAGATTTATTAAGTGCTTATTGCTCGTTTAACAGTTGAAACAAAACTACTTTATGGAACTTATAAGCAAGGCAACTGCAATGATTTTTACACCTTACTACTTCCTGACTTTTTTAACGTTTTTTAAATACCTAGATATTCGGATCCACTAGTCGATTGATCTTGGTTTTCGCAGTCTATTACTACTATTTGACGTCGTTAAAATATTTCTATAAACAAATTCTAAACCATCTAAACGTTTATGCATAGGTACCTACTATAGAGGTATAAGGAACAGGGTGTAAACTTCACTCATACTCTATAGAAAAGGGAAGATCCTCCGACCAGACGGGTGTTATGTCTGGCGGGCAACTGCCCGATGATTCATGTCGGGTCGTTGTATCTATGTTAATTGCGCGGTAAACTCTGCTTGCGCGATGCAGGATTTGCGTGACGTAGTATGGCGCGTTGTTCGCATGTGGCGTTGTAGATACCGCTACTTGATTAGATTATTATTGAGTTTTTCATCAAGAATTTCTCACTAGCAGCCAGGAGCCTGGAATTGTGCCCGGTTCAATAGTCTCCCCGACCGTTTTCGGTCACGGTGGCCAATCTCAATGGAGATTAGCCAGGTACGCAGGACATATTATAGTCCACAAATGTGTGCGCAAACACAGGTGCACTCTCTGTTCCTTTGCTCTCATAGTCCGATGGGACGGCAATTTGACACGACCGGGGAGAGTTCAGGCGCAGAACCAACGGCTTTACGTGCTTTCACGATTCAAGGCAATAGGCTTGCCCCCTATTACATGGGACTTAAACATAACTGGCAAAATATGGGTGCACTACTGGTACACCTGCGCTTGAACCTTTGGGGGTTGCAGTTATGATGTTATGTTGTATAATTCGGTTTTGCGATTGTGAATTAGTTTTATCTGACCCTCGGATTCTGAAAGATAATTTCATCTGTGAGGCATGTTTTAGGTTAATTTCTTTGGCACACCTCTATAAAAACATCAAGTTTCAGCATCCTCTTAAAATATCATAGATAGACCTATAACCTAACCTATCTTAATCAGAAGATCCCACAACGCTAATAAATCCATCTATTACTAAGAATGAAAAGAAAACATGCCGTAAGAGATATTATCACACCACGCAAGCTGTGGGAAGTAGGTAACCGTTACAACTATACGATGAGTTATCGAACCTATAATAAGTAGCACTGCGTTGTTTTGTGCAATGGAGATACACTCATCGAAAATGAAAATGATTAGAGCCTTTTATGAACGAGGCCTCTCTTTAAACACCAAAGAGTAAATTAGTCTTTCATTATGAAAGTAACAATAATAGTTGCACCATATAAACGATGTGTAGACGTCGTAAGTCATCTGTTGCTACAATATTATTGTATGCCACAATCAAGAAACTTACTGAGGGGCTTGTGGCAAAGCAATAACAACTGCACGGGTCGATCGATCAGGTTAAGCTACGCTTGCCGCGGTTGGTCCGTGGATTGGTGACCATCTTAACATACCAAGACCCACCCCTCCGTGATTCGGAAAGCACGTTAAGCCGTTGGTCCCGGCTGTCATTCGTGGATCTTTGACAGTCGTTACGGGTTGTCAGTAGCCCGAATATCTGACAACCAGTCTTACCAAGGGGTATTACCCAGTAACTGGGTTGTGGAGGTCAGATAAGCAGTCACTCCATGTAACATACTAATATTCCGCTGCATCCGGTTAGACTGGAAGCCGACCCCAACATAGTTGGGAAAAGGCTAGGCAGATGATGAATCAAGAAACTTACATCGTGTAAATGGAGCCTAAGAGTTTCACTTTCTCTCTCCGATGGTCTTTATCGATTCTTCGCTATTCTGTAGGAAATACTAGCTTCTGCCCACGACTTCGTTCGCGTAAAATTTCACCCTCTTAGGGGTAGAATTTCGAAAAACCCTTTCTTAGTGGATACCTACTCTTCACAAAGAACACACCCTCCAAATTTCATGTCTCTAGGACCAGCGGTTTAGGCTGTGCGTTGATATATCAGTCAGTTAGTCAGGACTATGGACAAAGAACTTATAAACATTGGATAATCTTCTTTCAATAGATTAGCTATATTAGGTACACACTTTTAATTTTGATGTTATAGAAAGCTTTGGTGACATAGCTATTACGTCACCAAAGTTTTGTATAAACAACAGAATTACAAGGGTGTTTAAAAGTTCAACTTAATTGGATAATTGAAGCAGGAAGCTGAAAAGATAAAAATCGATGAGAAGGTCTGAAACTGAATGAAATCGGTTTAAAATGGAATTGTTCGCTCTAAACTAAACGCATTCATTTGTTTCTTGCCTCATTTTAGACGGAAAACCTTTCATTCGAAACACATGGTCTATTTAGACCCTCGTTAGGGTGGGTTCTTAATTACTAAAAGCCTAGTTAAGTTCCAGCAGGTATATTCTGTAACTGTAAAAATCTCACCGTTAAAACTTAGATGAAGTGAGTTGACATTCCATCTGATGATAGGGATTGCCAATATTGACAGCTCACTTTAGGTAGCAAATTTTGCCATGCATACACAAGTGACATCTGCCAATTAGCACTGGGCTCGCGTGGTGGATTATAGCCCACTCTATCTCACAGAGAGGAGGCATGTGTCCCAGCAGTGGGAACGTTATTGGCTGATTATGCTATGCGCATGCTACCTCTTTTTCTTTTTGCCTCTAATTTTCCTTCTTCATATTATGGTGATAACCCCACTCTTTAGATAATGACTTGCTGTCAGTTTAAATTAACTTAATTTCACACGCCCTAATCGCAATTTAATTAGTTTATCACGCCTAACGTAATCCATTCAATAACTCAATTATAAAAACTAACCTAACAATGATAGTTAACCATGTGAAAATTAGAATGGTGTCCGTTGTGCAAGTTTGATACTATTAACGATCGAAGTAAGTGTTATTAATTTGTAGGTAGGCATAAATTAGGAAAAGCTGTATTCATTATTATGTCTTACTAGCAGCGCCCCGCGGTTTCACCCGAATAAGTGTCGATCCCGTGGGAATATCGGGATAAAAACTATCCTATGTCCTTCTCCGGGATGCAATCTATCTCTCTAACAGGATTGAATCTAAGACTACTGAATGCTAAGACCTCGTGCTCACCATTCGCGCTTGCAACTACATTAGAATGACATGATTGTGTTTTTAACTGATTGTAGCATTAATTATTCTCTTCTCTTATTCCAGATAACTACATAAGTCTGCGCCATGTTTGTTTTCCTGCTCCTCATTCTGCCAGGAGTAAGGACCCAGGTCAATTTGCAGCCCAACTACTCACCCAGACCATATCAAGCCCCGTTCAATGCAGTCCAGTTTGTCCAACATAAGCAAGCCAAGTAAGTGTTCTATGTTATTTAGTAGTTGTTGTTAGTAAGTGTTCTATGTTATTTAGTAGTTGTTGTTAGTAAGTGTTCTATGTTATTTAGTAGTTGTTGTTAGTAAGTGAAAGATGAGAGTGAAAGATCTCTTGACCTCTGCATTCTCACAACATAAGACTGTGTTTGGAATTAATTTGATTACAACAATTTGTATTATAGTATAACTGTATATATTCCCACCGCGGTGTATAAAAACTACGACTGCTATTGTTCTAACACTTTGCCTAAGCGAAGGGCCTGTCTAGGTTGTTACCTTGATTAGGTATTTACATAACATTACACCTAATATGCCTCGAAGAAGTAGACAGAGGTGTATATAGTAGGTATTATATACTCACATTTCGCCATTTATGGTGGGGCGAGTCCTAGAGCACTTATCTAGGCTCTGAGCTGTAACTGAGAATTTGCTTATTAACCCAATAACACTTTTTATTATTTATTCATCATCACGTTACAATGGACTCATATTAGCCACACAATTTCAAGAACAATACACAGTCAAATTTAGGAAAAAAATAAATTTAATTAAATCACAGTCATCAAAAAATAAATAAAATACAATAATTATAATTTTCTAACCATTCAACGATTTCTAACCGGCATGTGTGGTCGTTGCCGTGCCTGCCACATCCATGCCGGACATAAGGGCAGTCCAATCTATCCACGATCATTACTGCCATCCTGGGCATTGGGGCTGGCCCGCACCCGGCGCACCAGGGGCGCACACCTCATGCTCATAGCAGCGTGGAAACAGTCAGTGCGTGGCATCGCGAACATCCCTGATGATCGTGAACTCGTGAACATAAACTTTGCCACGGGAATAAACCCTGGAGCCTACCCTCATCATCATCATCATTTCAGCTGAAAGACGTCCGCTGCTGGAAATAGGCCTCCCCCAAGCACCTCCACTTCGACCAGTTCTGCGCTTCTCGCATCCAACGGGTTCCACAAGTTCGTCGGACCACCTTGTGGGAGGCCTTACAACGCTACGTCTTCCGGTACGCGGTCGTTCCTCCAGAACCTTTCGGCCCCATCGGCCATCTGTTCTGCGAGCAATGTGCCCTGCCTACCCTACGCAGCAAGATTAGAAACAGTAGAACAAAGAAAAGCAAATATATGTATCTATGCACATAATTTATGAATAGACAATTGCTTGAAAACAATAATATGGATATTGGCGCCGGTTCTGTTGTTCACAAACTTAAACTAACTTTAAGTTCATGCATCTTTTTCTTTCTATTTCATTAAGAAAAGGACAGAAGATAAATATTAGTTTACTCCTGTCAAATTAAGATACTCCATAGACAACTTTAGACGAGATTAAAAAATAGGCTACTAAAAATACGTCAATTTACGCCAGGCGCTGACTAATTTGACAGGACTAAACTAATATTTATCTTCTGTCCTTGTCCTAATGAAATAGAAAGAAAAAGATGCCAGAACTTAAATTTAGTTTAGTTTATGAACAACAGAATCGGCGCCATTCTCTACATTCGACACTCGGTTTCAGTACCTAACCGGGCTCAGTACCTAACCGACCTCAGTATCTCACCAATTCCAATCCCAAACAGACGTTTCTATTTCCTAATCGTAGGATTTAGTAATGGATACCTTGTCCTTTGAAAATACTTTAGGCCTTTAGGTGTAAAGTAGGATACGGGTTCAAAAAAATAAGGGGTAGAAATAAGGGGGCCTAAAAAGGCCACTTTGGCAGAATCATAAAAGGATAACATTATGAATCATAATGGACAGTTAACTGTTAGGTTAATCGTATCAAATCCCATTGGTAAAGGATTTTTCAGTTATTTTTTTGTCTGTGCTAAAATACCAATCAATCCAATCCCAATCTCTTTGATTATACCTACGTAGTGCAGCGAAACGGACACACACGGACTGTCTTCGAAATATTATAATTCATAATGTTACCCATTTATGATTCTGCCAAAGTGGCCTTTTTAGGCACCCAGGCCATAATCAAAAGGTATGCATGACTTATCTGGCGTTATGTTTCTATACACTTCTATTTACCCCTTCGAAGAGTATAGGAGGGATTTTCTATCAATTCACTACTGGAAAATATTCTTTTCTTTACCTTCCAAATTATGAAATGCTCTCTGTGATCCTATGCATTAAATAAACCGGTCGGTATTTATTTCTCTCGGTTTTTTTTTCCACATTAATGGGTTTTTCATTAATCTCACACACTTTTTTCCACAAATGAGCCCAGAATTATAACAGGGAGCAACCATAAGAAGTCGTTAGCGTTAACTCTCCAAGTTTAAATCGAACAGTTAAAGCCATCGCGCATCGGTTTCAAACAGATAGCTGCAGTATTGATTTTACATTAGTCTGCAATTATTTTCTTGTAGTTATCTCCTGGCAATAGATTGTAATGTTACGGGGGAAAATTTTATTTACATTTTGCAGAACATATCGTGTGCCTTTAGTCCAGTAATATTAATGTGTGCCTCTTAGTCCAGTAATAAATAATAGTAGATTATGCACCGAGGGGCTAAAGTGGTGTCTAATGTCACGGGCGTCATGTTGAATCTCGAGCGCAATGAAGGATTCGGGATTTAACTCACGAGCGAAGCGAGGGAGTTAATACAAGAATCCTGAATGCAGCGAGGGATTCAAGCTAGCCCAAGGCAAAGACACCTTTAGCCCAGAGGAGGATACTCTACTTTTTACACCTACTGTGAGAAAATAATAGCCATAGTACGAAAAACAAAATAGAACTGGTTCCGAAATGGACTTGACGCCTTTCGTACTTTTCCATTTTTGGAAATTGTCGTAGGCTTTTATATAAGTTTCCTTTGACTTTTCCGGCAGTAAATCATTGGAAATATTATTAGCTTCGGTTGTAATGAATTCAGGAGTACAATCACTTTCATCACTCGACATTTTATAATACTTTGTTGATAAATTTAAAGTTTAAATGCCAAAAATTCGCGCCTTCATTGCGTCTACCAATAAGTAGCCAAGACACGAACAATTCGATTTTCAAAAAAAAAGTCTCTTCTACGGTTTTGTCGTGTGTGTCTATTGATATCACTCTCATGGAAGTGGCGTTTGTGTAAACTAAGATTTATACAGGGCTGGTAGAATGGTTTTGGATGATTGGCTGTATGCATTTTGAATTTAGAACGTCATTGGAGACGCTCGTGAAAATAGAGTATTTTTGATAAAATGTGATAAATCGACTGTAGTATAGATAGGTTTTATTATTTATTTATTTATTCACAAAATCACAGCAATCTTTGCGCAGTTTACTTAAAATAAATTAACTAATGTTACAGCCAATTACTATTACGGTATTACGGCGCGGTACGGTATTTGTTATTAATAATGCCAGTTTTAATGTTATTCCATTCCTTTTAAAAAATGGTTCGTAGTTATCTAATTATTCTTACAATATTATGTCTTCGAAAACATGGCAACGATATGAAGAAGCAGTCGTTATGATTTTGTAGGAAATCGAGAATATCATCCACGCGTAGTAAGGGTATCGAGAATAGCTTTCCTCTTTCTGGCACCAAAGGGTGTTTGTTAGTACTATACTGCCAGTTTAGCTGAGCATGTGAGATTCCAAATTCAAATCACATTATTGACCAGCGGGTCATAATGAAATCCAGTACAACATTATTGACCGGCTGTGCCCCCGGCCACTAATGACTCACTTTAGGTTAAGGTTGCTTGATATATAATTTGACATTTTCGAGCAGGTGGTGTGAAAATGTGTTTTCTTTCTTTTCCAGAAAAGGCCCCATACTATTCCCGAACGACGCACCACCACCGCCACCAACGCCACTCATCGTGACATCACGACCACTCAGCGAATCCATAGCCAGAAGTGAGCTGAACCCAAACAACAGCCTTGCAGCCCAATCACAATACCACCAGGTCACCTACAGACCCAATTATCTGGCCAGGGGAAAAAACTATGAGCCGTATAGTTATACCCTGGCTACAGTGGCTCCAGTGTATGATTATGAGTCCAAGCTGGATTATGCTGACGTTGGAAGGCCTGTCCAGAATAGGAAGGAGAATTTTTATAAGGATTATGAGGTAAGGAGTTCTTTGGGGGCTTACTCTTATTGCAGGTTAATGTTAGACAAAAAGTAAGATGTCATGTAATTTTGTCCTAAGTGCAGTGAAATAGTTGGTAACTATTGGTGGGGTAAGAATCCCTCAATTTTATCGTAAGGAGGCCGATTACTCCATGAGATGTCAGATTCATATTTATGTCTCTACCTATAGGGGCCACAGGAAGCTTGCTTTTAAAAGCTTGAAGCGTGAACATACTTCTTACACTTAAAGATAAGCCATATTAAAGTTCTTTTCTTACGTGACGTACGTTTTACTTGATACTTCATAAAAAGCTTGTTTAAAAAAATATTTTATGAACACTTTTCTACGTCAACTTTCTTTAGAACCGAAGTCTACAGAATATTTTCCATTCAATGATGTCTAAGAACAGTCCAGTAGACATTTGGGCCGCCTCACATTTGGTTGTTCTTTTCTTACGGTGACTCGCCAACTTTTCTTAGCAGATCTAGTCCCCGCGACGGGCCACAAGAAACGCGATTATGAAGTGTAGATTTTTTTAGTATTGCCAATAAAATAACTTTCATATTTCTTGACGGCAGACCGGTAGAAGTGTATAGTAGACATTTTGTCAGAAAATCCACACACGGGGCTGCTACTGGGAAATTCCTAATACAAAAACCCTATAACACTTCTTTGGTATCAAACCCACACCCACTACTCTAACGAGGCAGTCGAGTATTAGGTATCTTAAGTTATTGCAAAATTTCCGGTCTAGTTTCCTTTACATCGAAAGCGGTTTAAAACCTTTTTGCTCGTATTTGTTAGGCCCGTTGTTCACGACGCTACTAAAAAGGAACCAGGGGGCATAAAAAGGCCACTTTGGCATTTCATTATGAATCAAAATATGGCGAATAATGTCCGTGTTTTTCCTTTTTTCGCTGCACTGCGTAGGTATAATCAAAGAGTTTGGGATTGGATTTGATTGGATTGATTGGTATTTTAGCACAGACTAAAAAAAAACTGAAAAATCCTTAAGCAATGGGATTTGAAACGATTAACTTTACAGTTAATTAATTACCTAAATAGTAAACTTTCCTTTTTCGTTATAAAAATCTCCAGCTTCAAATAAGTTTAAGTATATACAGTCAGGGAAATATAATAAGCTTATGCTATCAGCTGGGCTCAAATCCAGACTCCAGGCTGAGATTATATCCCTAGAGAAATTTCTGATGAAAAAATACAACAAAAAAATTTCCGACTGGTGAATCGAACCTAGGACCACGTGCTCAGCAGTCACGCTTCCGACCACTAAGCCAATGAAGCAGTCAAAATCTATATATTTAAAGATCGAAAAATAATGATATTATCTTTACATTAGCCTGAAGAAGGACCAATGGGAAATAAACCTATACTCAATAATGATGACAAGGCAAAACAATTCAAGGTGTTACATGCATCCGTAATGAGCAAAAAGGTCGATTATAACGCCAGTGGTGGCAATGATTATGAAAATGAGTTCAATGAGGAAGACAACAACTTTGATTTTGATTTCAAAAAACTGTATGTGAGTTTCTAACCTGAACAAATAAAATTAATATGGACTAGAGTACTAGACTATCGAAAGTGTTTTATGTATCGATACGTTCTTGTTCCGGTATTTAAAAAAATAATAGAGTATCAAGTCGAAACAAAGCTAAAAGCAGGCTAGGTAAGACTGGAAGCTGATCCCAAAATATCCCAGTGGAACCCAAATGGCTGTAAACAAATAGCGCGTCAGACCCAGAAGGAGATGGCGGGATGAACGCGTTTCTAGAGATTGGCCCCAAAGGAAAGAGGAATGAGAAGTCTTTGCCCTGCAGTGGGATACTTAAAGGTAAGAAAAAGCTATCACATCGATGTCGATACATAACAAACACACAAAAAAATATCGGAACAAAAGCGTACAGTTCGCTTCACAAATAAGGTCCCCCCCTTGGTATTGACATCAAACCTATTTAAGTTTTTCGTAATGTAACGTAAGTGGCGTGTTGGTCTAATGGTTAACACTGCGGCTTGGCGATGCGGTGGTCACGAGTTCAAATCCGCGGATGAGAAGATTTCTTTTTCCTTTATTTTATTTATTTACCCTTTTTTTTAGTTTCTTTATTAGGTGATTTTCGTTAATTATTATTTAAGAAATCAAATGGAGGTTTGTAATAAAAGCTAGGCATTTTGATAAACAATATTCATTTATTTTTCTAATTACATTTCTAGGACTTCATGGAATCCACTTCCAGGTTGAGTATACAGTTTTCTATCTGTGTTAAATTGGGGTTATTTACTTAGAATATTAACTAAACACAAAATAGATACCCTGGATGAGGTTTAGAACGTTTAACATTAGATAAAGGTTCGTTTATATATATATTTATAGAAACATAACGACAATAATATTTATTTATTTAAAGTTGTGAAAACAGATTTTTTTTTATACTTACTTATCGGAAATAAACCTTTAAAAAAAAAAAATTTTGTCTTTGTGTCTGTGAATTACAGAGGAAGAATCAACATGCTAAACTATAATAGTATAGCAATATACATCTTTCTCTTTTATCACATTTTCTAATAACCCTTATTTAACACAACATTAGAAAAATATGTGAGGTCAGATGGTGCATCGTTAATACATTACAAGACTACTTGTAAACCAGATTATCTGGATTGATAATAATTATAAAGGTTGTTTGTTTTTGATTCAAAGTCAAAGTCAAAGTCAAAGTCAAATCATTTATTTCAAATAGGCACATTAAAGGCACTTTTGAACGTCAAAAAAAAACTAAATAGAAATGATTCTAGTCGCCCATTCGAAAAGGTAGTTTTCGTATGGAGAAGAATGGGCAAGAAACTCCACCGTTACTCTTTTAAAAATGTTTTACAAGGTCTTGTATACATAATAAAATTTATATGTGAACACGATGCACCCATAATAAAATTAGTCTACCACAAAAGGTAAAAAGAATTAAAAATTAAGCAATGACAGGTAAATCAAATAAGTGATAGATACATGGTGCTCACATATTTACAAGTTATTTAAAAAAAAAAAGAAAAATGAAAAAATGCAAAAGTAGTTGAACTTTAACAAGTGTGTGAGCCACTGTAGTCGCAGATTGTAAAATTGAATTAGAATAAGATGTCATAATTAAAAATATACATATAAATTAAATTAGGAACAAGTTTGATTTTGTCTAGACTTTTAGATTGTCCTATGGAGCAGGACCAGCATGTTTCCAAACATTCTTATCTTGGATATAATCCTCTAATTTGTAATATCCTTGTTTACAAAGTGTACTTTTAATATGAGTTTTAAATTTTCTTTCATTTAATTGCAATATGTCACAAGGTATTTTGTTGTAGCATTTAACACAGTACCCCATAAAAGATGTATGTACTTTAGATAATCTGAAAAAAGGTTGATCTAATTTATCTTTATTTCTAGTATTAAAATTATGCCTATCACTTATTTTATTAAAAAGATGTTGATTTTTTCTTACATACATAATATTTTCATAAATGAATTGGCAAGGTACCGTCATGATATTAACCTTTTTAAATAGTTCCCTAAGAGATTCGCGACGACGTAGATTGTAAATGGCTCTGACAGCTCTCTTTTGTAAAATAAAAATGGATTCAATGTCAGCAGCCCGACCCCATAGTAAAATGCCATATGACATAATACTGTGGAAGTAACTAAAATAGACCAAACGCGCGGTTTCTACATCTGTTAACTGTCTTATCTTTCTAACAGCATAAGCGGCGGAGCTTAGCCGCCCCGCAATAGATGTTATATGAGGTCCCCATTGTAATTTCTCGTCTAGCGTGATTCCTAGGAAAACTGTCTGATCAATAAATTCTAGTTTTTGGCCATTCAATATGATTTCACATTCGCTACTTCTAACATTCGGTAATTTAAATCTAATGCATTTGGTTTTTTTTTCATTAAGTACTAAATTATTTTATTTTATTTTTAGATTAACTACGAGATAATGATCCCACAAATTTTGGGAATTATTAACACTTGCTCATATATGTTCCAACGCAATTTTATCCGATACGTTACACAATCAATCTGCCGAGTAAATTGCCTTAAAATAACGGAGAGGATGTCACAGTCTATCACTTCTTGAAGTTTTGAAGGGTGCCACTAAATGAGCTTTCACAATATTACGTTGTCGCTCCATTTGTATTTTCTCTGGCCTTGGCGATCACATTTCACATCACCCGTCGCTTGATACCTTTGTATCCATCTACGAACTGTTTTTCTCTGCAATGAAAATAATAATATTAGAAATACATAAAAACATCCAACTAGTAAGTAATAATGCAACATTATTGCAACAATAAATAGGTAATATGTGGAAGTATAACATAAATCTTACCGTTATGCCCATAACTCGTGCTATTTTCTTTATGCTTTGTTCCTGTTCCCAGATAACAACAATTTTAGCCTTCAAAAAAGTTGTTAATCAAACCATACCATCGGTTAATAGAATCAACTGGTCAAAAACTTAATAAATTTGATAATATTACGACGAAGATAATTACACACAAGCAAATCGGCACGAAAACGAAACCATTTAAAAAATAATTATACCCTCAATCACAGTTTACTAAATAAAGCGAAGAAGTATTCTAAATTCAACCTTAACTCGCAGTTCATACAGCAGTTAAGTTTCTGAAGTAAAATGACGGTAGTGCAACAATCGGAATCAACACATTATATTCAACCAAACAAGAAATCTATGCTAATTTCAACCTTATCTTTTAGTTAATTGAGGAGTTAATGCGTATTGCATTTTGTAAAACTAAGGTATTAAATATAAAACGAAAGTTGAAATTTAAACCTTATTATCTAGAAGATTAGACCGTTAATAACCTTGTTCGTTATAAGGAGTAATACTATTCCAATTTTCGTTGAGGTTGACAACTGAGCCAATAGCCTAGTAGTATAAGACACGGTCTCGATGATCGGCTGGCGCCTGGTGATGCGGGTTCGTATCTTAATCGCACGCAAAGTGTCTTTTTGTAAGTTATTCTTGGTATACGGTTCGGCCAGAAGGAAGCCGAAAAAATACCTTAAAGAGTTATTAAAAACTTGAATGAAACTTGCAAATAATATCTGAGGCGGACCGTTGGATGCGCTCGGGCAGAGATTGGTGCGGCGGCGGCGGGGCGGGGGAGGGAGCTACTCAAGGCTCACGTGACGCGCCAGCGCCGCCGCGCCGCCGCCGCCGCCCGCCCGCCGCCGCCGCGTCGCTCGAGCGACGAGCGACGGCGGCGGGCCCGAGCGTGCTCGGGCGATAGTCTTTAAGTCTTGGGGGGGTTCCATTTCTCTGACGCTGACTGTACAAACCAGCGTTTAGCAAAAAAGCAAAAATAATAACTTAATTTTCCTTTTTGTAAAAGACTACCGGAAAAAAACAACAGCTAGAATCAGACACCTCAGAATACCTAGAATATTATCCCGACAGTAAAAAAGTGCAAAGAAGACTTTTCGCACGGTTTAATAATGACAGAGATATCCAAATAAGACCGTTACAGAGTCTTGATAAGAGCTCAGATGGCAATGCATGGCATCGGCTCAGTGCGGTAGAAACTGAAGAGATTGAGCAAATTATAGGTTTATCAACACGTCGCAGTGTGATGCTGAGTGTCAAATATCAGGACAATGATCAAAACTTTAAGAGCAATGCGAGGAATCCACATAATTTTGGAAGAGATGGAGGGAGAGAGAAGAATCCTTTTTACAACTCCGGCAGAGAAGCCAAGCCACAGGTTTTTGGCTAATTATTCTATCATCAGCAGTATCATAACATGCCATATATTTTTTTCATTATCATCATCATTGCCACGTTTCTTTCTTTTCAAATCTGGATGTCCATAAATTATCGAAAAATCAAATCAATAATTTATTGCCATAAGCTTTGGTCTTTAATCAGGCAGAACTCCAGACTCGGTGTTGTTAGCCTGCTACTGCAAAATCCTGATGGAAAAATTCAATAACACTGTGGTCAACCTCGGAATCGAACCCCGGACCCGCCCAATTATTGCGTAACACACTTCAATCATAATGTGAAGGATTTTGAAGGAAATTCCTAATCCATTGCTTCATCTCAACAACGTAAATAATGCAGTAAATATTTGAATGTCAATTGCATTGGCAATGCAAGTGTTTTACGCATCTACCATTCCCCCCCCCCCCCGATCCCCCTTATAACCCCTCATCAATCATGCGCCTACAAACACAAGAAGATCCAAGTATTTTTAATACGCTTAATCTGTATACAGCGTGTATCAGAAATGTGTGGCCATATTTAATTTTAAAGATGTGTTATCTGACTTATGTTATTTTGACGTTCGAAAAGTGCTTGTTCTCAGCCTAATTTGAATAAATGACTTTTGATTTTGGAACATACAATCAAACTAAACAACTTTTTTTTTTTTTTTAGAAAGTTGTCAAATTTTCAGCTGTCCCATACAAAACATAAATACTTTCTCGACCCAAATGTATGAGCTGATTATTTATCCTTAATAAATTTATATTACAGATTTGATCACACATTTCTGAGATAAGCTGTATAACAAATTCGCTACTGTCATGGACACCAAACAAAATGAATTCGTGATATTATTTTTTCTCTATTCACTAGCATAAGGCCGGTGATTGATTATGGCCCCTATTGTGGCTGTGGACAAGAACAGGTGTGTTTGTTTATCCGAGGATCACATTGAGGATCATTGTAAACGTTTGCCCGCCGCTGGTTATCGGTGATTAATCTGTAGTTGTGTTTATGTTTGTTGTTGATTTTGTTATGATTCTTCTTGGCTAATATCGGTATGGGCTTCACAAATCGTCTAAGTAGCAAAAGCTACGGATGCTTATTTAATGGAAGTATCATTGCCTTGAAAACGAGAAGTAGAAGAAGATGCCATTTATTACAACATGACTGGGACATTTTGCTGTTAAAAAAATTATATGAAAGTCGTAAAACATTAAGCTTGGCTATATAACTTGACTTCAGTCGTTACTAATCCGTTTTGTATTAAAATGTTGCGTGATCGTGTGCTTAATGAAATTATATGATCATTAATTCATTTTATATATTCATTCCTATCAAAATGTCTATATATAAAAATTACTTTATCGTCTTTTCAGCCACAAACAAAGATACTAAAGTGTTTATCATAGTATAACCAACTAATAACCCTGAAAAGAGACTTACGTTTGGGATGAGAGGAGAAAAAATATTATTACTGTAGGTACTAATTAATTATGCGCTTGTTTACAGCTACGTGTAGTAAAACCACTGTACGAGTACAACAAGGTTCAAAAACAACAGAATACAGCTCCGAAGGCCGACCCCTATAAATATACGGTTGGGATCTATTTCTGTTTTTATTCCTCGATTTCTTGAATCTAGTTGGGCTTATAATTGGCTAATATATTGTCGAATCTAATGATATTGACACCCAATTCTTATGTGCTATTAACAACCAGACAAAATAAGATGATAATAAATCGATTCTTGTATTTTTTTATTTCAGGATTCACCTGAGCAGTTTTATAATAGTAAAGCCAATGGGGAAGAACATGACTATAACAATGATAATAACCACGTAAGCATATTATCTCCTCATAATTGATCATTAATAAATTAGAGCTACCCTTGTAATCTGTAATCATCAATACTCCTCACATTTAAAAAACTAGCAATAAATACCTCGTAGAATTCTATTTTCTGTATTTTTTTCCACAGGGTGACAACTACGCTTTCTCCTACGCAGTAAAGGACCACAAAACTGGCGACGACTTCTCTCACTCCCAAAAGAGTGTTGGAAAAGCTACCAACGGCGAGTACAGAGTCCGACTCCCCGATGGAAGAATGCAGATAGTTTCCTACACCGCTGACGAAAACGGATACAAAGCTGATGTCAGATACGATGAACATCATAACCAGGACAATAGTATCGATTTTAGAAACAGCAAAGATAAAGAATTTCAAAATAATGTATTGCCAACCACATATAAACATAATTATGGTCAAAATGACCATGTAGTTCATCAAGATTCATTTGAAAATGAAGAAATTTTACACCGTCTGGTTCAACCAATTCCAACGTCTTATAAAACTATTATTCCTAATAATTATGAACAGAAACATTTTGAAAATATCAATGATTATGGAAACAAAAATGATAATGTCCAATATTTTAATGTGTATCCAACTAAAAGTGCATATGTAGTCACTACAGGAGCTAATATCAATGATCGTACATTAGCTGGCTTATCAGATAATAATAAGGATTACTTGGAACATTATGACACGCATCTTGAAGGTAAGGATAAATTAGAAAGAGCAAAAGACGATTACAAGTTCTCTGATGAAGATGATTTTTCGAAAGAAATAGTGGATTATTCTTCAGAACTAGATCAGGTATACGAACCTCATAAAAGTAAATTCTCTACGTTTCACAATAACCAGAATACACAAGCACAGGGCCAAGTAAGACCATCTTATGATGAGTTGAAAGATGTATTTGTGACGAATGCGAATGGCCGTCGAGATGCTGCATTGCCAGTAGTATCGACTGTTAGACCCGTATATGCTGTGACACCAGAAAATATTGTTGCTATTACTCCGAAAAAGCCTATTCATAATCTATATACTAATATTAAGAATATTGTATCTGCAACTCCTACCCCTTTCTTGTTTTCAACCCCATCGCCTTCAACTCCCAGAAGTTATTTATTATCAACCATCGCGAATTTGAAACACCAAATAACTTTAGGTAATAAACCAGTTTTGTCAGATCACTATATTAACAAAATTAATAAATACTTGACATATACAAATCCAAGCAAATTAAGCAAATAAGCTTTGAAATATGTACTCGATTTATAGTTGAATAATAGCTATGTTAATGACTCGAAAATGCAAACAATATGTCACATTAAAGTAGTCATCTCGACTTAGCATTTTTCCCTTGCGTGTGCTATAATCGTTTCGAGTTATCGTTCACAGTACTTAGTTATCAAAAACGTTTATTGATCTCTTATTCGACCATTGTTAACACTTAGATAACTTTATTAAGCTGAAAAAGAAACGTGCCCTCGATTCTTATAGCACAGATTTTTGCTAGTTCGGTAGTTTGTAATTAGTTTTTAAGATGTATATTATAATTTATTTTTGTATATTAAAATCAAGTTAAAGTTTAATGACTGTTTTCATTTTTGGCCCTTTATTTTTACCGACTTCAAAAAAAGGAGGTTATCAATTCGATACGTATGTATGTAATATTATTGGATTTGCATTATATTCACATATGATGATCTATTAGGGCTTCCAAACAAATATACAAAATTTCATAGACGTATGTATGTATGTATGTATGTATGTATGTATGTATGTATGTATGTTTGTCCACGCATATCTCCGGAACTATTAATCGGATCGTGACCATTTTTTTTTTTATTGGCTTACATTTTCTTCAACTTAGGGAACAGTGATCGTGAGGAAACCGGCATGTCCTAGAACCAAAAATTCGAAGACATGTGACATCTACCAATCCGCACTGGGCCCGCGTGGTGGATTACGGCCCACTCCCTCTCACCGAGAGGAGGCCTGTGTCCCAGCAGTGGGAACATTATAGGCTGATTATGGAAGTTATGGAGGGAACAGTGCAAGTTTCATCAAGATCGATTCAGTAATTTTCAAGATATGGACTAATACGTGTAAGTGTGACGGCCTGGCTTATTGATAAGAGCTACGGGTGTAGTGTCAAAGGGAAAACATCTCAAAACCTTGGTCAAATACTAGTGCAAAAACTAAAAATTACGAAATAAAAAGTAATTTAAAAAAATTAAACCGACTTCAAAAAGAAATTAACTCAAAATTATGAAATAACTTTAATTTCGGAAGTCGGTGGCATAAAACTAAAATACAGATCCCAAGACACCGACTTCCGAAATTAAAGTTATTTCATAATTTTGAGTTAATTTCTTTTTGAAGTCGGTTTAATTTTTTTAAATTACTTTTTATTTTCGACAGCTGTTTCATTAATTCTTTAATAATTCACTGCACATTGCAGTATTTCATCTTTGTGAATTCGAACACAAAAGGTAAAGGCTTGTAGAACATTAACTCAGCTAATACCTGACATTACGACAGACGTTAGCAAACAGAAGGTAGGCAGTTAAGTAAGCGCTCGTTCATCAGTCAGCAGACAACTTCGAAGTTGTAGTACATACAATACTCCTAATAACGGAAATATTTAGGAGGTCGGTGTATACAGGTGGACAAAATGGCGAGAGAACAGCGAGAAAACCTGTGTTTAACAAAATAAATGATTGATTAATTGATTGAACATTTGTGGGAATTAATAGGAAGGGTTTTTCTATTCCTCCGTTTTTCAACATTTGCTGTGACAGTTAGTTTGATTTACATTATGAGTAAACAAATCGAAGAAGAAATGCCATGAACTATAAAATTATTTAATTTATGGAAATCTCTACTCGAATCAG
Source organism: Oligia fasciuncula (assembly GCA_963082905.1). Lineage (NCBI taxonomy): Eukaryota > Metazoa > Arthropoda > Insecta > Lepidoptera > Noctuidae > Oligia > Oligia fasciuncula. Next base: position 1,633,342 of record OY720412.1, on the reverse strand, counting down.
GAAAAGAGCTGATAATTATAAAGATAATTTATTTGTTAAAAATAAAAGTATACACATACGACATGCAAGATGTTAAATCAAACTAAATGGACACATTTTCAAACATACTAAGAACTCACGATGCTTTCTAGTAAAAAAAATTGTATGAGCATGAAATCGATCCATCCATTTCAGAGATACGATGCCATAGACAGACACACAACACACGCAAGGGCTGCTGTAATAGACAGAAATTAGGTACCCGGTTAGTATGAATGTCGATGGTTGTAAGAGTAGGGGAAGACCAAAGAAACGATCGATGGACTGTTTGAAAGATGATATGGGTAGAAAGGGGTTGACTACTATGACAACTAATGTAGATATGGAAGAAAAATACATGTTAGGGGCAAGAGAATGATGATCAGATCGACTGCCACTTTCATCACAATACATTATACCAACCGAATTATTGTGAAAATAATCTCAAATAAAGTATTTAATAACTTTAATTTCGGAACTCAGTGTCGTTGGTTCCGCATTTTCGTTTTTTGACACAGACTTCCGAAATTTAAATTATTCATCACTTTGTATTGCTTTTTTTTTGAAGTCGGTTATTATTTGTAAAAAAGATTTTATTTTTCACTTTTTAGTTGTACCTACCCCACACAAATTCAATTAACACTAGTGCATTGAAGAATTGAAGACACCGACTAGAAGAATCATCAAAATTCGCATAGAAATGCCGGAGATGCAGTAGTACATTTATATAATATATATAACTTCGAACATAACAATACAATATATCACCTACAATCACGGATATATAAACATACATATATATGGTTCGAATACAGAACCACCTTTTTTGAACTCGGTTAAAAAACATGTTTTCAGTTCTCTCAAACCGTGAGTCCCAAAGGTAAAATTACCTCAAGGCTACGTTCTGAGTTCAAGTTAGATAACTGTTGAGTTAACGATGTTACGGTAATTTCAACTTATATTCCTATGTTCAAGTTACGAAGTAACTGTGTGCTTGTTTACAGAAGGATAGAGTTACTGTTTGAAAATAATTACGAGTTTCAAAGCTCACTTAAGTTTTAAGAGTTGAGTAAAGGTTGGTGTTTGTAAGTTTTTGCTCTGTGTTTTCAAATAAATTAGTTTACGTTCTTTTTAAATGTATTTTAAATACATTAAAAATATGCAAAAGCAAACAACAAAAAAATGGGAAATATTTCGGTGTTGCAGGGGCCTATAATTGGTAAGTAAAAATTTTAACTTCAGATCGTCTATTGCCGAAGACCTACATAACATACATAATCAGCCTATAATGTTCCCACTGCTGGGACACGGGCCTCTCTGTGAGAGGGAGTGGGTCGTAATCCACCACGCGGGCCTCATGCGGGTTGGTAAATGTCACATGTCTTCGAATTTTTGGTTCTAGGACATGCCGGTTTCCTCACTCCGAGGACCTAGGTCCTTCTAAATCTCTCTTATGCTTACACCTATGCTTTATATGTATGGATGAAATACTTCAGCAATTTTAATGGCCTGTATCACCATACCTAAAGATAATTTTCTGTTAAATTAACTTACAGACAACAGTCAAATCATGTTCGAATTTTAACATTATCTGGTAAATAGAGCAAATATCATCAAGCAGAGGCCCTAACTCGCGTCACGTAAATTCGAACTATTTTTAAATCGAAAATATCTATACTTAAATATATTTCTTTGATCCTATAGCATTTTGGTTTAAATTTTCGACAATCATAATTAGTATCACCCGATCAATCAATCTACCCAGCCTTTTCCCAACTATGTTGGGGTCGGCTTCCAGTCTAACCGGATGCAGCTGGATACCAGTATTTTGCATGGAGCGCAACTCAGTTACTGAGTAATACGATACCCCTTGGTAAGACTGGTTGTCTGACTTTCGGGCTTCTGACGACCCGTACAGACTATCAAAGATCATCTACCAACGGCTTAATGGTGCTCCCATACTGCTGTTATAAAATGTTTACAAACATTTTCTAACATTGTGATCTAATTAATACATTTAATCAAAAAGGTTTTCAGAAATCAGAAAGGTTTTCATGTTAGGTAAAGTTAGTAAACATTTTTAAACAGTAGTGTGGCAGCACCTTATCGTGCTTTCCGAGGCACGGACGGTCTCGGTATGCAATAGATGGTCAGCCATCCACGAACCAACCACGGCCATCGTAGCTTAACCTACAATCGACTCCTTCAGCAGTTATATGAATAAAGTCTTAAAACACATAACATTAAGTACATCACTCCTGTAATGCCCGAAGGGTTAGGCTAGGCTGAGGTATACTCCCCCCCCCCCCGGGGGTTCCCGCATTGTTGAGCCGGGGGGGCTCAATTGCCGTGGCTTGGTCATCCACGGTGAAGCGAAGAGGAACCCGAGGAGGGGACGCTCGTCAGGGCTTTTGTCAGTAAGCCGACGACGTAGGTTGCGGTGCCGCTTGGGCGATATCGCAACTGAGGCGGGCCGCGATGCGCCGCTCTCCCTACCTTCCGCGGCCTTGACGGGGTCGCCACCGTCTGATGGCGGACGCGGTGAGGCCGCAGGGGAGGAGGAGTGTTGGTATGACGTTAGCCGCTCTTCCTATCCTCTGCGGCCGAAAATTGGCAGGCAGCGGGGCCAATGGGGTGGTGAGGTTCGAACCCATACCGGCCGGCGCCTTACTTTGTGTAAATTATATCATCACCACTGCTCTCAAAACAGTGAAGGAAAACATCGTGAGGAAACCGGCATGTCCTAGAACCAAAAATTCGAAGACACGTGACATCTACCAAGCCGCACTGGGCCCGCGTGGTGGACTACGGCCCACTCCCTCTCTCAGAGAGGAGGCCTGTGTTCCAGTAGTGGGAACATTGTAGGCTGATTATGTGGGGCCAATGACCTGATCCGTCGCAGGGGGACCAAGGGTGCCCAGACACGGGGTCGTCTGGCACCCATGTGCTGGTTTGGTCCCTGGGGTGGTCACGGCGTGCTATGTGTTCTGGTTCGCCGGTGATGGGGAGTACTCCCCAGAGGAGGGTCCGGTGACGAACAGCCGCTACGGGTTCACGGATGAGTGCTAACGCGTGCCCATGTTCCCGCCGTAAGCGGCAGAGGAGGACACCGTGGAGTTTTAGTGGGTTAGAGTCCCACATAACTGCACTATCTCCCCGTGGTAGTGCAGAATGCATGAGCATTTCTCCACGATAAAAAGAATTTAAAAAAAGGCTGAGGTAACCTGTCTTAAAACTATGTTGATAGTACATTGAGTGTTTTACGAAATGTAACGTAACATAAATACGTTACGTTTAGTCTGCGTGTTCGTGCCAGACACAACTCTCATGAAAATTCAGCGTAACTATGAAAATTCTCACCACCAAAAATAAAATACTCCTCAATTGACTGAATGCTATCGCCAATACGGTTGGAAAGAAACTCCTCAAACTTTAAAGGAAGCATTTGAGTCGGTACACTCCTTGAATTTAAAACAGAGCCTGGCAGTCTGCTGGGCCAGCAAGGAGTAAGCTTGAACATAAGAGTAGCAAGTACCTATACGGGAAGATAAGGCTGCGCGGTCTGTACCTAGCCGATTATTGACAAAGATTCTTGTAGGGATGTGTTGGTTGATCGATGAGGTTGCTAATTATGATGTCGATGTTACTTGACGGGTTATAATACGTACTCATCATTAATAATTGTAGTTCCTTTTAATAAAGCTTAACTGTGAGGCGAGTACGTTCACCACACCAGTTGTGCAGCAAGTACAGCTCGCTTGCTAATGTCACGTATTGCGACTAAATCTTAAACGGAATTATGAAGGGCGCGTGTTATCATTTTGTCTACTACCTACGGCTTATAGTTAATTAACTATATGCCTTCGAATAACGTAATTGATTTTAGGTAAATTAATGATTATCATTAAACTGTAAGGATCAAATGCAATTAGACTTTAAATCCATTAAAAACGGCATGATTTCCTGAGTCGAAAATTTTAAACTTAGAATCTTACAGAAATATTCTGTCTTCAGTTGTCTACGACACAGTAAAATTTGTCGATAAAATCGTAAAAATGATTATCAAACAACATCACAACAAAACTCCCATCTCTAAAATTAAAACCACACCTTCAACGATATCTTAACCTAAAATCAGAGTCACGTTCGTTATCGATGAAAATTATCGATAATTGGCGCATCACTAGGCCAGTAGTGCATGCCTCGTTCGGCTGAGTCGGGCCTGGCGCGATGCCAAAGATGCGCTCCAAGACTACCTTACATGGTAACATTGGAGAAAAAAAGGAAATAATTATTAGGAGTATGTTTTCCCATGTTATCGGTGAAGGAAAATTTTTCACGATTAAAAATTTCTTGGTAAATGGTTATAACCTTATGTCGTGCTGCCTTTGGCAAAAATAAATTCACGAAGATATCGTATTCGATTCGCTAACTTGCTGAGCAGAGTTTCCATTATGAATGATAATTAACACGTCAATAATAGTAGATTGTTGGCCAAGGGAGCTAACAACTATTTTGAAGGCGAGGGGTTCTAAAGTAGAATCCTGAACGCAGCGAGGGATTCAAAGTACGTCACTCGAGCTTAACATAGTGTTGCTCCCGAGGTGGACACTCTACTTTTTATCACCCTCTATGAATAAATAAGTAAGTGTTAGTTACTTTGAATCCTTCGCTCCGCTCTGGACTCTCGCATTCCAAATAATTGTTTGCTCCCTTGACAAGCAATCTGCTATTTAAAACTTGTTAAGGAATGCGGATGAACGACCGAAGAAACGACGGAGTTTGAACGTCGATAGGCCCGATAAGAGCCGAATTCTAAGATGACAATATAATTAAAAGATGTGTGAAAGAAGACATGTTATGCCGACCCCAAAATTAAATGATTGAGATAAGGACGGATGACGATGATAGGCGAAAGTTTTGATTGTCAATAATTACTTAATATTTGACAAACTTGTGCTTAGTTATGTCAATTAGTTATACTACAGCACCTACATCATACAAGTACTTACTAGATATTTAGTTCAGAGATGGACAACCTTTGACATTTGACCTACTTTATTTCGATAGAGGATAAGAAGGAAGTCATGAAAATTAGTACCTAGGTACAAAAGTAAGATTTTCTTGGTTTCCGAATAGTAGACTATAGGCCATGACTAAGTTATAACAACCGCAAGTGTCGATCGATAAGGTTAAGCTACGCTAGCCACGGTTGCTCCGTGGATGGGTGACCATCTTTACATACCAAGCCCCCCATGCCTCGAAAAGCACGTTAAGCCGTTGGTCCCGGCTGTCATTCGTGGATCTTTGTCAGCCGTCACGGGTCGTCAGAAGCCCGAAAGTCTAACAACCAGTCTTACCAAGGGATGTCGTGTTATCCAGCAACTGGGTTGTCGTTGTGGAGATCAGTTAAGCAATCGCTCTGTGTAAAATATTGGTATTCAGCTGAATCTGGTTAGACTGGAAACCGACCCTAACACAGTCGGGGAAAAGATTAGGTAGATATCTCTTTTCCCAACTATGTTGGGGTCGGCTACCGGCCGACAAATATAAGCCTTATGGCATATCAGCCCTAAGGCTTATATTTGATGGCGCGAGGCGTAGCAAGTGGCGCCGTCTAGTCTTGATACAAGGAACCACCGATAAGAGAGTCACTCTAACAGAGCGCCGCGCCGCTTCGATTTTAGTATTTTATCTATGGATGGTTGCGTGGCGGTTGTCTTCTAGGATGTAGTATCCTAGTATTTCTAGGGAGCCACTGTGCTACCACGTCCACGACGAACTGCTATATACCGGCACAATCCTGATGATATTTATGCTGCTGAACTACAAATACGATGACCACTTCTGGTAAAGGTTACCCTGCGCCGCGCTGAAGCAGAGCTCTAAAAACAAAAGCTCATAAAATGTAAACCTCATTGCTCCAGGTCATGAGTTAATATTGCTATAATTTCAACGCTTAACAATCATAAAATATTTATTAAAACTTCACGCGATCGTCAAAAGGTTTCAAGCCCCTGTGCTCATGAATGAACCATTGCTTAATTACCATTAATGCAATTAAGTTTCTACTGTTTACACAAATTATGTGCTTCATTTAACAATTATGATATAATTAATAATTATAATGTAACTACAAAATAAACACTGACTCGTGGTGTTTGCGGTATGGTAAAATTATTGACAAAACTACATGTCATCGTGGCTGACTGCGCAAGAATGTCATTCGAAGGCTTTCGTACATTTTGTATGAACTATCTATCGACGAACCAACCGATTATCCTGGACTACATGACCTAAACCGCGGTCTTTGTCGGACTGCATAGAAAAGAAAGAGAATCGCGATGACACAACGCTGGTAATGTATTGCAAAATATGAAGCAATTATCTATTTACAAAAACTGTTGTTTGGACAAAAAAATGAAAACACTATTGTTTTAGTATGTTGCTTGTAGAATAATCTGACAAAAAATCATAATGATTTTATGTATACATATTAATACGATTTTTCTTGTATAATAGTACATTATGATACATGTGTGCTATGTTGATCATTATGCACGAGGCGATATTATCGCGCGAGCCGCAGGCGAGAGCGATAAGAAAGCCGAGTGTATATTGATTAATGCACACGCGTTTCATACGACGTTTTTCAACACACTTGCGAGGAAAAAATACAGACTTGTATTGTTAAATATTAACTTGTATGGAAAATGGCGCGCTGCTTTTGTTTTCCCGCGCGCCGTGCTAGCCAGCACTAGCGATGCGCGCGCAACATTGACTCATTTTAAATATATTAATCTATGGCACAGACAAAACCGATACAGCCTATAGAAAAAATATAATAAACACAAACCTGAAAATTGCAAAAAACCTAAGAATTTCGCGGTCTACCACTGCGCATTCACCTTAAATTGTCTGTGGTCCCCTGCGAGTTCATTTTGCGACCAAGGACAATACAGACTATTAAAAAAAAAATTGAAATATAGCCCGCGGATTTTTTCTTTCGGCATGAAGTCTCTTTGGGCGCTTTCCGAATTAGCTATAATCGCTCACATCACAGCGCTCACATCATCTCCATGGACGTAATATTACGTCCATGCATCATCTCACATGCGTTCCGATTTCAGTTCTTCTTCTTTGGTTAGGTGGCGACTGTCAGCCAGAAGCACAATTTCAAAAATGCCACGTTAGTTTAATTTAAAGATGATGCAACTCAAAACAAAACACACACTGACACAACCTCATACACACACTGTCATTTTTGACAGCGCTCACGGTGATATTATTCTAGGGCATGGTCGGCATTATCGCAAGATGGCGAATGTCATGACGTCATCTATGACGATTCACGGGACATCGTTATCGTTATCGCGCTCACGCTAATTCGGTTATTTCCCAATTCGGAACACATCGATTATTTCCCAATTCGGAACGCAGGGTTTGATGAGATTAAAAAAGCGCGCGTCTCCGACTAGTAAATAGTTATCTGTGGTATTACAGAACATGTGGATTAAAGTAAAGAAAAAGCACGCGTTCGTAATACACTCCATTATGGACCTAAAAGCGGTTCAATAAGAGCCACTTTACGAGCAAGTGTGTTGAAAAGAAAGTTTTTATAGGTATCTTCATGATTTTTTTCTATCGTATCAAATTAGTTTTATTATGTTTCCAACACACTATCTACCTAGCTTATATCCTGAAGAATATCATATATTTTTCTGATTTTGTTCTATATAGTGGAACTAATGTAACTTTTGTTAACGATTTCTGAAAAAGTGTGTTATTTAGAGACTTCGTTTTATTTTTCCTGTAATCTTTATATAAACTTCTATCACATAGAATAATTTCAGATTTTTCTCTTTGCAAACTTTGGAGCTAAGGGGGGGGGGGGGCGGTATTTTCTTAACATTTTTCATGAAAAGTCGAAAACTATGCTTCCTAAAAAAACAAAAAAAATGTTTTAGAATGTGCAAACTGCGCTCTTTCATATGCTACCCCACATGCCCTAGTAGCCCCACTTCGAATTTTCCAGACCCCCTTTCAGTCCCTGTTGCAAAAAATATACATTTTGATATTGATTTCTTTCTTATGTGCAAAATAGTTGGGCAAATATCATCTAAAACTATTCCACATTTCAAGTTGATAGCATTAGTAGTTCTTGAGATATCCAGCTGTGACAGACAGACAGACAAACTGAGTCTCACCACAAGGGTTCCATTTTACCATTTTGGTACGGAACCTTAAAAATGGTCACGATCCGATTAATAGTTGCGGAGAAATGCGTGGACAAACATATATACATACATCTATAAAATGTTGTATATTTGTTTGGAAGCCCTAATAGATTGACATAATTACTTATGTGAATTTCGCAGTTCCAATAATATTACATACATTACGTCTCGAATTGCCTCCTTTTTGTTTTAATGTCGGTAATAATGAGCTCACCTTGCAAGCAATCTGATGCAGCTGGTGGCAACAACGACAACTTTTTAGTTACGGTCGGCTTTTTATTTTTTTATTTGGAATTGTGAGGCGATACGCTGCGACCCGATGCGGTTGTAATGTGCCGTTAGCTTTATAAAATTCAGCTCAAAATAGTAAATGTTCTGCCCCGTTGGTCTACTTGTCGCAAGCGTGATGTAAGAGCGTGGGTTCCTAGTTTCTATAAGGAAATTCTCGCAAAGCCTCACCCCTATGACCCATCGTTAATTGCTTGTAGTAATACGCCTCTACCTTATCAAAGTGATGCCAAACTATGCAACATAGTGATAATAATGTAGTTGTAACAACTCATGTGCCTGTCTGTTATTTCACCGCAACCCTTCAATTTGCAACACAAGTCCTCTAGACTAGCAATTTCACAAGAAGCTATCAATCAAATCAGCCCACCGCAGTCTACTGCTGGACCTAGGACTCTCTCGGGCTGCGCCACAATCCCTGTCTTTCGCCTTCTGCAACCATTCGTCCCAGCCACCTGTCTGTCCCCAACAAAAACCTCTACTTCGACCAAATTCTAGAATAAACTAGTTATAACTAACATAACAGTACCCAAATGCACTTACAACTTTGGTCAAAAAACCGGTTGACTGTTGAATTTGTATATAAAACAAACACTTATTTTAACAATGAAACAAAACGCCCGCGATTTCAGTTCATTTCTTAAATGGGAGAGCACAATAACTGTTACTTGTAAATTGTGCAAAGTTGATACAGAAGCATCACTCGATAATTGAAATAGTCACACCCTGTGCAGTTAGCCTCACTAGTACCTCGTTGGCTGGCAAATATTTATTTATTTATAGGCTTACCAACTAAACACATCGATATCCGTGAAACACATACAAAGCATTAACCTAAAGTCTTTGTCATAATAAATGTAGATCTCGCATTTATCTAAATTATCCGAAAGCACGGCAAAAATATTTTTTAAATATTATCACCAATCACCAAATGGCATGGCTTATGCTTCTCATCAGCAGCAGTGGTGGCCAAGTGGTAATGGCTGCGATTTACGAGTTGTAGGTCGCAGGTTCGAACCCAGACAGGCGCTTTACGTTGCGTAAATTATTTCATCACCACTGCTCTCAAAACGGTGAAGGAAAACATCGTGAGGAAACCGGCATGTCCTAGAACCAAAAATTCGAAGACATGTGACATCTACCAACCCGCACTGGGCCCGCGTGGTTGATTACGGCCCACTCCCTCTCACAGAGAGGAGGCCTGTGTCCCAGCAGTGAGAACATTATAGGCTGTTTATGATGATGATGATGATGATGCTTCTCATAGAAGATAACATAAAAAAAATACAAAATACAAAAAAGTTTATTGCAGTAGTTGTTTTTTGCAAATAGCAAGCTACTTCCACTGGCCAAGTATCTTAGATACTGTCATCTTATCTAGGTAGGTAGTTAATTCTAAAGCTGATAATTCGTTCACCACATTGCAATCTAAAAACGTGAAAGTACTGTTAGAACAGAGTATCTGATGCTACCAAGAATGCGATGAAATATTGAATGTCTTACCAGACACAATCAATCTTAGACACAACCACAACTTACATAACACAGACACTGGTATGAAAGAAAGAAAAATGCGTTTATTGGCATTAAGTACAGCAAAAGTACAGTATGAAGCTATAGTACCTTCTGTCTAGAACACTTGAAGGCCAATTTCTCGTAATTAAAAACTTTCAAAATCGAGTCGCAATCTCATCTCAGCGACAACCAATGTCAAAAACTTGTCAAAAATGTAGGAAAATTAGATGTATTTTTGACAGGAACGCTCCTCAAAATACGGGAATTGCCCCTCTGATCTACGCTGTAAAAATCTCGTTGACGTGAGCTGTCAATAGTGTCAAACCCCTGCGTAAGACAGCTCACTTTACCAAATTTTCACGGTGAGATTTTTACAGAATTGACTGGTAGTCCTTCTGTGAACATGGCAAAGAACCGTATTGTAGGTAAAACCGTTCTGAAATCGTTGATTTCATTAACATACTGAATCAACGAGTTCTGATCATGTTACATCTGTAACTTGTGCGAAATTGAATTTCTACACTCTTTAACGCACAGTGGCTTGCATTACCGGAATTAGTACTTTTGTTTTATTATATTAAAGCTAATTATTATTGCTGGCAAATGTTTGCTTGTAGGCAGTGTCGAAATGTAATGGTGATTAAGGTCGTTCTACTTTGGTCTAAGTGCTGTAAAAGAAACACAGAATGAAACTGCGAGTATTAATGAGAAAGGGTTGGTATTTTGGCCGTCGTAATGTAATGGTGGCCTGGTGACCAATGTCTTTGGCCTCAATGTGTAGATGGAAGCCTCTTTCGGCCATAGTATACGTACAGAATATCTTTTGTTGGAGACGTACCTACTATAAAGCTATACCTGCAAGAAAAGTTCGAATAGAATTTGCAGATTACACGTTCTTCGTTAAGATCTGCCGATATTCTGTAAAAATCTCCGCGTGAAAACTTAGGTGAAGAAATCTTGAACTAAGCTGTCAATATTGTCAATCCCTAGCTTATGATGGAATGACAACTCAATTTTCCCCATGAGTTTTTTTACTGAATGTACCGCCTGTAGTCGATTCAGACAGAAATGCTTTGATCATGACGCTTGCTGGCCGCATGTTTCACCATTTATCGATACAAGACTACACAAGACTTTTAGATTTCCAAGTCCCGGACTGCTTACAATTTATCCCATACCCTTCTGAGAAGGCACTAAAATGTTGTGCAAGGAAGTTTTCGTGCATGTGTAGATTTGAACTCGTCACTTAGTCTTTAACAATACGGCGGTCTATTCTGTAAAAATCTCACCGGGCTTTGGTGAAGTGACCTTGAAGTTAACAGCCGGTATATTCTGTAAAAATCTCACCGGGCTTTGGTGAAGTGACCTTGAAGTTAACAGCCGGTATATTCTGTAAAAATCTCACGGGGCTTAGGTGAAGTGACCTTGAAGTTAACAGCCGGTATATTCTGTAAAAATCTCACCGGGCTTAGGTGAAGTGACCTTGAAGTTAACAGCCGGTATATTCTGTAAAAATCTCACCGGGCTTAGGTGAAGTGACCTTGAAGTTAACAGCCGGTATATTCTGTAAAAATCTCACCTGCTATCAATAGTATCAATCCCTAACATCAGCACCCTAATTACGTAACACACTTTCAATCACAATCTGAATCATTTTGAAGGATATTGCTAATTCATTGCTTCATATGTTCGAAAACTTTGTCTGCTCAACAACGTAAATACCGCAATGAATGTTGTTAAACTGTCAAAGTAAAAGCCATTACTGATGTTAGTTTATTTCGCAATTACCCCGCAGATGGTGTGACAGTGACAGCTCACCTCAAGCTCACTTTAGGTACCTACTCAAGTTTTCACGGTGAGGTTTTTAGAGAACAGACGCCGCAGATCTAGAATATTCGAATCACCAGTACTTTCATAGGTACTCTAGGTACATAATATATCCTCATTTTCCATTCAGATCAGAGCGCGGAAAATTATAGCCTGCGGATTTAAAAGTACTAAAATGGAGTTAGGTATTCAAGGGATCCGTTTTATGGATACTATCCGGTATTACTTTACTTTCAACGAGTTTCCATTCGGTGATAAAGAATTAGGACCTATCTTTTATTTTATTACCAGGTTTTTCGTCAATAACATAACGCTTGTATTTACTGAAGGGATAGGCAGTGGTTATACGCGCAGTTATTTTTATGAAACACTAGCGACCCGACCCTGCTTCGCACGGTTTTTACTACTTGACAAAACATCGCTATTTCTGTATTATATGCAAGGTAAGTACTTATATAGAAACCTTCCGGAATTAATTCTCTAGATGGTTAAAAACCGCATCAGAATCCGTTGCGTAGTATAAGAACAAAGCGGTCACACAGGCAGATACGTTAAGTGACTAGAATTTATACTATGTACAGTCAACAAAAGAAATAAGTATGCAGGATCGTCGGATATAGTTGAAGATAAAGAAACCGATGGATGTTCTCGAATAAATTTTATTTTATTAATAGAAAACAAACAGCTCATTAATCAATTGAAATTTCAGTCTTTCGCGATTTCAGGTTTGGTCCCATAGTGAAAGTTGTTCAATGATGAGTAAGTACAATGACCTCTTAAGAGGTTGTTAATGTTCTCTTTGTGTTTTACCAATAACCCTGTATAATTAGCACAATATCATAATAATTTGATAAAGTATTGCAGTAGACCGACGCGACGGGTTTATGCAGTTTATTAATGAACATCACCTAATGGTTTCTCCAAACTGTCCATGGTAAATAAATTCCCTCTACCATCTCTTTAAATTTCCGGGTTCCGGTAACTTGTTCAAAGCCTTAAAGTACCTACCGACCCGCATAATACTGAAAAATACCCACCACAGGGTAAAAAAACATGATCCCATTATGAAACTTTTAAGTATTTAATAAGCTGTTTTGTGTAAAACAAAAACAGTGTTCTTTAATAAGGCTGTCGATAAGCTCGATAGTGAAGGGCAAAAGCAGACGATTCGAATGCGACGCTCCCGCTATAGACGCATCGATGATGAGAGTGGCTAGGGATGGGACAATGTCGATGGTTTTGGAAAATAATTGCCGAAGTATCGATATTGGCTGTTTTATTTGGTAAGGTAAGATTTATTTATCGTTTGTTTACGTTACAGCTATTCTATTGGACTTTGCTTCTTTACTAAATCTATCTTTGATTTAATTGTTTTTTGCTATTGATGACTTTTGAACTAACCTGTCAAAGTCACTACCTACTTTCAAACTAACATGTTTTCATTAACATTGCCAGCTTCTTTTAACCAATTGCCGTAACCGTAGAGAAAAAATTAAAATACCATTGTGTTTCGCGTAGATCTATCTACAATACGATATATGTACGAAAGGGTATAATGGCGGATGAGTGTAATCTATAAGTAATTCTCTATACCCTAATTATCAGTCCTTGCATGTAATGAAGACCATTCTTTGAACAAGAGTATAACCGTACCTACCATTTTCACATAATTATTCCTACACCATAATTCATAATTATTATTATCATCCTTGCCAATAAATTATCTACCTTTATTTACAAAAATCAATCCATTTTTATCACAACTCTTGTAATAGCTTAGGTAAAATTATATATGTCGGAAATACGTCTTCCGTTTGACTATTCGGAACGTAAGCGCCATTTGGTGGCGCTGGATAGAGTCTAGTCTGAGTCCGTGGGGGGGTCGAAGAGAGCGAGCTTCAAGGTGAAGCGGCGGACTTGACCATTGGAAATCGTACGGACATGTGCTCAGAAACTGTCGTGCGTTCCGTAGTTGAGTGTATAACTACAGTGTGTGATTCGATAGTGTGATTGTGTTCGTAAAATTGTAATCTGATTTGTACTGTAAACGGTTTCTCTATTGCGCAATAACCAACACTACCCATAGTACGCCCGCAGTAATTAAAATATGCCTTGATAACGAGACAAACATACCATCTCCGTCTTAGACAAAAAATACAACAGCTGTTCCATAACATTAATATATCCAAACGCTATTCATAAACGCACGAAAATTTCCAATAACATTAAAAAAACACGGTTCCCGCCATGCACATCCCGGCCACACGATGAACATAACCATGTTAACCAATCCAAAATCAATTACGTCTCAATTATCCATCGATATGTCCCACCTCTATTCGCCGGGGAAAACACTACAAATAAGCGAGCGCAGACGGGCGCGCAGTTTGCATAATTGCCGCGTCGGGTGGCACCTCTAGTTAGGGTTGATACCTAACTGAACTAAATGTATTAGGTGAGTAGTTGGAAAATTTTGACGTGACGTTATTAAAAGTGTCTGGTTTCCGAGGTTTTGCGATCTCTAGATTTTTGAAGAAACAGAGGATTTTGTTTTATCGAGCTTTTTCGGCGTACGGGATTTCGTATTAGGTACCTACTCTTGGCTGTTTCTTTACCCATTAAAAGATAGAAAATTCTGGTTAATTGGTACTCAAAGTGAATGTAGGTACAGGTAATGTTGTATGTCTATGTACATAAATCATTCGAAAAAAACTATTTCTGTCTAAACAAAATTATTTTAAAAGTAGGGATTTAGTAAATTAGTTTTTCAGTATACCTATCCACTTCGAACTTGTAGGAGTAATAAAATAAAATCGATGTAATCCTGCAGGGTGACAACCCTTCTTTCACAGGGGGTGACTTTAAACTCTTTTGTTTTCGAAGCATCTATTTATTAATTTTACTACACTAGGTAGGTACTGAAGTTGTTTACATTATATTGTAGAACAAGTCAATTAATGTGTTGAATAAAAAGTAATTTAAAAAAATTAAACCGACTTCAAAAAGAAATTAACTCAAAATTATGAAATAACTTTAATTTCGGAAGTCGGTGTCTTGGGATCTGTATTTTAGTTTTATGCCACCGACTTCCGAAATTAAAGTTATTTCATAATTTTGAGTTAATTTCTTTTTGAAGTCGGTTAATTTTTTTTAAATTACTTTTTATTTCGTAATTTTTAGTTTTTGCACTAGTATTTGACCAAGGTTTTGAGATGTTTTCCCTTTGACACTACACCCGTAGCTCTTATCAATAAGCCAGGCCGTCACACTTACACGTATTATTATTATTATCCAGTTTAGGAACATATTCTGAAATGTCTTTTTTTTTTTTTGCGGATGGGAAATCATCAAATGACCCCTCCCGCTCTGGGTGGAGCGGAAGGGAGTGTCAGACTCTTACTGACTAAAACCCACCCGTGTTCCTTCCTTAGCCCTTTATGTTCCGGGCCAGCGGTAACCCTTTCGGACAATCCCGCTGACCCGGCAGGCTTCGGCCCAATGGGGCCCCTCCTCGATGCTGACATCTCTTTGAGGCGCGCGTGGAACACGTACGCGCCGTCCGGCACGGGCCTGGTCCTGATCGGACGGTGAGCTACCCATTACTCTCCGCCCGCAGGCCCGCGCCTACGGTGGCCGGGAGTCGTCGCGCGGCTCCCGACGCCCGGAGCGTCTCCCGCGGCGGCTGGGACGGGAGGCTCTCTCCCTGAGCCGTCCCGCCACCTCCTTCGCTAGCATGACTGCTTCGCAGAAGGAGGTGACTGCCTCCCACTCCCTCTCGCCCCGGACCATGGCTTGCACCAGGGCCGGGCGCGAGAGGTCGCCGCCGCTGCCGATCGCCTCTACGAGGACACGGCGGTGCTCCGCCCAAGCGGGGCAGACCTCCACCGTGTGCTCCACCGTGTCCTCTGGGCGATCCTGGCAATGGTGACACCCGGGCGTTTCCTCCCGCCTGATGATGTGCAGGAACCTCCCGAAACTTCCGTGTCCGGTGAGGACCTGCGTCAGGCGGTAGGTGAGGGCGCCGTGGCGCCTCCCTAGCCACTCCTCAAAGAGGGGTCTTATCGCCGCTGTCGCGGCGTGCCCTGCGCTGGGTTGCGACAGTCGTTCCTTCCATGTCGCCATGAGATCGCGCCGGAGCTCAGTCCGCTCCGCAGCGATTTGCCGCGGAAGCGGAACTTCCCCCCGGCTTAGTGCCTCCGCGCGCCACTCATAGACGCGCGCGAGGACTATCGCCTCCAGATCCCATGGCGGCAGTCCGGCAATGAGGCTTGCCGCCTCGCCAGAGATCGTGCGGTAGCCCCGGATAAGCCTTATGGCTACCACCTTCTGGGGCGCGTTCAGGTAGTGGGCGGCTCGCCGCCGCAGTGAACGCGCCCACACCGGGGCCCCGTATAGGGCCATGGACCGCACGACCCCCGCGTAAAGCCTCCGGCAGGAGGCGTTTGGCCCCCTCAGGTTGGGCAAGAGCCGCTTGAAGGCGGCCCCGGCCCGTTCCAGTTTGGGGGCCAAACGTCGGAAATGCTCGACGAAGTTCCACCGGCTGTCGAGGACGAGACCCAGGTACCTCATCGTTGTCTCGACGCCGATGTGAACCCCTCCTACCGTTAGTTGGGATCCCGATGGTGGCGCGTTCCGGGGCCCATGAAACGACATGGCCTCGGACTTGTGCAATGCCACCTCGAGACCCAACTGCCGGATCCTCTCCACGACTATCGCAACCCCGCGTGTCATCGCGTCGGCCGCCGCCTGATGCGACCTCCCCTGCGCCAGGACCAGCGTGTCGTCAGCGTAGCAAACCACGCTGACGCCCTCAGGGAGGTCGGCCCGCAGCACCCAGTCGTAGCCGATGTCCCACAGGAACGGCCCCACGACCGATCCCTGTGGGACACCGCACGACATCTCTCGCCGGTTCCACTCCCCATCGCGACCGGGGTAGCTGACGGCTCTGTCCGTCAGATACGCCTCGACTATTCGACGGAGGTAGGGCGGCACCCGGTGATACCGGAGTGCCTCCACAATGCAGCTCCAGGGCAGGGTGTTGAACGCGTTGGCGATGTCGAGTGACACCGCCACGACGACCCCACCCCGGGACACCGCGTCCCCCGTCGTGAGGGCTCTCACGCGCATGATGGCGTCCACCGTCGAGCGCCCCTTGCGGAAACCGAACTGGCTGTCCGCAAGATCCGGCCCCGTCCTCACCAGGTGCCCGACGAGGCGGCCCACAATCACTCTCTCAAAGAGCTTGCCGACCTCGTCGAGCAGCACGATGGGCCGGTATGCGGACGGAGAGTCCGCAGGGCGCCCTGGCTTCCGAATGAGGACCAGCTTCCCCGTCTTCCAACGGAGTGGAAACTGGCCTCTCTCCAAACATGCGCTTAAGAGCGCCTCCAGTCGAGGCCCGAGAGCCCTCGAGGCCAGGACCCAGGCTTTACCCGGCAAGCCGTCGAGTCCTGGGGCGGTATTTTTGGCCTTCAGCCTTCCTACCGCCGCTCTCAGTTCTACCCCGGTCACTTCAGGGATGTCGTCGTCGTCGTCCGCGTGGTCCGCTTCGGGCACCGCAATTGGCGGAGCCATGGGCGGGGGGGTGTGCACCCCCCGTGAAGGGAACAGAGCGCTCACCACCTCCTCCACCAGCTGGGGGCGGAGACTCTGCGTCAGCGGGGGGGCCCAGGTGCGGAGTTTATTCCGCACCATTTTATAAGGGCGCCCCCACGGATCTCTGTTCAGAGTCTCCAGCATCTCCTCGCGGGCCATGTCCTTGGCCCGCTGGACAGCCTCTTGGAGGGCGGTCTTCGCTGCTCTGTACCCCTCGTACAGCTCCGCCTCCGTGGCTTCCGCATCCGGAGGACGAATGCGGAGCCTGCGGTGCCTGGTGTACCGGTGTCGCGCGTCGACGCACGCCTTGCGTAGCGCCTCCAGCTCCTGCGACCACCAGTACACCTGACGTCGGGCGCGTCCTGGCCGGACTCGGGGCATTGCCACGTCGCAGATCTCGGACATGGCCTCCCGGAACCACTCCGCCTCCTCGTCGATATCGGCAGGCCTGTCCGGTGATGACACCCAGGCCTGCACGATCGAGGCTTCCAGGAGGAGCTCCCGGTCCAGCTGCTTCAGCGCCCACCGCGGACCACTCGGGGCCTGTTGGACCAGCGCGCTAGAGGTCTGGGCGGAGACGTCGAACCGGATATACCGGTGATCGGAGTAGGTCTCCACCTCCTCCATGACGCGCCAGTCAATGACACGCTGTGACAGAGCGGGGCTGGCGAACGAGATGTCCACCACTGACTCACCCCGCATCCGCACACACGTGGGAACAGAACCCCGATTTAGGACGACCAGGCCTGTTTCCAGAGCCCAGTCCTCCACCATCCTGCCCCGCACATCCGTGCAACGGGAACCCCAGGCCAAATTCTTGGCATTGAAGTCCCCGAGCACTAGCACGGGGAAGGGATGGCTTCCGGCGACGACGACACTCAACTCTGTTAAAGAGTTGTGGAACTCGGCGAGAGTTCGGCTCGGAGAGAAGTACACTCCCACGACTACAACCTCTCCGAACCGTGCTGCTACACACCCCTGTCCCTTCGTGACGCATTCCAGGGACGGGGTGCCGGCGGCGACCGACGAAACTATGGCCACTGAGCCGCTCAGGTCCTCCACCCAGTCATCCCTGGGCGGGACAAAGTACGGCTCAGCGACCACGGCGATGTTGATCGACCACTGCGCCACGCTCTGGAGCAACAGGTCCTGAGCGCAGGCGCAGTGGTTGATGTTCGCCTGGAGGAGGCGCAATGGAGCCATTAGTCCTCCATTTCAGCCCCCTCCCGGGCCCCCTGCGAGGGCTCCACCACGGCAGCGGCGGCGGTGGCGGCGGTAGTGGCGGCGGCAACGGCGACTGCGGTGGCGGCGGTTGTGGCGGCGGCAGCGGCGGCGGCGGTGGCGGCGGCGGCGGCGGCGGCGACGGTGGGAGTGGCAACGGCGGCGGAGGGCCTGCCTTTCCTCCTGGTTCCGGCGGGTGGAGCGCAGGACTTGCTCCCCGCCCGGTGATCGGCCGGCTTGCCAGCAGCCGCACATGTGATGCAGTGCGGCGCGGCGTTGCACGAGCCGGCCTTGTGTCCGGGCTGACCGCAGCGGAAGCACAGTGTGCTGCGGTCTACCTCGGAGGTGCACTGGATGCCAACGTGGTGCCCCACATGGCATCGGTAGCACCTCAGAGGCTTGGGGTCCAGGAGTTTGACCTGCGCTGAGACCCAGCCCACCAGGAGCCTTCGGCCCTCCGTGATGGTTCTGGCCGCCGTCACGGGGCAGCTTACCGTTATGGTTCGCATGCCCGTGTAGTCAGGACGTAAGGTGCCCGCCTTCACCTGGTCGGCCAGACACCCGCCCGTCCTGACAACGGCGGCCACCACATCTCCCTCCGTCACGGAGTCATCCAGGCCCAGTATGCGCATGTCTGCGCACTTGACGGGCCTGGTGATCCGAGCTTCGTCCGCGAGGGACGCCCTTAGCTTCTCAGCTAGGGCGTCAGCGGTGGGGCCACTTGTAGCACCGGGGATCTCCAGCATGCGGGCGCCAGTGGCGGTCACCCTGTGCCGGAGGCCCCCGGTGATCCCCAGCTCCCGGAGGTCCACCTTCTCTCTCGCCTTTGAGAGCACGTCGCAGTACGTCACGCCCCTCTTGACCGCGTCCGGCTGTAGTGTTATCACTACAGCCGCGGTCTTCGGGGCGCGAAGCCTAGCCGCGACGGCTCTCTCCTTGCGACGCCGCCTCTGCTCCTTTTTTCTGGCCGCCTTGGCCGCCTTCTTCTTCTCCCCGACCACCTGCCATTGGGCGTCGGTCGTGGGAGAAGTGGGGGAGTTTTGGGGGCGCGGCGTAGGCTCTGGGGCCTTCGCCTCCCGTGCCGCTCTGCCCTTCTTCTTTCGGCCCTGCGCCGGGGGATTGCCCGTAGGCGCCGGGGCCCCGCCAGCTGGCGCCGGCGCCGCGGCTCCTCTAGCCGATGCCGGTTTGGCCGACGCCGGTTTGGCCGGCGCCGGTTTAGCCGACGCCGGATTGGCCGACGCCGGCTTGGCCTGGGCCCGGCCCGACGGCCCGGGTTTAGGGGCGGCAGCTGCCGCAGCGGCGGCGTACGAGGCCGCCCTTGGCCCCGGGGTCGTTCCGCCCGCCAGGGGGGGGCGCAGGACTATGCCCTCCAGGACGGAAAACCGCGCCTGGAAGGCCGCCAGCTCCTGCCGAACCAGGCTGAGGACCTGGTTCTCCACCGGGACGGGCTGGCTCGGTGGTTGCGCTTCCCCGGTGGCCCGCAGGCCGGCCAGGTCTGCCCGGAGCCTCCCATTCTCCTTTTGGAGAAGCTCGGTGGCTGCCGTCAGGCGGGCGACCTCCGCCCGCAATTCGGCCACTTCGCCGGCCGAAGGGCCGGTGTAGTTGGCCGCCTCCGCTGCCGCCATGATGGAGGCCGTCGCCGAGACTATGGCCCTGTTCTTGGAAGTCTGTAACTTCTTCAAGGACACGTCCCGGATGGCGGCCTCCACTACCGCCGCAAACCTGCTCATGCAGTCCGCCTCGGGGTCAGGGGCGTCAGCCGCACCCGCCTCGTCGCTCGAGGGTCCCGAAGCGACCGCGCGACCGGTCCCCCCCTCCTTTGCGGGCTCCTCCGCTCTCTCCGCCGCCTCACGGGCAGTGAGCCCCCTGCCCTTGCCTCGCTTTGCGACCCCACCCCGCCTACTTGTGGGGATTTTTCGGGCCGAGGCCTGCTCTCCGTCTGAGGACAATCCCTGGCTGTCCCCAGACCTTGGCCACTTGCCCGTCTTCGCGGCCACCTCCCCGGCACGGCAGGGGCTCCCTGAGCCTCCCATGCTCGTGCCTTCCGATGCGGCGTCGGACTCCGACCCCGCATCACTCCTCACCTCTACTTGGTCCCCTGAGGGACAGGAGCCTCCTCGGCTCTTGTTGCCAATGGCAAGTGGTAGACATTCGTTGCCCCCCCCAGAATACGAGTGGGGGCTTGACGTTCCCGAAGGGAACGTGGCGGATTCTCCGACTGCTGAGCAGCCGGTACCGCCCTGGGGTAGTTTTTTGCCGTCTGTCTGTTCCATTTTTGTGTTCCTTTTAAGGGTGAGGTCCCTTTTCGCGCTAACGGCCGGATCCCCTCCGGCCATTCATCCCCTCGGCACGCTAGACCTTGGGATTGGGGTAATTTTTTTATAGAGGTTGTCTACCTCGCGGCCCGGGCCTCAGTGGCCCGGACCCCCGGTCCTGTCAGTTCAGGATTACGGGGTGGCCGACGGCTGGACAGACCCAACCGCCGCCCCGGCGTCCCCACGCTGCCGCCGGATGCCGGACAGACGCAGCGCGGGCATGGGACACCCTCCACCACCCACATTCTCGTGGGTACCGCGGTGCTAACCGCCCCGCGACGGTCCGCGCCAACTCACCTTCCTCTGTAAGCAGAGGGGGAGTAGACGCGTGACCGTCTATAGCCCGGTTCCCTTCACCGACCATCAAAGATGATCGGTGACTGGAACCATGACCTTCTCCTCCTGTCGAAGATTTGCCGCCCGCCCCAATTGTCCACCCAAACCTGGTGGGCAATTGGAGCCGACGTTGCCCAGGGTGCGCCACGTGGAGGCTCTTCAACGTGCACCCCTTCTGAAATGTCTTGCTTTTGAATCGTTTTTAATTAGATCATGGTAGGCATCCTGTTCCCTAAGTTGAAGAAAATGTAAGCCAATAAAAAAAATGGTCACGATCCGATTAATAGTTCCGGAGATATGCGTGGACAAACATACATACATACATACATACATACGTCTATGAAATTTTGTATATTTGTTTGGAAGCCCTAATAGATCATCATATGTGAATATAATGCAATTCCAATAATATTACATACATACGTATCGAATTGATAACCTCCTTTTTTTTTGAAGTCGGTAAAAACCTATTTAAATCTTATGTACCTAAACTACTTTCACTATTTGGGGAAGAACAGTTGGGTCCCCAAGTTTGTACAAAAGATGCTCAAATAGCCGGCTACTGAGAAATGCTGTCTGTTAGAAGTGGATTAAGCGAAGTCGCTCGTTCAGAAACAACAACAAAACCGTTCTCGGAAATACTTACAGTAAGTTCAAAAGGCGACAGGATCCCACAATACCCGAAGACGGACCATAACATTCCGGGAAAACGAGGAAAATGCGATTTAAACTCTCTCATATATTTTAAGAAGTTTAAACCACTGGATGGATTGAAAAATAATCTAAATGCACCACTCCGCATTCTTTAAAGCTAAGTAGGTACTTAGGTAGGTATCTATAATTATCCACTCCACAAACCAAATGAACAGATTAATACCTAACTGTAGGCTATTCTCTCCAAGAACTCACAATTTGTACCAGAATTTACTGAAAGATAATATTATCAGACACTTGATTTTCTCTCTCAGTTGAAACAAGCCAGTCGGTCGTCGAATACCCGTTGTATTCGCATTGGCTGATGCTTGTAGCCAATTATTTTCAAAACAACCGAGATCACGGAAGTGGGGGGAGGAAGATTTAATTGACTTCCCTACGTCATAGCTCCTGTTGTATTGACACAAGCTCTTGTCTGTGGTTTTCCTCAATTATTTTTCTTTAGTCATTATTTTTTCATTCTTTTAAGATACAAGATGTGTCATGTTCATTTTTAACCCCCGACGCAAAAACGACGGGGTGTTATAAGTTTGACGTGTCTGTGTGTGGGGGTGTGTGTGTGTGTGTGTGGGGGTGTGTGTGTGTGTGTGTGTCTGTCTGTGGCATCGTAGCTCCCGAACGGATGAACCGATTTTGATTTAGTTTTTTTTGTTTGAAAGGTGTATTAGTCGGGAGTGTTCTTAGCTATGTTTGATAAAAATCGGTCCAAGATGGCCGCCGCTACAAAATGGCGGATAACATTTTTTTTTCTCAACTCCCTCAATAAGGGTATCAAATGAAAGGGCTTGACTAGTAGAATACTATACACTATTAAAAATTTCAAATCCAAGATGGCCGCCACCACAAAATGGCGAATTACATTTTTTTTCACAACTCCTTCAATATAGGTATCAAATGCAAGGGCTTGACAAGTAGAATAATTTACACTATATTGAAAGGGAATGAGTAATATTAACTACCTAACGAAATTTAAACTAAAAACTTGAAAAATATAATAAAACAAAAAAATCTGTTTAGTCTTAAAAATTATACTTCAACTATAAATTAATCAATATTTTTAGACGGATAAAAAACCTGATTAAACACCAAATTACCAGAACCTTAAAGCGGAAGAAAATAAAAGAAATTAAATACAAAAATTAAGGAGTCCCTACAAAAAGCATGAAATAAAAAATTAAATTAAAAATTTAAAAAACCCCCGACAAAAATAAAATTAAGGAATCCCTACAAAAAGCATGAAATAAAAAAATAAATTAAAAAAAAATGTTATGGAAGTCGGGGGACCTCAGAATAGGTGTTCCACAGAACGGTCCTTCAGAACGGACTTCCATAAGATTTTTTTTTAATTTATTTTTTTATTTCATGCTTTTTGTAGGGATTCCTTAATTTTATTTTTGTCGGGGGTTTTTTAAATTTTTAATTAAATTTTTTATTAAGATAAGCAGGTAGGATTAAGTTCCTTTTTAGGGTTCCGTACCAAAATGGTAAAACGGAACCCTTATGGTGAGACTCAGTCTGTCTGTCTGTCACAGCTAGATATCTCAAGAACTACTAATGGTACCTATCAACTTGAAATTTGGAATAATTTTTGATGACATTTGCCCAACTATTTTGCAAATAAGAAAGAAATAAAAATATACGTATATTTTTTGCAACAGCGAATGAAAGGCGGTCTGAAAATTTCGAAGTGGGGCTACTAGGGCATGTGGGGTATCATATGAAAGAGCGCAGTTTGCACATTCTCAAACATTTTTTTTACGCCGCTTAATTTTCGACTTTTGATGAAAAATGTCAAAAAAAATACCGTTCCCCCTTATCTCCGAAGTTTGCAAAGAGAAAAATCTGAAATAATTCTATGTGATAGAAGTTTATGTAAAGATTACAGGAAAAATAAAACGATGTCTCTAAAAGCACACTTTTTCAGAAATCATCAATAAAATTACACTAGTTCCACTATCGGTCAAGAGATGGCGCTGACATAAAATTTCATATTCTACACCGCAGTGCACAGTGTTTAGATTCTCTAACGAATATAGGCCTTGCCGATGAAAATTTAAAAACATAATTATGATGGTACAGAACCCTCGGTGCGCGATTCCGACTCGCTCTTGCCCAGTTTTTTTTCCTGTAGAACATACGGTCTAATATGATGTATTCAGTATTCTAAAGAAATGAGACAAACTCACATTAATTTTAAGAATCCGTAGATGGCAGATATTCTAATGCTTTAGTTGAAATCTCATATCTAACTAAACTCTCATTCTAATCTTACTTTTCATGATACGACATTTAAACGTATTATTTGAAAACATCTAACAAAATATTATCAAGGCGCAATCATTTTTCGCTCATTCTTCTAAACTTTTTGAACGAATGAATAAACGTCAATCAATTTGTATGACGTATCGTGAGGTCTGTCAAGTCAACATCAAAATCATCAATCAAATAATTTGTGTAAACACAAACCGAAACCATTCTTCGTTGTATAAAGTGTGTGTTACGAGTGAATAAAACTTTATAGACTGACTTGTGTATGTTACGTGAACAGTGTTTAAAAGACTCACAATGAATAACTTTCAACAAAGTCCTATGAAACTTTATATTCAAGATATATTTCGCGCCAAAAATACAGAAAACAGATACATTTACGAATTATTCGGACTGACATTCAAGAATATCATGATACATGGCGTAATTACGTCTATTTACAATACAACAAGCAGCGCAACGAATATGGAGCTCTCCGACCCTACGGGATCAGTCCAAATTTATTATGATAGCACAAAAAGTAATATAAATACATCACCGGCCATTTTGAAAGATTTATATTATGGTTTTTCTGTAGCGACGATATCAGGCAATGACAACGTTAATATTATGTCTACGCTATTAGACCGAATAGCAAAAAAAACAATAAACTTTACAGAAGGGGATTATATAAGTGTTATTGGAGATATTTTTTTAGATGATAAAAGTGTAAGAATGGTCTCAGCATACGAATGCTTGAAAACATCTGTAGAAAGAGATATTGTGTGGATGCAAGAACTTAGATATTTGTATGAAAAGTTTTATCTTTGGAGTAACTGATGTATAAATAAAACAGAGTTTGTATTAAACCATGATTTTCTGTTCTCCTATGTTTCCTCTCTCCGTATAAAGCAAATCGTTCAAAAATAATAAAAACATAACTTAACTGATATGTGTAACCATTGTAACGAAACGCAAACAATATTAGACGGAGTCCATCCACGAAATCCCAAATGTTACTATCTTTATCGATTACAACATGCTATGAATATATCGACCTTACAGCAACGGCAAAAAGCTGATTATTATTTACAATTTTAATCAGGAAATTAAAAACTACTTTGCTCGACTACATTTTTGGCAGGCTGTCAACAGTAACACAGACAACAACGTCAAAGTCAAACTAACGTCAACTGGACCAAACTGGACTGGATTTTGTAGTTTGGTTTATGTTCTGTGGGTGCTATTCAACTTATTTTAATCATTTTCGAAGTTTTATTACGAGATTTAGCTACAAAAAACGTAAGATTACTTCTAATGTCTTATTTTATGCCATGGTTAAAAAAAATCATCTAATGCATATTTGTTACCGAAACGAAATCAAAGGTTGGTGTTTCTAGGTTAGATTTTAACAAGACTAAGTAAATATAATGTTTTTTCCATAGTAGAACGATGGCCCATGAAGGAATTTCGCCGCAAGAGATCGAGGCTCTCTGCCAGACCCCTGATCCTTCGACCAGGGTAGGTATTCTTTAAACTTTCATAGATTTTTTAAAGTTTTGCTATCTGACATGTTGAGTTTTTGCTGATAATAAGTACTTGATAGATAAATAATTCTGATTTATAACGCTATCATGACAGTAATATTAGGTACACTGGTTTATCAAAATTTTAAATATTAGAAAATGCTAGACGAAATATTATCAGTCTTAATACGATGTTTAAAAAAATCAAGTTTTGTTAAATATTTAATGTTCACACTTTAATAGTAGACAAAGTTTTCTAAACTACAAGTTGCTAGCAAGGTCAACTATAGCCACTTTACTGCGCTGGCAATGCAAACATCCCACACAATATGTTTTTCTTGGTCAAAATACCTGTAATTTTGTTACAAACAAAAAATAAACCATGTAGTAGTATTTATACTCTAGCCCGTTATTAATAAATGCAGAGTAAAACTATGACAAACTTAACCGGTTGAATGCCAATTGCAGAAACAACTAAAAAGCCATTGAGTCTTGTGTAGATCCACATACAAAGGATTGAACCTCAAAAATTTATGGTAAATCTGAAATACTGGTTTTACTCTTACCTTGCATTTACCAATAAGGTAGGTGTTGTAATAGGAGACCTAGCAGGCAAAATTACTCCTGCTACAAACTGCAATTTGATAATCTATCTGAAAATTTTTGGATAATTCCTTTAGAACCATATTTTATAGTAGCAAGAAGCAGAAGATGCAACCTGTTTGACTTTTGTTCAAAATGTTAGGTAAACACCGAGGTATTTTCCATTCATCTCTTAATCGCTTACCATCAGGCGTGATCGGGGTCAAGAGCGGGCCCATTTAGTAATAAAAAATCAACCATCAATTTCCAAATGAGTTTCATTAAAAACTTAACAAGTGGTTATCTTAAACCATTATTTTGTAATAATTAATTACCTACTTCATTCCTACTTTTCAGTGACCTGTGACTTAAAAATTATGTAACAATCAAGTCTTAATCAATACCTATAATACATTATTCAATTTATGATTATTGCTTTGACACAGAAATCACATTATCAATAGATTGTATGTCTTGTTGTGTTGGGTGGAGTTGTCAGTTTTATGGACACCAAAGCTGTTGATGAAATTTAAAACAGTAATTATTAGGGTTCCAACATTCAGAGGCAGAATGGAACCTTTATAAGATCAGTTTTCTGTCCGTCTGTCACAGAGGTTTAAACTAAACTAGATCAGTGATCAATGACAAACAATGTATAAACTATGCATTCAAACATTCAGTTGACTTTAAATAAATAAAGCTTATCAAGTCCATCCCTTTCTACACCACAGAAAACATATTTATAACACAGACAGGCATAGTCTATTTTTTACCCACAACCACAGCACAGGTAAAGCCTCACACTAGTAAACCAATGAACCTTTTCTTAGAAACTCTTTAAAACATTTCCAGGACTTCATGTTCCAACAAACAATGTACCGTATAAAAGACCCTCGCAAGTCCATTCCATTCTACACCGGAGTCCTGGGCATGACATTACTGAAGCAGCTGCACTTCCCTGAGATGAAGTTCTCATTGTTCTTCATGGGCTATGAGAATGCTGGGGAGATACCCTCAGACGAGGCCACAAGAACTGCTTGGGCTATGACCAGGAAGGCCACCCTGGAGTTGACTTAGTGAGTAAATGTGCAAAATTGTTCTTATACTTTTGATAAATCTGTATTGAACAAGAATTTTGACGTGACAACGTCTTAAATTAGGTTGCGACTGGGAGTCACTTATGAAAAAGTGTAACGCTCGGTAACGTTACGATGAGTCACCGAACGAGAGAGAGGCCCGCCGAATGCCTTGCGTCTCTCTCCCACTCAACTATGATCGGATGATCGGTCGTTGTCACGTAAAATCTTCGCCCGTAAAACCGACTTTACAGGCAACCATTTTTTTTTTATAACTATATTCTTCATCTGCCACCTGATTTCTGTCCAGTTACTGGGCAATACATAATATATATTTTCTATGGTCTGACTTCTGTAAGATCTCTAACTCTGACGATTTTGCTTGATTGTTAGTATATAAGGAGCTACAGAGCTTTAAATGTAAGTAATAAAGTAATGAAATTATGGTATTTCGTCAATTAATTAACTTTCATTAATTCTGTGCCTTGCAAATATCAATCTTTTAAGCCTATAAATGGACATTTTAAAACATTCGCCTTGTAGCTGCCGTTTTAGGAACAATGTTTTTAAGACTAGGTCGGCCGGACAGAATGTTAATCCTGCTGCATCCCCCAATAGCGTTAAACTAAATTCCAACAGAAAGAGTTTTCAAGGAGAATATTTGCTACTAATGCGACTTTTGCCAATTGTTTGTCAGTACGAAGTGAATGACCTAAAAGGGTCACAACTTACCACTGAACCACCGCACTTGGCACCGAAGATAAGGAATTCTTGGACCCCAATAGCCATACTATACACCAATGAAAAGAGCTTTTCAAGGGGAACCTTTTCTACTAACACGACTTCATTCGTTCGAGTTTGTCACTTATCGATCGCATATATCAGGACACGGCCTTATTTTGCTTGTCCTAGGCCAAACAATTACATTTAGACCTGTCACTCAAACAATTTCCAGCAACTGGGGCACAGAGAGTGACGACTCGAGCTACCACAACGGCAACTCAGACCCGCGCGGATTCGGACACATTGGCATACTCGTGAGGAATGTGGATGAGGCTTGTGCCAGGTATGTAACACATATTTATTATATAATAACTAGCTTCTGCCCACGACCCGACACATCGCGTCACCTGTCCGCGCTATTACTTCGTTTTCGCTTTGTGTTCTTTCTGCTCGGCTCTGAAGAGTCGTAGCGTGTTAAATAGTTAAGTTAACACCGCGATTCAGAAAAAATACGTATTTGCACAACGCCATCTATGGGTTTTTGAGAATTAGGTCATTAGCTCCGGAGATTACCCCCTACATACAAACAAACAAACTTTTACCTATTTATAATATTAGTATAGATTATTTGGAATTATGGAAATACACACCTATTTTCTATTATTACCATGATTAAAAAATTCTAGATTAACAATTCTAGGCAATTCCCTAACAAAGGTGAGTTTGTTTTTGCTAGGAATTGACACTATTGACAGCTCACTCCACGCTCACTTCATCAAAGTTTTCACGGTGAGATTTTTTACAGAATAAGCCAGCTGCAACCGGAGTAGGTTACCTGTCAGGCGTAAACTACTAAAAAGCGCGGCAGTGCAAAACTTAAAAGCTTTGCCTCTGTGGTGTGCAGCAGTGTCTCGTTCGTACTAAATCGGAAACGCGAAGATTACCGAAGTGCATACCTTTTCTGGTTTAACTGTACCATGTAAATGTAACTACTATGTGACATAACTCTTCTAACCCCACCACCCTAACATTCCAGATTCGAGCAACAAGGCGTCAAGTTTATCAAACGCCCCAACGACGGTAAGATGAAGGGTCTGGCCTTCATCCAAGACCCTGACGGCTACTGGATAGAGATCTTTACCAGCAATGTCGTCTAACCTGGTTCTATAGGAGTTTTGGTACAGTGTCGGGTGAAAATACCAGTCAGGTAGTAAAGCCTTTAACCGGAGCCTGATAGGCAAAGGAGTATAATATAAGGTCAAATAAAAATAGCTAGCAAAACTTTGCAGATGTGATGGGTTCATCATCAGCTTATAGCAGTCCACTGCTGGACATAGGCCTCTCCAACCGCAGGTCATTCAACTCGATTCTCGGTAATTCTCATGTGATGAGTATCAATATCTAATGACGACGAAACAAAAAACAATCGTGGGGTTTCACTAGCTAATTCAATTTGACTCTCTGGTTCAACACATATTTTACACGCCGTGTTATAAGGCCCTTATAATAGAGGGCAAGCCTATTACCAATTAGGCCTCAAACCAGAATCCAGAATGCTACTGAGAATTTTCTAATGAAAAAGTTGAAACGGAACGTAAAAGTTGAAACGGAGCATGAAAGAGATAACAATGTGAGAGGGTGTTCTAGAGCACATTTTTATCTTTGACCATCCTAACTAATATTATAAATGCGAAAGTAAGTTTGTTTGTTACCTTTTCACGCCTAAACCAACTGAACCGATCATCCTGAAATTTTGCACATACATTGTCAGGTGCACAGAAACGGACATAGGGTACCTTTCATCCCGAAAACAGTGCTGTTCCCGAGGAAAACAACAATAACGTCATTATGATAATAGATGGCGCCACGTGTCGTTCGAATTGATTGTCAAATTTTAAATTAACGCGAGCGAAGCCGTAGGCAAAAGCTAATTTCTAATAAAATTATGTTTCAAACTCCATAATTACATTTTTATGATACGTAACTAATGTGAATATTATATTAATGGTTGCTCTATGATAAAAAGCAGTATTTTTGTTACATAAAAAGTGTAGGCATGTTATTTTTTCGAAGTCTTTTTCGACCCTACACTGTACCAAAATTAATTATTAAGAAAATGTAATACCACCCGTGTATGGATTTTTTTATTAATAGCCCACTGCTGGGCAAACGCCTGCAATATATTACGTACTGTTGTGATAGATATCCTTTTTTAACAGGAATTGAAATACACTGTTGGGAAAACGGCATAAAGTAACATATTAACTGATATTTTAACCAACCGTATTTCGTAAAGACTTGTGACAGTTGCGATCATCAAACGGGCGAGTATGACGATAAATATTTAGTACGGGATTTCTAAAAAAATTTGACTGAGTATCGTGTTGTTTCGCTCCCTCTTTTCATGACTGTGACTGCCTTGAACCTTAGCTTAAATTATTGTAATCGAAATTAATGGAAAAGCCATAAAATGCTAGGTTTAGAATTTTACTATTTTCAATTCTAGATACTTAAATAGTGTTTTATGTATTACAATAATTGTTGTTGAGCAAAAATTATTTTTTTAATTGGTAATAATATTGGTTGCCCAGAACTGGGCAACCGTGAGCAATTGTGATTAATAATTATAAGGATAATTTTGTATTTATTTGTTATTCTTGTGTATTGGTTCTTACGTGCAATTATTAATTGAATATATTATTATAATAATGTTATTTACAAATTGGCATTTTATTATTTTAAAATCCATTTTTTTAAGCGTCATTTTCTACTTTATATACCAGATCAGTCTAAATATCTACGTAATAATGGTACTTACGTACCAAATTGGCACAGATTTGCTATCAAAATAAAGCAGAAATAATGCATTATTGAAACAAGTTAGACTATTTTAATGGTCAATAATAAAATAAGACCATGGAAGATAATTTAGCGACATGTGCCGATTCAGCCATTTGTAAATATTGGTCTGCATTTAGCCAATGTTGGACCAACTATAATATTACCTTGTTATCACATATTTTGCATATATTACCTCGTTTGAATACGAATTAAATTTGTATCGAATCGTTCGACGGAGTTCGAAATATGGGCAACTTATGCAGTAAAATGTCTTAGAAATACTTATTTAGATGATTATCAGGAAGATATACTTACCATCCGAAACTGGAAACACCATTTTTCTTTGTTCTTTTTTTTCTGCTGTTCGTAGTGGAGATGGCAGTCCTGGATGCGCAAGATTAACTAACCTCCGGTTTCTGAAAGCATAAAATTATTAATAATCCAGTCAAATATCATGTCAAGTGATTTGTTTTTTTTGTTGTTGTTAATCTACACTAATATTATAAAAATGTAATTTTAAAAAATTAAACCGATTTCAAAAAGAAATGAACTCAAAATTATTAAATACTTAACTTTAATTTCGGAAGTCGGTGGCAAAAAACTAAAACTAAAATACAGATCCCAAGACACCGACTTCCGAAATTAAAGTTATTTCATAATTTTGAGTTCATTTCTTTTTGAAGTCGGTTTAATTTATTTAAATTACTTTTTTATTTCGTAATTTTTAGTTTTAAAAGTAAAAACTGGAATATTTTTTTGTAATAAGTAGGTAGGTAATAGTTTTGTTTTAAATATTGCACTAGAATTTGACCAAGGTTTTGAGATACACCCGTAGCTCGTATCAATAAGCCAGGCCGTCACACGTATTAGTCCATATCTTGTAAATTCCTGAATCGATTTTGATGAAACTTGCACTATTCCCTAAGTTGAAGTAAATGTAAGCCAATACAAAAAAATGGTCACGATCCGATTAATAGTTGCGGAGATATGCGTGGACAAACATACATACATACGTCTATAAAATTTTGTATATTTGTTTGGAAACTTTAATAGATTGTCATAGGTGAATATAATGCAATTCCAATAATATTACATACATACGTGTCGAATTGATAACCTCCTTTTTTTTAAGTCGGTAAAAAGAAGTACAATTTGTGAGTTTGTATGTAGAGGATAATCTTCGGGACTACCCTACTGATCCGATTCCGAATTCTTTCATGTATGGGGAGCTACAGTATTGCCGAGTGTCATAGGCTATACATATTTTATGCTAAAACAAGAAATTTCACGTGGACGAAGTCGCGGGCAGAAGCTAGTGCGTTATAATTATGAGATTTGTTTGATAGTTTGTCGATCAGCGTTTTGGAAACTGGGTGTCAGGGTGGTCAGCAAAGGAGGCTATTTTAAAGTCGGTTTATAACATTTATCTACCTCAACAATTAGATAATTTTTTTAAGTTATTGGTAATTATGACGGTTTAATAGTAGATTATTCACTAAGGGGATAAAGTAGTCTTATTGTTGCGGGCGCTATTTTGAATACTGATTCTAGATAACTCCCTCGCTTCTATTTAACTTTATTATTAACGTTATTTAACAGTTTCATAAATTACTAATGCGATAGGTAGTCTAATTGGTTTTTATTACGTCGCAGTAGGAGCGAAAAGTAGAGTATTCTCCGCGAGGATAAAGGTGTCTTCGTCTTGGGCGAGCTTGAATCCCTCACTACACTCAGGATTCAATATAGCGCCCGCGACACTAAGACACTGCTTTATCCCATTAGTGAATAATCTAGTATTAGAATAAGTAACGCCAATTTATCGCATTTTCAAACTTTCCTGAGATCATTAAAAATGTGTATAATGGTCAAAGAGTAAGTCAAATAATATGCAGAACTCCTCTTCTCTATTCCTATAATATACGACTTATCGTTGCTTATTCCAAAGAACAGTTTATGTACGTAGCCATTGTGAGTATATTTGGAACTAAACAGTTCCAATTACGCTCACATGGCGCTGTAAGTAGGTATATCCACTGTAGCCCTGTAGGTAAGCCAGGAGTAGGTACAAAAAGGGCGGCAGCTCGACAGCACAAGGTGTGGCAAGCAGTTATCAGATGCGGTTCCCAAAACTGTGACTCTAAAACCAGTAACTGCATCGATAGGCTGACTATAAAAACAACAGCCAATCATTCAACTCGAGCTTTTATATTGATTGGTGGCAAGTTTGGCAAAATGCTGTCTCCAGGGTACTTGAATGTTTAAATTAAACTGCCACATCTGTAATCTTTAGTCTTTTTCAGGCCACGCTCCACATAATTTGTCTGCATCATATATTTTCTTAATAAATAGGCCACACTTCATAGTGGCACGATCTTGTTAGAAGCTAGATCCCAGCAATGTGCAATCATTAAGTGCAATATGAAGAAAATATTAAGTTTGTGCATTAACTTGTTACTTTTTCTAATATCGGTAAGTTTAAGAAATTATTGTAATAGGTACCTACTTACTTATTAATAAATAATAATAAATAAATAAATCTGTAGACGAGGCGTTTCTGTACATTGAAATTATTAAAAAAAAAATTGGTGGGGTCTTAAAGGATAACCAACAGATGCCATTTCATAAATTTTTGGAATTTTTGTCTGTTTGGATGTGACAGATTTTTTATTTGAACAGGTTCAATGTAAAAAGTACCAAACCAATATGGTTCATTTTTATACTCAAATATAGTGTAGAACTCGGAGTAGTGATTAGTTTTCATTGCAATCGCTTCAGTCTATCAAAAGATATACATATAATAATAATAATAAATATAATTTCTTTTAAAAAAAATTCTTTTGTTTTTATAATTTTAATGAAATTCTTGTTTTTAATTATTTTAATTTATATTGCTTATAGGTAGATAATTAATTTAAAGAAGTATAAGATTTTTAACAATTTTGATTTGATATAATTCAGTTATTTAATTTTTAGTTAGAATAGTATAATTGTGGCAAGTATTTTTAATCTTTGGTTACTAACATAATTTTTAAGTATAAGTACTAACATAAATATGGATCACTGTGTCTGAATTAAAATAAATAATAATAAATCTGTAGACGAGGCGTTTCTGTCATTGAAATTAAAAGTAGTAGTGGGGTGTTAAAGGATAACCAACAGATGCTATTTCATCAATTTTTGTCTGTTTGTCGGTTTGTCTGTTTGGATGTGACAGATTTTTTTATTTGAAACGGTTCAATGTAAAAAGTACCAAACCAATATGGTTAATTTTTATACTCATATATTGTTTAGAACTCGGAGTAGTGATCAGTCTTTGTTTCATCGCAATCGCTTCAGTCTATCAAAAGATATAATCAATTTAAAGCATTCTATAACAACTTTTTATTGCAATAAGTGGAAACACGTAACGACATCTATTGGGACGTTATAGTACTAAAGAAGACATGTTGTGATCTTTTAAACATTATTATGTGTATTATTAACTCTGATACTTATGTCTGTGTTATTTAAAAAAGTAATGATAATGATTATAATCTATAAATATAAAAGAAACTCGTGTTAGTTACACTATTTATAACTCAAGAACGGCTAAACCGATTTGGCTGAAAATTATTGGGGAGGTAGCTTAGAACCAGGAGGCGGACATAGGATACTTTTATCCGGTTTTTTATCTGGTTTTAGACGGACATAGTATTTAATAATTTTATTTACTTATAGGAGTAGGGTAGGAGTATGGTAGGAGTAGTAGGGGTGGGGTAGGGTAAGGGGTAGGACACCACGCGAACGATAGCGCCGGGCAGCTAGAAATAATTTATATGGCAAAACAACGTTTGCCGGGTCATCATCATCGTCATCATTTCAGCCGAAAGCCGTCCACTGCTGGACATAGGCCTCCCCCAAGCACTTCCACTTCGACCGGTTCTGTGCTTCTCGCATCCAACGGCTTCCTGCCGGGTCAGCTAGTTAATAAATAATAGTGAGAAGCTCGAAACTCTGACAACCTGTCTTACCGTGTTACCTTGTAACTAAATACTTACTGGACCCCAACATATATGTACCTAGTTGAGAAAAGGCTTGGCAGATGATGACTTAAGTACTTACAGTTCGCGTCAAATAACTTTGCCGCTCTGAAGCTAGGCTCTTTCCTAGCCGCGCCAATCCGCGCCATGCGCGCTGCTGTTGTATTCATAGGATTAACTACTGCGCAGTGACTTGTTGCCTACTTCAGAGCGGCAAAGTTATTTGACGCGAACTATACTATACTACGCATCTACGATGTTACATCCACCAACCCGCACTGGGCCCACGTGGTGGCTTATGGCCAATGATATTATATTAAAGAGGTAGATATGGCACTAGCGGGCGCAACTTGTTGCAGACAATTTCAGACAATTGTTGTAAGTAGTTTCATTTAGTCCGCTAATAGCAGCGAGCAACAAACTACAGATAGCTATCTCTTTCTGTGTCATACGTTCCCTTATTAACAATCGCAGTACCTACCTAAGTACTTTGTAATAACAACGCAACAATACAGAACGTCGCTCAGTATGAACGTAGCGTATCTTTCCTTTATAATATCACTAGCTGACCCGGCAAACGTTGTTTTGCTCCTACACTACTCCTACCCAACTCCTACCCTACTCCCACACTACTCCTACCCTACTCCTACACTACTCCTACCCTACTTCTACCCTACTCCCACCCTACTCCTACCCTACTCCTACACTACTCCTACCCTACTCCTACACTACTCCTACCCTACTCCTACACTACTCCTACACTACTCCTACCCTACTTCTACCCTACCCCTACCCTACTCCTACACTACTCCTACACTACTCCTACCCTACTTCTACCCTACTCCTACTATAAAAAAAAAAGTATCCTATGTCCGTCTCCTGGCTCTAAGCTACCTCCCTACAAATTTTCAGCCCAAATCGGTTCAGCCGTTCTTGAGTTATAAGTGGTGTAACTAACAGACTTTCTTTTATATATATAGATTGCTTATGGCCCACTCCCTCCCACAGAGAGAAGGCCTCTGTGTCCCAGCAGTCGAAACGATATACCTAAGTTGATTATACTAGGTTCTTACTATGAGAGCCGTAAAGGGGAGTAGCAGGAGGACACTTGCGCAAATCTGCATACGCAGCGCAAATGGTCTTTCGAGCAAGTGGACTCGCCAACATACCGGATAGTTTGTGGCATAATGAATGACGACATACCTATATCTAATCAATGATTACTATATGCATAACTACGACATCCTAAATTGATTAAGTACCTATTTATTATGCTAGCTACCCAACAAATCTAATGAGTGTGCGTTAACCACACTGCCCTAGAGTAATTTAGGATTTCCCTCCAACAAACACTAAACATCACAAATAAAAAAATCATATTCTTCACAGGAAGCAGTCCCTTTAAAGCTAATAGCAGGTGACCGCAGCGTAGTAAAGAAAGATGGCGCCACTCACACAATATCCAAATATTACGTAGTACCAAACGATTTCAACCCAAACAATGTAACCAATAGCACGGAAACATCTCAAACTACGCTTCGTATGAATCATAGCCTTTATTCTAAAAGTATGAATGCTGCTACAGCTACTCAACATCAAGTCAGTGAAAAGAAAACCGAAGTGGCAAACAACCAAACCAATGAAAATAATGCAGGTGTTAACAATAATACAGTGAACCTACTTTCGGATTTTACTGATGTT
The DNA here is from genome assembly GCA_963082905.1 of Oligia fasciuncula. Taxonomy (NCBI): domain Eukaryota; kingdom Metazoa; phylum Arthropoda; class Insecta; order Lepidoptera; family Noctuidae; genus Oligia; species Oligia fasciuncula. The sequence goes on along the minus strand of OY720412.1, from coordinate 1,596,561 downwards.
CAAGTTGTTCAAGCTGAATCAACGGTAAGTTTAAAAAAGGAATAGTTATCGTTGATCGGTTAGGCTAAAAATTTTATCGATATAATTATGTGTTGGACTGTGGATCATCTCATAATTAATACATACGTATTAAGTTTCTATGATTATATCGCGTTCCGGATGCACTCCACCTAAGTAGAATTCTTGAGATCGTGATATATTTCTTCTTTTCAGGGATCAGTAGACACGGAACAAAACTTGGGCCCTGATGACTTACGTAATTTTCAAGTTGAACCTATTGCTAATTTTACTAACGTCAACAGTAGTGTCACCACCAATGAAGTTAATGTATATAATTCCAGCGAAAAATTACAAAACGGTACCGTAATAACTGTAGAAAATACAACACAAACTTTCAAAAACGATGTTGGGGATAAACTTGAACATTTGATCCTTACAAAGTTTATTGCAGTGCAAGAAAGCTCTGTTCAAAACCTAGAGAGTTTTTGGAAGCTAATAAAACTAAATATAGATAGAATATCGGATGATGATGAATTGTTGATAAAAATAGAGAAACTATCTCTGTTATTAAATATATTTACGAATTTGTATGAAGCTGCACAATCGCAAAAACCGGTTGAATCGATGATTGATAGTATAACTGATATTCTTCAAATACCTTTTGTCGAAGTAAAAAAAAGTAATACAAATGAATCGCAATCTCAAACAGATGTAACAGGAGACTATGACGAAGAATGTTTGAGAAAATGTGGTAAAAAACGCTCTAAGCCTCAGTTGGATTTAAATGATACGTATGTTTCAGAAACCGAGAGCCAGGAGGCAAGCGACAATTTAAAACTTAAAAACCTACAAAGACGACAAATAGGTGATTCAGACAACGGAGATGATTGGGTCAAAACGTCTAATGATCCTGGGCCAAATCAAGTGGCAGTTACTAATCAACCCTCAAATATTCTACTAAACCAATTATTAGTTCCAAATAACTTAAACGTGGTACCAGACGGGTTTAATGTTCGCTCTTCTACACCAACGCCGACTCACGTCCCTCATGAAAACGATGTTCAAGAAGATCCTAAATCATACCAAACAATTCCTGATTCGGCAGGCATAGACGAACATCTAGATGATCAGCCGTTGACCATTGAATCAAAATTAGCTGATAATATAATACCGTGGCATATTGAAGATAAAACGACTCATAACCTTCCGTGGCATATCGAAGATAAAACAACTGATCATCAGCCATTTATTATTGAACATAGTAATACCTTACCCTGGACCATCGTAGATAGAGAAACTAAAAAACTACCCCGGAAAGTTAAAAATAGAGCAGATCCTAACTGGACTATTGAAAATAAAGTTGGCCATTCACCAAAAACATTGTATCAATCCAGTTATCCTAGTGTCCTAACTCATGGCGGTAAAATCCTTTTACATCCAAATCAACCTATGAGTGCCACAGTACACAGTGTTAAACATGGAGTCAAAAAACCATATCATATATACACATATGTTATAAATCCAGAGACATCTTTATATGAGATACCAACCTCAGGCAATATCGTTAAAGTGAAGTCTAGACAACCTAATGCTAATCTCGAACCAAGATTGTATGGTCTGTCTACTTCTAATGGTGGAAACGAAATTGTGTACGCTAATCAGCCCTATCCAAGCTATTATGAATCACAATTCAGCTTATCAAAACCGAGCGGTGATATTAGTAGTCAAACAAAAAATACACACACATCAACTTACGATACAAGTAATGAAGTAAATCCATCTGATCTTCTTTCTGAAATAACCCAAGATGATAATCAACCTAAATATTTAGTTGGACATGAACCAGAAAAAAATCACAAGGCTGCGCTTTTACAACCAAATACACTTCCTTCAAATTCTCAAACTAATTCAGATCAAGAAAATGAGGTACCGCAAGTTCCAGAAGTAGGTTCATATCCTGCAGTTCTGCTTACGAATGTTCCTTCAACCCAGTTCGAATCATTGATAAACCTAGGCAACACTGAGCCTGTATCTCCGGCCAGTGCAGGCACCAGTGATGTTAACCCTGATATTGGGGATACAGAACCTAATCCGTATAATCCCAACATCAATTTAAATCGTATCCAACAAACAATCTTGCATCCAGGTGCAATTTCTAAGGATTCATACTATTCTGAATATAATAATTTACCGGATGACTATGATGAGTCGAGCCCAGTTTATGGCAGAGAAATACACAAACATCCCGGTTTGATTTCTACAGCTTCATCTAGTTCTGCGTATACAAATTTACCGGATGACTATGATGAGTCGAGCCCAGTTTATGGTAGAGAAATACACAAACATCCCAGTTTGATTTCTACAGCTTCATCTAGTTCTGCATATACAAATTTACCGTATGACTATGATGAGTCGAGCCCAGTTTATGGTGGAGAAACACACAAACATCCCGGTTTGATTTCTACAGCTTCATCTAGTTCTGCATATACAAATTTTCCCCATGACTATGATGAGCCGAGCCCAGCTTATGGTGTAGAAACACACAGACATCCCGGTTTGATTTCTACAGCTTCATCTAGCTCTGCACATACAAATTTACCGGATGAATATGATGAACCTGTTTATGGTGGACAAACACACCAGCAACCAACTTTCATTACTTCATCAGCTTCATCTAGTTTTGGACATACAAATTTATTGGATGAATATGATGAACCTGTTTATGATGAACAAACACACCAACATCTAGATTTGATTTCTTCATCAGCTTCATCGAATTCTGAATATACAAATGTAGTGGATGACAATGATGAACCGAGCCCTGTTTACGGTGGCCAAACAAACAAGTATCCTGGTTTCATGTCTAAGGCTTCAGCTGATGCCGAATATACAAATCTACCAAATGATTATAATAATCCAATACCTGATTATGGACAACACACAGACAGACATCCCGGTCTGATTACGAAAGTTAACCATTATCCAGAATATGCAAATGTAGTGCATGGCTATGATGAACCGATCCCTCTTTACGGTGGACAAACACAGAAGCATCCTGGTTTTGTTTCTAAGGCTTCATCTCATTCTGAACATACGAATTTACCAAATGAATATAATAATCCAACATCTGATTATGAAGAAGACACAGACATATATCCCGTTCACATACAAACACCTGTCAATGGTAGACCAACAAAAATTGAAGATAACTTGCTAGTGTATTCTCACCCTTACGGACATAAAATACATGTTGCACAGCCAAGTCTTATCGCGCATCTTCACGGGAACCAACCAACAGGACTTAATTATCTTAAACACCTAAAACGAAAATTAGCTCCAACCTATCGGCTGTTTACTAAAGACAATTTATTGAAACTGCATGATGCAGTTATCAAAACAATAAAAGCAAATAGTGATAAACCTGATGTCAACGACAACCAAGCATTGATGAATTTGAGGAAAATTATCAATATAATACTGATTTTGGCAGAACATTTAGAGGAAACCGAAGGTAGCATCGAATGGTATGAAAAGATATTTTATAATACACAGAGAGAAAATCGACACCCATTAGAAACCTACGTTTACAATTTAATCCGGCAAAGATGGTTGCATGAACTTATATTAGTTCTCTACAAGAATAACTTTAATTTCAATATTCTCCAAAACCCTAGAATATTTTCATTTTTGGGGTCATGGCAATTCCCGAACTATGTTCTGAACTTCATGGAAATAGAAGAGCTTCTACAACATAAGTTTGCTCCAGAACATTTCGATCAAACATTCAGTTCGCAGTATGGTCTGCAAGATAAGTTTGCCACCTCTACATATGATGATGTGTTGGAAGAAGTACCGGAAAATCTAGAAAACTATGTAACTAATAACGTTATTGAAAGTTATAAAACACCCAACGCTGGCATAGTTCTAAGCATAGCTGGAGTCGAAGCTGAGCCAGATGCAAATGCTATAATACATATCCTACAAAAATATTTACATTACAAAAGTTTCATTGAAAAACAAGAGAACCTTATCATTCGTGACAATAAGGTCGAAATGCTAACGCAAGTTATATTGTTTCTAAGTGAGAAAGGGTATGATGCTAGTACTGTAGCTGATTTGATACGTAAACTGTATACTGCAGTTTATTCGGCAGAAGGAAAGGGATGTCAGACACATCACACTAATTTTGCTAAGAATATGTATGATGTTATTTTACCCGTTTTGAGAAGATCGGGACGTTAAAGTATCGTTTAACTATCTATCTATATGTATATATATATCTATGTTATATTGTTATATTATGATTCACAAATGACCATTGTATGAACTATTACCTATTATATTTAATAGCGTTTTAAGCAACTCTTTATATTTAGACTTACTATTTGCAGAATTTTCAAAAATTGTATTATATCATTATTTTATCATTGATTACCTTCTTAATAATCGTATTATAAACACGAGTACTAAGAAGGTAATTAAAAATATGGTTATTATAAGTTCTAATATTGTATCAGTATCCTATTTTAAAATATCCTAATTATAATTTGTATTAATCTATGTCGGCATGAACTATTTATTACGAATGTGTATAATTTTATTTTATAGCATCAATCTTTGAAAAATATGCATATATTTCAAATTAAAAAAAAAATATTATTGTAAATATAAGATTGATGTGTTTAATTTGACAGGACCACATCTTTCAGGTTAAGGTCCAATGTTCCTTTGTTTGTTCTGGGTTTCCACTTTTCATTATAATTTTGCAGTAAAGGGTCGAATGTTTTTCTGTCCATTTTAGGTATAACATGATAGAATGATTCCATTAGAGATTTTTTAGTTTTGTCAAAGTAGAGCTAAGTAACTATAATATCAAATCTGTAGTCTAAGAGAAGCTTGAAGATAAGTTCAAAATGGTGGGTTTTTATCCCAAGGTGAAGAATAAGACTAAAGCACCATTTGGGTTTAAAACAGAGTCAAAAAACCACATGTTTGCTGAAAAATTAAGAAAGTGAGTACCTAACTGCTATTTCTAGCTCTTTCCTCTCTCCTAGTTTGCTTTGCCTGACAGGGACCACAAAAATCATGTCGTTGTTAAAGCTACCACCTAAGTTCATATTGTGGAATACAATAAATATACCTACTGGGTATTCTATTTATTCCTGCGCCATCTTCTTTTTGGCCCACACATATAAATGAAACGAATTCATGATCTCTCAAAAACCACTTTTATGTAAAATAACGATTACTTTCTAGAGTGTCCACAGTTCGTAGATTTGCTTGAAAACTGAGAGCTGAAATTATAAACCAAAGTATTCTAAACACATTTAGGTCTTGGAAATGTCGAAGATATCACCGTAGGCCGATGCGTCACGGATTTTGAAACACCATAATCTGCTGATAAATTCGTAACCTGCCTAGTTAAGAGTGAATTTCAACAACTATGATTTTTTACCTAATTTTGGAGGACATTTTTGTTTTTGAATGTTTAATGAATATAAGAAGTTGATATGCAAGAAATGTATCCAGTTACATAAAATGTAAGAGACATTAATTTAATCCTGACTGCTTCTAATATAATTATTGTTGACACCAAAATTGGTAAGACACCAAAATTGATATCTAACACCAAAATTAAAAATCTATTAAAACTACACCAAATAATACAATAACAATAAAAACTTTTTTTATAGTGAATAAATGTTTTATTAAAATAATAAAACAATAACATATCTAATAGAAATTATATATAAATAAATAAATAATAGTTGAAAAAAAATAGAAATTTAATAAAAATTACAATCAACAAAATAATACTTTCTTACTTTTCTGTCTTGTTAATTCTTCAGGCTATACTTAAATTTAAAAAAAAAATCACTTCCTCTATCATCATCATGATCTTAAGCTTAACTGCACTCTGTGAGCACGCGGTGGCATTTTACTCAAAGGCACGTTTTCACCTTTATTATTATTTTAGTTTGATTTTTTTTCCTCCTTTTTTCTTTTCTGCCATCCTTTTCCTCCCCAAGCACTCTGCGTATGTAAACTTGGAATGTTGGTTTTTCATGCTGAAATACAAACGCTCCATGCAAAATACTGGTATTCAGCTGCTTCCGCTTATTAGACTGGAAGTCGACCCCAACGCAGTTTAGGGAAAAGGCTAGGCAAATGACAATGATGCTGGAATACAAACAATACTACTTATCATTTTTTTTTTTTAATCCATGTTTTATGTTGCTAACCAACTTTCTAAACCGTTACATAGTTGACCTTGTAAACTACATCATCATCTTCCTGCCCTTATCCCATGTTTACTTGGGGTCGGCGCAACACGTTTTCTTCTTCCATTTGCCCCTGTCAACCGTCACGCTATCATTCACTCCCTTCTCTTTCATATCATTCCTCACACAATCCATCCATCTTTTCTTCGGCCTTCCTCTCCCTCTCCATCCATCAACATGTATATCCATCACTCTTTTAGTCACATGCGTTTCGTCCCTTCTCATCACATGCCCATACCAAGACAAACGATTTCCTTTCAACTTTTCTGTCACTGGCGCCACTTTCAAACTTCCTCTTATATACTCATTTCTTACTTTATCCATTCTCGTCACTCCACACATCCATCTCAACATTCTCATTTCCGCTGCATGCAATCTTTTTTCATCCGTCTTCTTCACGGCCCAGCATGATCTTGTAAACTACATCTAAACTAAAATGGGGTAGCCAATCAGTGTCCGTACAAATAGCAACACTGGCTTGTATGGAGTTGCCAATCCTATCAGGTGGTTCATACTCGATGACACCACCTAATAGGACTAGTAACTCCATACAAGCCAGTGTTGCCATTTGTGCGATCAGCTACTTAAATAAAACATTTACCATTTCCAATATTAGACATTGTCAAAATGTAATTGATTCCATTACACGAGTAATGCCTTATTAAAATACATAATAGAAAATATTATTCGATTCATGTTTAATATTTATTACAATATTACAAATTACTGGTTGGTCATGCAATTATTATTATACGAGTAATAACTACCTACATTAACTACAAAATATATCAATAAACGTACTAATAGACCAATGCAATTTGCTATTGCATTAAATCATGATTTGGGACAAATTAATGTAATGGGTAAAAAACTTCAACGAAGCCAAAAAACATTTACAGTTTCTGAATACCCTCGAATCCAGTTAAAAAGATTCTTTTGAAAAACAAAAAGGAATAATTGGCTAGATATGCCAGACCAGACAAAATGAGCGCAAATTATAAAACTTTCACATCCGTATTGTAAGATCGAAGTAAAGCTTTTAACTCTGTTGATATTGATATCCTACTTACCCTATGCTTTCTCAACATAATTATAATCAACAATCAATGTCTTAGTTTTATTAAAACCATGTTTTAGTTGTCTTTACCATAATATTGGCTAATTTTTAATCTTGATTCAATAGTTAGGCTATATTTCGGAAGGTGTACCGCAGGGTATCATCTTAGGTCCAGGTAAATTGTATTTATAATTTAAAACCAATTACTTGATATGATTTGATTTGATTCAAATACTCGTGTTATTTATCTTTTTAATTGTAGTAAAAGTATCTATTCGATTTATTACAGATGTGGCAGAACAGCATTGACCTCTAAGTTATAGAAGAACTAGACCGATTTTCATCATTAACGACTTATATAGTGCACTAGTCAACGAAAATGAGTGAGACCAGTCACTGGTTCTGTTATCTTTATTTTGCATGGATCAAAATCGCCAACGTTATATCAGTCTGATGAAGTTCACGGCTGTTACAGGAACCTTACATGTAAAGTTATATTTTTGATAGAAAGAAATTCCTTTTTCCGGTATACTTTACGCAAAGTAGGTAATAGGTATGGTATGTGATAATTAAAACAACATTGCTTCGAAAATTGAAAAACGTATAACTTGATTATGATCGATCAATTCTTAATACAGTATGAGGCAGATTGCTGCAATGTCGAGACGTTAATTGAAAATATACGCAGTTTCAACAAGTTGATTATGCACCCTTAGTTCCACCAGTACCGCCTTCTTCAAAAAAATACGGCCATTTCTAAATAACGGTTCGGCCTATTGACTAACGAACAGTTTTTAAAAATCGAAACACGTATAACACTACTTCTCCTAAATCGGCAAATCATTGAAAACATAACATTGTATATTCTAATATAGCATTCAATCGTGTACTATATGCAGAACAGGTCGTCGATATTATACATACTAGAATTACGTTTAATCATTCAATTATTGTTTTCGATTTCATGGTATATAATGTGACATATCAATCAATTATATACTGTGTATATTTCAATATATTTTGCAGACGCTACTTGAGGTTCCGATACGCCATAATGATTTTGCGCCTAGTGTATAGTTTTTTTTTCTTTAGCTTAGTAACGGGAAATCAGCGGGTAAGTTTTTTAAAATATTTATAAACATTAAAAAGTGCGACGATCATTTACCGCTAAGCGACATGGTTCCTGACAAGGTCCACCTTGGCCTTACTTTCAGGGTCCTATACAAATAATACAAAACTCTTTCGATTTATGTACACTTATTATCACTGCCTCCAGGAGCCATATCGTTTTGGATATAACGGATAAGAGGACTATCGTTTTCAGTCATATTTGGAAGGACATCACAGCTCGCGCGAGAATCAAGCTACTCATATATTCTAGATAATCTGTTATTCTGAAGCAGATATTGTGAATACAATATTAACAGGCTCCTCAGGACGAGCACTGATGCATTACTCATTATTCCATAAATTTAAATATCTGTGATGGATAATGCTTTAGTAAATAAATCATTTGTAATTAAGAATAAAATTGTGGATATATCTAAAATACAGGCTCTTTAAGAGGAGCACAGATGCTTCATGATAAGTTGAGCTTAGCTTGCTTGCTTATTTGCCTTCATTCCCTTCTAACTTTTAGACATATTGAATTTTTACAAACATCATTTCTACCACTGCCTCTGTTGAACTCAAATCATCGTCAAGTTTACCAAAAAAGGCATTTAGGATTAATTGCATGTGATTCAGAAGGCCAATGACTTTAGGGTCAGCCAGCTATATTTTATCACGCTTACCAGATATAGTTATTAATCGCAGTATTATGTTTATATTTAAAAATATGTTTGTCATAGTCAGTGCCTCAGTGGTATATATCCAAAAAGACATGTTGCGCCGACCCCAAATAAATGGGGATAAGGGCAAGAGAATGATGATGATGAGACAGTGGTATATCCACGTATATGTATAACTTCCATCTGATGCATGGCAACTTATTATTTGCCTTGGAATCTCTCTCAATCTTAGAAGGCAAATCTTAATCTCAAAGATTTTCGTTATGTTAGACCAATTTATCAATTGCACATAAATTCATTATTATTTGAAGTTGGAAGACTCAATGAAGACGGCCAGAACGGGTGATTGTCAAAACAAAATTTGTGTGTGCCAAGATCAGATAGATTTAGACACAAGCTTTCCTCCCGCATCACCATTCAATTCGGCTCATCTTCAAGTATTGCCAAAAAATACCGAAACGCCACCTAAAGTGGTAGAGGTAAGCAGCTTCATCACTACAGCCACTTGTTTTATTCATCTCACTGCTTTATGTACATCTAAAGGCGGATACAGACATTGCGAGGCAAGTGCAGCGCACGGCGCTCATCGCATGATTCGCAATGTGCGCACGTTCATATTCGTGGTGAGGCCATGTAAGTACCTACGTGCATGCACGTATAAACGTCCGCACATTGCGAATCATGCGATGAGCGCCGTGCGCTGCTCATGCCTCGCAATTTCTGTATCCGCCTCAAAAACTTGGGGCCGTATTTTAAAAGCCACCCTTCTAAAAATGGATATACCTAACACCATCCCTTTTTGGAATTATGGCCTGAGTAGTTTTATCTCTTTCTTGCACTTTGTCAATTATGGTTCTAACAAGTCAAAATACGGCATGGGTATAACCATATTCTCAATCGCCAACTAACGTTCTACTGCACATTGGCTTTTTCGTGGTGCCACCACGTTTTCCAACATCACTGGTCCTGGGGTAAGTTATGTTGAACATATTATCTACATAGTTTGCACTAATCTTAGAAATATCTTTGTCTATTTCCAAAACATTGGGCACATTGCGTTGCAAGTGTTGTCGCATTCAGCAAATGCAGAGTGGTAAGCAAACCTTTAAGTCATATTAACACCAGAAATAGATTTTTCGAAAAGCATACCACTGGGTGAAAAGAGGAAATCCAGTTTTTAGGGGAGGATTTTACTTCTTGCTTCGGTCAACTAATAGAAACGATTTTCCAAAATAAACCCAACCAAAAATGAAAAGGGAGAAATTTTATTTGAAATACCAGAGAGAGAAAGGTTGTTTTATCAGAATTTTCTTGGATGCAGCTCTTAGTCCGGATTTATGCCCGGTTGATGATTTATTTGCCAAAAATGTAAACAAATAGGGGAAGGTGGGGCATAACGGGGACGCTAAGGAAATCTATCAATAAAACTATGTTAAATTATACTTTTAATCATTTATTATTTATTTTAGCACTTTTATTTTACTAATCTACTATTTGGTATGTTTTTGGCACAATAATCAAGTAATCAACTTAAAAAACATATTGTTTTTATAACTGTCAAAAAACCCCATTATGCCCCGGGGTAGGGGCAATATGGGGTACCTAAAATGGGGCAATATGGGGTACGTCTATAATAACTACTTAGACTCGCAGTGTAGGCAGATGTGTATTTCTTCGGCATCGTCGTCATCGACACCGGCACAGGCATTATGTGACCAACGTCCACAAAGCTGGCAACCTACCCAACCCTCTGCAGATTTGAGGTATTTGTTGTTAGTGTCTTCACAATAGAGGCATAAAGCATCCTCGTCTTCATTTTCTTCATGGGGTTTGGTTTTTTGCTTTTTAGTTTTTTTGAGTCGAGTATCATTTGGATTAGAACATTTTCTAGATCGTTTAATTTGTTCCAGCTAATTTTTATACCCCGTGCTGCCCCATATCTAAGTCCCCGTCACGCCCCAAGGTCTGATTTAGTACAAGTATTTTTTTTTTTCTAAAACCATAATTGTAACGCAAGTTTCAATCGGATTAGATCCAGTACCGATAACTGGAGATTTGCACAAAAAAATATAAATAAAATACACTCAATATTTACCTTTTCAATTTGTTTAAAGTAACACCAGAAAATTACATCAAACTGGGCGTAAAAACTATTGTGGTCGTCAAAATGAACACGTGCACTCTAGCGCTCGGTCACTTCCGCGCTGAGCATTGATACAAAATAGCCGTTTGTTATTAAATACAGGACATCGTTAGCATGGCTGCGTATACGTAAGTGTGGGTGGCCCCGTCTTACCCCACGTCCCCGTTACGCCCCACCTTCCCCTATGAGTTTATGGAAAAATAACTTTAATTCCTACTAAATAAAGTTCAGTTTACGCTACAATTTCAAACATTTATATAACTTTTTTTACTATTGAAATAAAGTTGATATTTGTTTAACTTGAAGTAACGTGAAGTTGAAACATAAATTTGGATAGACTTTAGCTACACCTCCGCCTAACCCTTCGAGGCGTGCTTCGCCTTGCCGGCGGCGGCGTGGTAGGCACACACACACACACAGCACACAGCTCCATACCCCTCCAAAAGACATGTCATGTGTTTATTTTTTTAAATTCTGTTTTTATTATTGATTTTTTCAATAAAACGTTAATACATTTATTATTGCGAAAACGACCTAGGTATTCCTTCGGTGTAGAAACTTGGCACAAATAATTCTTTAGGTAAATAACAAATAAATAAAAATTATAAACAAAAATCTTTTATTTCAGAAAGTCCATTTGGTTAGTATATACGCGACTTAGAAACTAGTGTTAGTACCTACTTACCTACATCTACCAGAGAAACAACACGGAGTATAAAGAGCGTAATGATAAATTTACCAGAACTCCCCTTTACTGGAGGAGGTGTTGAAGTTCGTAGGGGAATGTACGAAATCCGTGCGGACGAAGTCGCGGGCAAAGTGCATATCTTGTCATATTCAGATGACGTTAAAAATAACGTATGACTACAGTCAAACGTTATTTTTAACGTCAAATCTCTTTGGTTCTGCTTGTACTGCCTTGTAAGGCTAGCTACGGTTTCCCTATATAACGGTAGCCGCTTCATAACGGCTGCAGTGACGGCTGTCATGAAGATGATGGCATCGGAGTTTGACTTTACGGCGCCAAAAAACTCTGTCTATGAAAACACCAACTTACTTTCATAAATAACGTTTCAGTGACGTCATTCGACGGTAAATTGTGGACGCTATGCCTATGTGGCGGCCACCACAGTCTTAGTGCTTGGCCAGACTGCAAATGCGGGCGCGGGGCGGGCGCGGCGCGGCGTACTCAAACATAACAACTTCATTTGAGTGTATTGTAGTGGGCATGCGGGCGCGGTGAGCGGCGCGGGCTGCTCGGTGCGGGGAGTGCGCGGGCAACTCACGCCATAGATCGTTCATACAAGTGGCCGCAGGGAGGGCGCGGGCGGCCCGCGCGGGGACCGGGTTTCTCAAACTAGTTCGAGCTTTTTTCTAGTAAAAATAAGTCTTCTTCATCCAAATCTGGGGGCACGGGAGTGCCCCCGCCAAGACGAGCCAAGCGAAGCGCAAGGGCACTACCTACCTTTTCTTGAATCTCGAAGCACTTCGTCGTATTTTTGAACCTTCGTAACTTGGGTTTGGATTATACCTATAGAGGTATGAGGAACAGGGTGTAAAGTTCACTCAACCTCCATAGAAAAGGGAGGATCCTCCGACCAGACGGGTGTTGTGTCCGGTGGGCATCTGCCCAATGATTTATGTCGGGGCCGTTGTATCTATGCTAATTGCGCGGTAAACTCTGCTTGCGCGATGTAGGATTTGCGTGACGTAGTATGACGCGTTGTTCGCATGTGGCGTTGTAGATACCGCTACATACCAGATAAACAAAATTTTCGGGATATGATGTCAGTGGTTGACTTATTTAACCTATAAAGTTTCAATTGCATAGCTCTTATACTTTAGATTTTATTGATATCTAAAATACCCCGATTTCGTCACTGACTCACTGACTCACTGATGATCATCAATATTCTAAGGGTCTTCCTGAAGTCCTAGAAAGTAGAAATTTGGTATGTAAGCTAGTAATAGTACACAAACAACAAAAAAACTCTAAAACTTGGAACTTTTACCCTCCAACCCCTTAAAATAGGGGATGGAAGTTTGTACGAGACTTCCGCAAATTTTGATGCTAGAGTTCTGAAAATTGATATAGGGACTCCTTGTTATAAATAATAAAATACGTATTTCAGGATTTTCAGTAAATAACCCCCAAAAAAAATTTTTTTTTTTCATAAGCAACTTTCAAAAAGATGTGAAATCCCACCAAAAACATTTTCATGTAAAATGGTGCCAAGACGAGACCACATATGGCTCGCACTGTCAAAAAGTTATCAAATCTCATGTAGAGCCAAGCCTCTGACTCTACACGCCCTAACTTCACAAACTCTACACAATCTACACCTTAGTCAAAATATGTGGCTTGGCCGTTTCGCTACCATCACATGGGCCGTAAGGTGAAAAATTTATTCACTGTTCATTACTTTTGTTATACAATAGTTCTTGTAGTAAACTCCATTATGTGGTCTCGTCTTGGCAACATTTTACATGAAAATGTTTTTGGTGGGATTATATTTTGACAAACAGTTACTGGATACGACAACACTCAGAACGAAGCCGCGCTCCACTGCGGACAGGCAGACCGCGCGCGTTCCCGCACCCGCGCCGCTCTCCGCCCCGCGCTGCCAGTCTGGTCAAGCACTTAGGAAACCTTAGCTTTATAGGTGCAACTGGTGCAAGCCTGAGTTCTTTGAAGATTTCAATTCATTGCTGATTTTGCTGCCATGTTATTTGATCTGGACTAGCTAAATTTGTCAATCTTAGCCAGCGTGTTTCTAACACATTGCCAGACTTGTATTTGCTTAAACTTTATTAAAAAGTGTTCATAATAATTAAACTCGACCAAATTCTGGATCTATAATGGAACTGCTACCATCTTCTGTAACATCATTTTACTGCTTCGTTGTTCTTATTCATTGAAGCTACACCTTAGCATATGGTGTGTCATGCAGTCCATCTTCCATTGAAACCTGTGTTTAACATTATTGTCAATAATAATATTGTTTGCTTAGAATTACCTTTCCTCCATTTTCAAATGACTTTTATTGCTGGACAAAGGTCTCCCCATACTTTTCTAGTTTTCTTTTGTTGTGCCTTCTCCGTACAATCGGTCAAGAACGAGTCCAAATCATCATGCCAGCGGTTCTTAGGCCTGCCTCAGTGACAACGCCGCCTCCAGGCACCCACTGTGAGACGATTCTGGCCCATTCGTCTTAATGCAATCAGATTTTATTTCATCTTGTCCGTGTTAGACCACGTGATCTTTGTTTACAAGTAACGGTGGTTCATTGACCTTTACATCCAAGATGGACTTGAGACATTGAAAATCTTTAATGTCATGAACATCTACAACAGTGATTTCACTTTCACTTGCACAAACTCGTACCTTCATTTCACTGAAAAAGCATGAAATTCAACCAGCAACCGTTTCGAATTGACCGTGAATATTGGACATTGGCATTACATTTATTTTAATAGTTTCCATTTCTCCTATAAAATCGTGTTCCTAATGCGTAGATTATGATATAATCTTTAACTGTATTGTTGTTGCCGCGAAACAATAGGATTGCGTTAGTGGGAAAATGCATTGTTCGATAAACTTTGACAAATCACATTGAAGCGTAACCTTACCCGGTTTCTTTCGATGGTTTCTTACATACCTAGATCCAAAGCACATAATCGTGTGATGTGACGTAAGGCAGTATTGTTATCAAGGCTGATTTGAGTTTTAAATTCTTGGATCTATTGGTGGAGAGTTTCAGTTTTTGTTAGGATTCAAACTTCTGCACCCTACTTGCGTAACGCACGATGAATCGTAATCGGAATACTTTTAAGGTGAATGGGTAGTTGAGACCAGCATAATCAGCCTATAATGTTCCCACTGCTGGGGCACAGGCCTCCTCTCGGTGAGAGGGAGAGAGGTAGTTGAGACCGCGAAATTCAAATTTTCTTACGTTTTTTGCAATTTGCAGGTCCAACCACCAATCTCTTATGGAAAAGTGTTAATGGTAGAAATATAACTTAGAAAGATGTCTTAATGATTCTAATTATTATAATTCTCTAAATATGTACCTGTTAATGTCGCGAATCATATTTTGATCAAGATACAACCTGACACTGACCTGCAAATTGCAAAAAACGTAAGAAAATTTGAATTTCGCGGTCTACCACTACCCATTCACCTTAACCCCACATTGCTAATCCACTGATTTATATGTATGTTTGGAAATTTTGTCTGCTCAACAAAGGAAAATAACGCAATGAATTTTGTTAAACTGGCAAAATGAAAGCCATTGCTACTGATAGTGTGTTACCTACGCAATTACCCTGCTGGTAGGTATATCAAGTAACGAGATGGATCTATTTGTATAGATCAGGGGTGGCCAACTTGGTTAGACCACAAAATACAGAGCTCTACTGAATACTCACGACACCCTGTGCGATCTACAAATTACATACTTCTTGAAATCTTAAATGATACAGCATAGTTCAGTACACAATTATGTAGTAGGTATTTTTAGGGTTCAGTACCAAAATAGTAAAAACGGAACCCTTATGGTGAGACTAAGTCTGTCTGTCTGTCACAGCCGGATATCTCAAGAACTACTAATGCTATCAACAAAAAATTTGGAATAGTTTTAGATGACGTTTGCCCAACTATTTTGCAAATAAGAAATAAATAAAAATATAAGTATATTTCTTGCAATAGGGACTGAGAGGGTCAAACGGCCAAGCCTCATATTTTGACTAAGGTGTAGAGTTTGTGAAGTTAGGGCGTGTAGAGTTAGAAGCTTGGCTCTACATGAGATTAACTTTTTGGCAGTGCGAGCCATATGTGGTCTCGTCTTGGCACATTTTACATGAAAATGTTTTTGGTGGAATTTCACATCTTTTTGAATGTTGCTTATTTTATTTTATTTATTTGGGACAAAAAACAGTTATGCAATACAATATTAATAGTTAGCTTAAGTATAATAATAAACAAACGCATAACCCACACTATTGTCCACGGAATCATATCGATTTTAAAAGAAATAAGGAAACGGACGTATATAGAAAGGGACAGTAGGAAAAAAAAATAAACCTGAAAAGTCACACAAACCAACTCAAGACAGCGCTCGCCGTCCAGACATAGTCCGCAGTCACCAATCAGATCACACCATAACATCATCAAGAAGCAGCCATCGTTAAGGATGACCAGAAAGTAAACCAATAGCCATTTTTCTAAATTTGTTCGGATTAAGAGCGAAAATATCTAAATTTATAAAATGTGAGTTGTACGTTTCTAATAATCGGCGGAGAGGAGCTCTCTCCCCAGCATTTGTTCTACACATCTCTGAAAATAAAATATCTCTTATGAAATAAAATAAAAAAAAATAGGGAGTTATTTACTGAAAATCCTGAAATACGTATTTTATTATTTATAACAAGGAGTCCCTATATCAATTTTCAGAACTCTAGCATTAAAATTTGCGGAAGTCTCGTACAAACTTACATCCCCTAGTTTAAGGGGTTGGAGGGTAAAAGTTCCAAGTTATAGATTTTTTTTTGTTGTTTTTGTACTATTACTAGCTTACATACCAAATTTCAGCTTTCTAGGACTTCAGGAAGAACCTTAAGAATATAATGGATGATCATCAGTGAGTCAGTGAATCAGTGACGAAATCGGGGTATTTTAGATATCAATAAAATCTAAAGTATAAGAGCTATGCAATTGAAACTTTATAGGTTTAATAAGTCAACCACTGACATCATATCCCGAAAATTTTGTTTATCTGGTATAATCTAAACCCAAGTTAAGAAGGTTCAAAAATACGACGAAGTGCTTCGAGAAAAGGTAGGTAGTGCCTGTGCCCTTGCGCTTCGCATATCTCGTCTTGGCGGGGCACTCCCGTGCCCCCAGATGTTAACTAATGCCTTTGTACGCCGTAAGGTAGAATGTAGCGGAAACATTGTATTCTGTACCATCTCAAACCTGTACCTACATTGTTGGCAAATAAATATTTCTGATTCTGATTCTGCATCGGTAAAAGCAATATTTTGTAAAAGGTGATGAGTAGTTGACATTAGGCTACCTATTGTAACTTAGATAAATTACAAACTGACCCACTAAAAAATGAAAAATAAAAACTTTTTTATAAAAAAAAACAACCGACTTCCATAAAACACTATAAAGTGAAAAATAACTTTAATTTCGGTATTTATGTAATATATATAAAAAACTAAAATATATACAATAGATAGGTAAAAAACTAAAATACAAATCCAAAAACACCACCCAAAGACACCGACTTCCAAAATTTTCCCCTTTATAATGTTTTTGGACGTAGGTGTTTTTTGGGTGTAGGTGGTGAACCAGGTCAAAACAAGTCAGGAAGAGTAAATAATATGTTTCGTGCTTTCAGGGTCATTATGGATATCCGGCACATGGCATAATAAGGGGAAACCCCGTGCATTCGATGAACCCTCAGTCCCGTATAGAAACTAAGAGCTTCGACGTGGAATTTGTGTCTGATGAGGGTCAAAATTTACAAGTAAGTTTGATTTAATACGGTGCCAGGTTTTATTTTAGTTACCTAATCCGTAGGAAAAACAAACCTGACCAAACGACCCAAGAGCTAGATTGACCCGACGCTATACCGAAGACATCCCGGACGTCAGCCTGTACGAGATTAGGATGGCTCTGAAGCAGCTCAAAAACAACAAGGCGCCGGGTGATGACGGAATTACGGCCGAACTGCTGAAGGCCGGCGGAAAACCCGTTCTGAAGGCCCTTCAGAGGCTGTTTGATTCCGTCATACTCGAGGGTAGAACACCACAGGCATGGAACAGAGGTGTGGTGATACTTTTCTTTAAGAAGGGCAACAATGCCCTTCTTAAGAATTATAGGCCCATCTCACTTCTGAGCCATGTCTACAAGCTGTTTTTGAGAGTCATCACGAACCGTCTCGCGCGCAGGTTTCACGACTTCCAGCCTCCCGAACAAGCCGGATTCCGTAAAGGCTTTAGCACCGTAGACCACATACATACGCTGCGACAGGTTATACAGAAGACCGAAGAGTATAACCTGCCTCTCTGCTTAGCGTTTGTGGACTACGAGAAAGCCTTTGATTCGATCGAGACATGGGCTGTACTGCAGTCTCTTCAACGGTGCCAGATCGACTATCGGTACATCGAGGTGCTGAAGTGTCTGTACGAAAACGCCACTATGTCAGTCCGACTCCAGGATCAGACCTCGAAACCTATCCCTCTGCAGCGAGGTGTGAGAAAGGGAGACGTTATTTCTCCGAAACTGTTTACCGCTGCAGTGGAGGACGTCTTTAAGGTTCTGGACTGGAAAGGGGCTGGCATTAACATCAACGGCGAGTACATAACTCACCTTCGGTTTGCCGACGATATCGTAGTCATGGCTGAGACTATGGAGGACCTCAGTACAATGCTCGATGACCTCAGTAGAGCCTCCGAAAGAGTGGGTCTTAAAATGAACATGGACAAAACGAAGGTCATGTCAAATGCCCATGTAACACCCACTCCCATAAAGATCGGAGACGCTACACTCGAAGTCGTGGACGAGTATGTTTACCTCGGACAAACTGTCCAGTTAGGTAGGTCTAACTTCGAGAAAGAGGTCAATCGTCGAATCCGACTCGGCTGGGCAGCGTTCGGGAAGCTACGCAATATCTTCTCGTCTCACATGCCGCAGTGTCTCAAGACGAAAGTCTTTGACCAGTGCGTGTTGCCAGTGATGACTTATGGCACTGAAACGTGGTCGCTCACAATGGGCCTTATAAGAAGGCTAAAAGTCACCCAAAGGGCAATGGAGAGGGCTATGCTTGGAGTTTCCCTGCGTGATCGAATCAGGAATGAGGAGATCCGCAGGAGAACCAAGGTAACCGACATAGCCCGAAGAATTGCCAAACTTAAGTGGCAGTGGGCAGGGCACATTGCTCGCAGAACAGATGGCCGATGGGGCCGAAAGGTTCTGGAGTGGCGACCGCGTACCGGAAGACGTAGCGTTGGAAGGCCTCCCACAAGGTGGTCCGACGACCTAGTGAAGGCCGCAGGAACCCGTTGGATGCGAGAAGTGCAGAACCGGTCGAAGTGGAGGTGCTTGGGGGAGGCCTATGTCCAGCAGTGGACGTCTTTCGGCTGATATGATGATGATGATGATGAATCCTTAGGAAAGAAAAGACCAATGGGCTCAGGTCCTCTCTCTTTGAAGGTGGTATGTTAGCTGTCCATTTTAGCGGAGCGAGTAAACGGAGAAGAGTAAGCCGAAGAGAGAAACGTGTAAGCCGCTTTGACAACTATCTAGCAATTTTAAAGTGACCTTCATAGATCATGAGATCATTGGTTCGATTCCCAGGTCAGGCAAAGTGTTATCGGATTTTTCCATCAGCAATTTCTTAGTAGCAGCCCGGAGTGTGGATGTGTGCCCGGTTGATAGTAAAAGGCTTACCCCCTAAACTATTGCATGGGACTTAAACAAAGCTGGTGAAATGTGGATGTACAAATAGGTATGTACACCTCTCCCTTCGGAGAATACAGGCAATCAAAATATAAATCAAAATAATAATATAATATATCAGGTAATCAAATTATTGTTCACTTAGGTACCACGACCCGTCCAATACGTTGAAGAAAATACAGAATATACAGAAAAAACCATATGCTTCACCCCCTCAATGGTGCACAAAATGATAAAGGCGGCACTTGAATACGTAAGCCAAATGCCTTCAGATATAAATAACATTATAGAAAAACTCGATCAAGAATTAAACAGAATGTCAGATCACGAAACTATTGAGGAAAACGCTGTTAAGAAACCGCTGTACCCATTAGATTCTAAAGCAATATTCCAAATGCTGGATAAACCAAGATCTGAGGCGAGAACTAATTTAATTTTGAAATATGAACTCCCTAGCGTGAAGGAACCTCATTGCAGAGAAGCTCTAGAGAAGTTAATTGAAATAGCATATACTGCGTATATGGAATTAGAGGAGCATCCACAATGTCGGGATTATCTATATAATTTCGCCGCCCACCAACCAGAAGATCGTCCCACAGGTCATCTCGATCGAAGACCAGATCTAAAATCCTTGATAGCTTCAATATTGGACCAAGTAGACAAACATAAACCGAATCAAGATATTACTCCGAAAAGTGATCGTTACGGTGACATGCCGGTGATGCCGCTCGGAGATATACCTCCCCCCGAATATAATATCCCACAAATTCATGAGTATGATATTCCTCAAAATACTCAAATTCACGAGTATAATATTCATAAATATGACGTTCCACAAGCTCTGGAATTAGTTAAACCTGAATTGAACCTGCCCAAAGTTCAGGAATATAGTATTACACAAAATCATGAATATAATGTGCCTCAAATGAATGAATTTAGTATTAATGAATATAACGTTCCACATGCTCAGGAATTCGTTAAACCTGAATTGAACCTACCCAAAGTTCAGGAATATAGTATTACACAAAATCATGAATATAATGTGCCTCAAATTAATGAATTTAGTATAACACAAAGCCATGAATTTAATGTTCCCAAAGTTCATGAGTATCATATAACTCAAACTCATGAATACAATACGCCACAAATTCAGGACATTATAATTCCACAAATCCAATCTATTGAGATGCCAGAAATTCACAAAACCATACACGAGACCATAGAAGAGGTCACACAAATGCAGCCAGAAGAAACTATAAATATTCTGATAAAACTTTTGCAAAAAAGTGATCAATTCGACAATGGAAACTTGTTTGATCGTCTTATGAATATTTTGGAAGAAAACCAAAATAATTTCCACCCGAGGATTTTCAAATTCCTGTTAACTCTTTTGAGTGCTCATAAACAGCATAACATTCCTAGGTTCAATGATATATTCTTAATGCTGCTCGATTCCCAAAGAAATCGAGACTGGCCATGGGGTGACAGAGTCACAGAGCACTTGCTGTCTCACTTGATACCAGATCATGCCGGTAATCTGGATTCCAGAATAGTCGAAATTATACTGAACCTGTATAAAAAGCGACCAAACGAAAATCATGTCGAATATATACTGTCGCTTTTGAGACCATTCAAAGAAGGAAACTTGGATGCCAACATAGGTGATATAATACTTAAGTTGATACATTTATATCAAAATAACTTGCTGCATCCAGATTATGTGGATATTTTACTCAAACTTCTGAAACCAAACCAAAATAATCCCATAGAAGTTGACATCATCGATAATTTATCAAGGTGGAATGAAATGGGAATCAGTCCAAACCAATTAAATGGACTATTTGCACTTTTGAAGCCTTATGTAAATGGACATACGGATCGTAGACCTATTGATATTATACATTTCTTGTTGACCAAAAGTAGGAATTTGAATCCAAAACATTTAGATTTCATAATGTCGTTCTTGTATCCTGAAAATGGAATATTAGATACTAGACGTATTGATATTATACACTTCTTATTAAACAACTTGTTGCGGTATCCTAAACATGCAAATATTCTTCTGAATTTGTTAGAAGAGAATGCACCTGGTGTTTTAAATTCGAGGTTTTTGGAAATTTTGCTTTTCCTAAACAGTAATAGGTTATTGACTCCAGAACTTATAGAAACTATAATTAATCTTCTGACTAACGAGGTCACTGGACAACTAGAAGACAACCAAGTGAAGACATTGTTCTTCCAATTAGCACCATTTAAACAGTCCAATCCAAAACTTGTGGTGGATGTATTAAGTCTTTTGAATCAAGGAGGATTGCATGGTAACATAGTTGAATGGCTTGAGACAACAAACAACAATGTAGGTTTACCAAATCGGGATTCTACACCACCCAATTTAAAACTTATACTTAAGGAAACAAATCAAGATCACACTAATGAGTACCGAAGTCCTGATGGTGGATATCAAGCAGTGGATAGTGGGCAACAAATTCCTGACCACGACTTCATGTCGATTTTCAAGTGGCTAGACGGTCAAGGACTTTTAACTCCAGACCAAGGATCTAATACCGATTTAGTAAACAAAATTCTAAACATTTTAGAAGTAGGTCAACGTGAATTAGGTGTCGTTGAACTAACGTACATGCTGAAACATGAGAAGCCACTTATTTACCAACCTGTATATTATGTGAAATATAGACTCCCCATATTGAGTTTTATATCGAACATGAAGTCGTTGTTACTTGAGAACCCGAATTTGAATGCCGATCCCATGAAACTGTTACAAGAACTGATAGTAATTTCTAACGTAACAGAAGTTTCGCCAAACCTACAAGGTTATCCTAAAGAAGAAATATTGAAATTGACTTTCAATGACGGAGATTTAGTGCAAGCAAAGATTCTGGACGAGCAAAACTTGAGTTTAAATGATCAGATTACTTATGTCCACGGTCTAAACTCGGACATTTCACCTGAAGAAATATTGCAGCTGAATAGAATGAACGAAGCGAAATACTTCCCAAATTTATTAGAAGTTAAAGGGGTGCACCCTGACCAGCTATCTAGTAAGGAGGTAGATAAGTTTATCGATGTCCCACCGGTACATTATAGGCACATCGAGATGAATCCAGGAGTTTCGCATCAAACAAAAACGATACATCAAACCTATATTGCACGAGCAAATCAGAAACAGGATCCCCTTCACAACAACAATGCTCAACTTAGGCCTCAGAAGTAGAAGAAGTCAAACTTTTGTTTTTATTAAAAAATAAACTTTAGGACAAAATATGTAGTTTTATTTTGCCAAAATTTCACTACCCCAACAAATTTTAGCAACCTTTTTTTATACCAATGCAATTTTTGGAATGATTTTAGTACGCACATTTTCATTTGGTCAAATTTTTACTTGGTAGAATATTATCATGGATAATGTCATTTAGGCATTTATTACAGCAAACAATCTTTAGACAATAAACATACCTACTTTTTTAATTACATTGCATGGTTGCGGTCGGTCGATAGGCGACGTAAGATGCAAGAGCGTGCGAAGGGCACCCCGAGGTTCGGTTTTGTTAGGTTACTTACTTTTCACAGAAATAGGAGCCCCGCGCGTCGACATTGGATGCAAGAGCGAGCGAATGAGAATACAATAGTTATTTGTTATACAAGAGTGCAAAGTTGCTTTTTAACCGCGTGCTCAATTTTTACCGAACAAGCGAAGGATTCTAAAATTAAAATCCTGAGCGTTAGCGAGAATCAAAAGAGCACGAGGTGAAAAATTTTGTACTCGAGTGCAACACGTAACTTTTCATCCCATCCCACCTCAGCGAGGAAATGACAAAATGCAAAAAAAAACATTACATAATGATAGGTAGGTAAGTATTACAGAATAATCTTTAAATGATAACAAATATACTTAATTGAAAGTAACGTTGCTACGGTTACTTCAAGTTGAGTGTAAATATTAGGGTTCCGTCATCTCATCGTTCATCGTGAGGAAACCGGCATGTCCTAGAACCAAAAAATTCGAAGACATGTGACATCTACCAACCCGCACTGGGCCGGCGTGGTGGTTTACGGCCCACTCCCTCTCACCGAGAGGAGGCCTGTGTCCCAGCAGTGGGAACATTATAGGCTGATTATGGTTATGGTATTAGGGTTCCGTAGCCAAATGGCAGAAACGGAACCCTTATGGACTCGTCATGTCTGTATGTATGATTTACTGTCTCTTAAGATACAGGTTTCTTCCTAGTTTAAGAGACAGGGTTCACTATTTCTTTGTATGCATAGACTTTTTTTGTAAATCTAAATCTCCTGCTCACAAGCTATGTTTTTATGCTTATTCTATTTTAAGTATTGATTTGTTCTGAACTGTGTCTGTGTGTATTTATTTTGGACTAGCTGTGCCCGCGACTTCGTTCGCGTGGATGTCGGAACACAATAATGTGTCGCTTAGGAAAGGTGTAAAAGGAAAAATCTTCCGATCTTGTCTGGTAACGCTTTCCTTGCCTGGGGTTCTCAACCATAGCCCTTTCGACTGCACAGCAGTCACTGCGTCTTCAGGGTTCATAATGACAATGCGACGAAGTGTCACTTTGATTTTTGAGGATAAATAAAAATGAAAGCGCCTGCTCGAGGCTGATTGTCTGACCAAATAGCCATATTATGTCCATTTACCATAAGATACCTTGAGGGTCGATATGGTGTATTTCCGACGTTTGGCCCCCAAACTGGAACGTGTCGGGGCCGCCATGGGATCTGGAGGCGATAGTCCTCGCGCGCCTGTATGAGTGGCGCGCGGAGGCACTACGCCGGGGGGAAGATCCGCTTCCGCGGCAAATCGGTGCGGAGCGGACAGATCTCCGGCGCGATCTCATGGCGGCATGGAAAGAGCGACTGTCGCTACCCAGCGCAGAGCACGCCGCGATAGCGGCGATAAGACCCCTCTTTAAGGAGTGGCTAGAGAGGCGCCACGGCGCCCTCACCTACCGCCTGACGCAGGTCCTCACCGGACACGGAAGTTTCGGGAGGTTCCTGCACATCATCAGGCGGGAGGAAACGCCCGGGTGTCACCATTGCTAGGATCGCTCAGAGGACACGGTGGAGCACACGGTGGAGGTCTGCCCCGCTTGTGCGGAGCACCGCTGTGTCCTCGTAGAGGCGATTGGCAGCGGCGGCGACCTCTCGCGTCCGGCCCTGGTGCAAGCCATGGTCCGGGGCGAGAGGGAGTGGGAGGCAGTCACCTCCTTCTGCGAAGCAGTCATGCTAGCAAAGGAGGTGGCGGGATGGCTCATGGAGAGAGCCTCCCGTCCCAGCCACCGTGGGAGACGCTCCGGGCGTCGGGAGCCGCGTGACGACTCCCGGCCACCGTAGGCGCGGGCCTGCGGGCGGAGAGTAATGGGTAGCTGGGTTTTAGTCAGTAAGAGTCTGACACTCCCTTCCGCTTCACCCAGAGCGGGAGGGGTCATTTGATGATTTCCCATCCGAAAAAAAAAAGGGTCGATATGGTTTTAACCAAGACAATGGCTAAAAATTTAGTACAATACCTTTTTACGACATGGCAGTGCTACTTGTATTGGGTGTGCACCTTGACGTATCGCTGCCGGCCGTAGTCGAGTCGACGGCAGCGAAGAGTCCTGGGACGCGGTGGTTTCCTTCTGCGAAACGGTCGTCTCGCAGAAGGAGGCTGTGGAAAGGGAGAGGGAGATCTCATCCACTCACCCGGCCCGCAGTAGGCGCATCGGGCGTCGGCGGAGGGCGTACAACGCCCTCTTCCAGCCCCCCTAAACGGGTCCAGGGACGACGAATTCGGGGACGTCTGTCACCGCCAACACATCAGGACTTGAGCTGGCGGCGCGTAGTGTTCCACGCGCGCCCCTCTTTGACGTCACCAGTCGGGGGTTGCGGAAGGATCGTACGGTCCCGCAACCCCCGACGTAGGTGTGAGACGGAACACTGGGTTGATTTTTAGTCAGTAAGAGCCTGACAGACCTCGCCGCCCGTTCCAGGGTGGCGGACATCCATGAAGATTTTCCACCCCGGAAACAAAAAAAAAGGGTGTGCACCTGCCGAACCTATACTCAATAAATCAACAGCCCGTCTTGAGGTGTGCGTTGAAGCGTTATCATGGTAAAGAAATTTTAAAAAAATCGAGAAAAAAGGCAAAAGAAACTATGAAAGTATGATAATTATGATCTTAAAACCTTATGTCACTAAGAAAATGCTTCTCTGTTAACAATGTTAGAAAGGTTGCTTGCCCCTCGAAAGAGCTCCTAAATAAAGTTGCCCGTGTGTGTGTTTGTTTCGGCCTTTCTTCTCAGAGTAGTCAGATAGGAAACGACGACTTCATCTAGTATAAAAAATAAAAACATGATTGACGTGTAAAAGTGTTTGTACAAACCTACTTACAAAAATAAATTCATTTATCATTGCAATCTTTATCACTCAGAACACCACATCACATAATATTATCTTACATTATCCTCACTTTTTATTTGAAATTCTTTTAGCGCCACTAATCAACCAACAATCGAAAGCGATTAACATTATATTATGTAATCATTACTTTTTCAAATAACACAGGCAGAAGTGACTGTGATAGTCATCTTATAGGTAAGCCTGCATGACGTGATTATTCACATAATAATGTTATAAACACAATAATTATGTTTTCGTTAGTACTATAAAGCGCCAATAGATGTCATTACGTGTATCCAACTTACGTAATGAAAGTTGTTGTAGAATACATTAAATTGATTATATCTTTTGATACAGTGAAGCGATTGCGATGAAACCAAAACTAACTACTACTCCGAGTTCTACACTATATTTGAGTATAAAAATTTACCATATTGGTTTGGTACTTTTTACGTTGAACGTGTTCAAATCTGTCACATCCAAACAGACAAACAGACAAACCGACAAACAGACAAAAATTCTAAAAATTGATGAAATGGCATCTTTTGGTTATCCTATAACACCCCAACTATTTTTTTTTTAATATTTTCAATGTACAGAAACGCCTCGTCTACAGATTTATTATATGTATAGATTATGTCTGTTTGTCTGTCTGTCCGTCTGTCCGTCCGTATGTCACAGCCAACCCTCGGTGCGCGAGTCCGTCTCGCTCTTGCCCGGTTTTTTTAATAATACAAGAAATATTGTAGAAATCTTAAATGAAAACAAATAAAAAAATAAATTGATATTAAGTGGATTGTATTTTCGAACCCACATGTTGTTCGTCGCCAATCCAGCATCGAACCGCGAAGCCACTATGCAGATGGTCGACTCTTCACGTGACCGAGGGCTGGCCTGTTTTTTTAGGGTTCCGTAGAACCTACAAGGAACCCTTATAGTTTCGTCATGTCCGTCCGTCTGTCTGTCGGAGGTTTTGCTAAGAGACCGTTAGTACTAGAAAGCTGTAATTTTGTAGGAGTGTGTATTAATTACGCCGACAAAGTGGTAAAATAAATGTTTGGAAAAATTTTTTTAAGGGTAGCTCCCCTACATGTGCAGTGGGGATCTGGGGATGAATATTTTTTTCGTCGTCTACCCCATCGTGTGGGGTATCGTTGAATAGGTCTTCTAAAATGACTTGGGGGTTGCTAAAATTATTTTTCGATTTATGCTCCATTTACGAAATATTAAAGTTTAAAGTGCAAATTTTTGTTCCAGGTAGGGCATCCCCCCCCCCCCTCTAAAACCTAAACTGCGGGCTTGAAAAATCAGGAAAAATTCACGATGACAGTGCATTTAATGAACTTTAAAGGAAAATTATAGCGGTTAAGATACCTTTATTAGTTTAGCAGTAATAGTCGTTGAACTTGGGTGCTGGATAATTTTGTACCAAATACAAAATCCTTAGCATTAATCCTGTAAAGTGACTAAGATGAAGTAGTTGCTTGTTTATAACGGGTAAAGACTTGTATTGAAAAACAAAATAGGTATGTTAATTTTTTTTATATCAGAATAAAGAACAACAGAATCGTACTACATTGTGATAGCGGGCTATTACGGAACCCTACACTCTGCGTGGCCCGACACGCACTTGGCCAGTTTTTTTTGGGCATTGTCATAGGTATGTACAGTCAACAGCAAAAGTAGATGATCAAAATCAGAAATTCAATATTAATGAACGGAGTTCGCGTCAGAACTCTGCCACACAGCCACACAGTCTCTGCACACAGCTCAAACAACAACAACAGCAGCAACAGGTCTGCCACACAGTTCTGACACGAACTCCGTTAATTAGTATTGAATTTCTGATTTTAATCATCTACTTTTGCTGTTGACTGTACAACGTGGCAATGCTGCCAGCCTTTTGGGCACGTTTCCTGTTGATATAGCGATGATGTGGACGAATTTTTT
The DNA here is from genome assembly GCA_963082905.1 of Oligia fasciuncula. Classification (NCBI taxonomy): domain Eukaryota; kingdom Metazoa; phylum Arthropoda; class Insecta; order Lepidoptera; family Noctuidae; genus Oligia; species Oligia fasciuncula. The sequence goes on along the minus strand of OY720412.1, from coordinate 1,568,462 downwards.
TATGCCTTTGATTATTTCCCCTCCTTTCTATATACTTGTACATATTATTATTATTTTATGACTGTTAGCTTTTTATAGTATGTACAGTCAACAGCAAAAGTAGATGATCAAAGTCAGAAATTCAATACTAATGAACGGAGTTTGCGTCAGAACTGTGAACTTTCTTTTATATTTATAGATTATAATCATTATTATAAATCTCCACACAATGGGTGCCTGAAGATGGACGGCGCCGCCGAGGCCGGCCCAGAAAGAGATGGCGAGATGACCTGGATGCGTACCGCGAGGGCTGGTTCGAGGTGGCGCGGGAAAAGAGTTCCTGGAAGGATTTGGGGGAGGCCTTTGCCCAGCAGTGGGACAGCATAGGCTAGCAAAAAAAAAAAAAAAAAAACATTATTATTACTTTTTTAAATAACACAGACTTATGTATCAGAGTTAATAATACACATAATAATATTTTAAAGATCACAATATGTTTTCGTTAGTACTATATTGCGCCAATAGATGTCGTTACGTGTTTCCACTTATTGCAATAAAAAGTTGTTATAGAATGTTTTAATTGATTATATCTTTTGATAGACTGAAGCGATTGCGATGAAACAAGGACTAATCACTACTCCGAGTTCTACACTATAGTTGAGTATAAAAATGAACCATATTGGTTTTGTACTTTTTACGTTGAACCTGTTCAAATAAAAAATCTGTCACATCCAAACAGACAAACAGACAAAAATTCAAAAAAATTATCAAATGGCATCTCTTGGTTATCCTGTAACACCCCAACTATTTTTTTTTTAATATTTTCATTGTACAGAAACGCCTCGTCTACATATTTATATGTATAGATTAGAAATCAATAAAAATAATCGTTTCATAAAATTATTTGCTCTCAGCGGCATCTATCGTAAAGAGTAGGAAGTAGAGAACGCTGAGGAAAGAAGTAGAGACGAAAACTAAAACAACAAGTCAGAAAAAAAAAACATGATTTTTGAACGCAACTTTATTTGTCATTGTCTTGTCATTGTCAACTTATTGATTATATCAAAGAGTATATTATATGCGTGGGCGTGGAACGCGTTCCGGCTAAAATATATTTAAGATTTTACGCACCCTTATTCATAGAGTATAGTAATGATTTGCCCTTATCTTACTTCTATATATTACGTCCATGGCCCTTATTCTTCCGCTTTTTCACAAGAACTAGCCAAAGACCGAACTGTTTTGAATATTTCAGCATTAATATCAGATACCTGAAACACAGTAATATCCATAGAGTAATGTAATATATCGGGTAGTAATATCAATGAATGAATTATCGACTATCGTGCGTGCGTGATTAATTATTGCAAGCAATTAATGAATGGAGAACACTCATGCATGAATTTCATAACGTAAATAAATAAAAGAACTGTGTAAATTATGTAACAATTAATACTGATAAAGTTGAGTGAAAAGTGTTGTATTTTCATTTTAAACATGTTGGGGCAAAGACCGAGGTTTATCAAGCCAGGTAATTTACCCTTTTTTAATAGGCTAATAAACTACACCGCATGAGCTTCTAATTCTTATACGGAGTGTCTGAAAACCTGCTCAAACATTTAAAAGGCATCAATTTAGGATACATTCTTTTATTCCGTTTAATTTAGGTTGATAGCCAAGATGTATTTATCCTAAAATTCGTAATCCGGGCCTTTAATAATACCGGTAGGTATTTCTACAAAAGTTATTTTGAAGATCAGAATTCTTGCTGCCGACTTTTCTTCTAACTATGATTACTTAGCAAAGATATTGTTGGATAAATAAATCTCTGTTTTAAGCATACCATACCACACCATCCAACCTTTTCCTTCATTCTTGATACTTACTTAGACCTACGTTATGGTGTCCCTTTTATTGAAAAGTACTCTATTCCATCAAAAAAAGAGACGCCTATGGGACAAAGCTACTGAATGAAGGCATCTTCTACAATATCAAAAAAATCCTTAGCTCCGTTTTAGGTCATGGAAAGGGATTATAAATGGTAAGTATTTATTTTGTAAATTGGTTAAATAGAACTTCCTTTACACTTAAAATTTTAGAGGAAAACAGCAAGATGTCAAATGATTAAATATCTCCTTAACTTGATATTAAGTGATAATAATAATAAGTATTTATTAGCACAATACAAGTTTGACACCTATTAAATTACACATTATAGTCACTAGGGGACAGAGAAATTAACAAACAGGAATAGTGTACAAGAGATGGGTAAAGTACAGTCAATACAGAATTTGAGCCCTGACTCCTAAACTAGGAAGATCTTGTATCTGAGGAGGCAGTGTCTTTGCATAAATAGTGGACAAGCAAGTTATGAGCGTACTAGCAGACTCGGATAGTCACAAACAAGATAATTGATGACACCCTAGCTAGCCATATTCTTTGCTGTTTATGCAATATATTCTGTAGATTACATAATTATGCTTCAAACTCAGTAACACAAACTAAACTACTAGGTTCTCTATCATTGGCAGTTTGATTTTGATTGTTAATTGTCAAAACGTAACTAGGTAAGGAACAGTTGGTGTCTGGTCTCACAAAACTCAAAACCTTTGAATTCTGGAATAGTTTAAAAAAAAATTGTTATTGTATTTATAAAACCAAATAGGAAACGGCCAACATCACAATAATATTATAAATGCAAAAGCTTGTGAGTGTTTGTATGTTTGTTACTTCTTCACACAAAAACTACTGAACGGATTTTTATGAAACTACAGTAATATAGCTTATACATCAGAATAACACATAGGATACTTTTTGTCCCAATATTCCCACGGAATCGACACTTATGCGGGTGAAACCGCAGGGCGCTGCTAGTTCTTAATACATTTAAAAATGAATATCATAGAATACCTTAATAAAATTAATTTCCTCACATTTGTTATAGGAGAAGAGACCCTCTACCCAATGAGAAACAAAGATGGTGTCATTGAAACACTGGTAAACCCTAACGTAGACTCTGCGTTGACCGTAGACAGTGATTCCCGTACTTCATTTGTTTACAACCGGTATCACCATCTACCGTTTCAAACTCAACGGCAGAAGTTACCAGTGTTTCAGTATCGTAACCATATCTTGTATCTGTTGGAGCGGCATCAAACGTTGGTGCTGATAGGGGAGACGGGATGTGGGAAGTCTACGCAGGTGCCTCAGGTGAGTTCTTTATAATTGTTTTCTTTAAGATAAAAGGCTTTAAATTTTGTTGGGTTGATAACATTTTGCTTAGTGTTTTCAAACGCCTATTCCCTTACGAATAGCAATAATATACAGAAATAAATTGCTATTAAAGTCATGTAGGCGTTATCTTTTGTTTCGTCGATTCGATGTTAATTTCACAGAACTTTTATCTGTTCTGTGTTCATTAGCCAATCGGCAAGGTTGATGGAGAAGCTGTTTGCCATGTTTGGGCAGGGTGCTGGACATAGGCACTTCAAAATAATGCCAGAGATACACGAGGCTAGTTTGTCAAGCCAGGATAGTAATCTAGCAAGCTAGTAGCCAGCTCTGGCATCGTGTCTACAGAACTAGCTTCATTTCTAGACCCCCACCACCACCCCCACTAGCACCCCCACTGCGGCAGTGGGGGTGCTACTAGCTCAAAAAATTGAACTTCCTATTAAACAATCCTTACTAGCTTACTAGCTCGAGTCGCTCGTGGCAGTGGCACTGCCACAAGCGACGAGCACGAGCCACGTCTATCACGAGCATAAAGACGATTCTCATTGATAAGACGTATGCCTGGCTTAATTGAGGAGGAAAGCAAGAGATTAACTTTTATTAGACTGACGTAAATTCCTTAAATTAAGCATTGCTTTAAACGGTCATTAGTTTAACTACTGGCTTTCTTTGAATAATGATTCATTCCGTGGGGTAAAAGTATCTACTCATGAACATTAAAAACTGTTACTACTATGGGATCAACTTCAAATTAAAACCCTGTGTCCCAATAGAGAGCGTTCGGCAAACCCGAACGCGTACGCTTAGAGGGCGCGTTATTCGCGTGGTGCTCGCTTATATTAGGACCCGGTCTAATGTCTAAACCAATCATAATTAAAGCCCTCTTAAAAAAAAAAAATGGTTGCCTGTAAAGTCGGTTTTACGGGCGAAGATTTTACGTGACAACGACCGATCATCCGATCATAGTTGAGTGGGAGAGAGACGCAAGGCATTCGGCGGGCCTCTCTCTCGTTCGGTGACTCATCGTAACGTTACCGAGCGTTACACTTTTTCATAAGTGACTCCCAGTCGCAACCTAATTTAAGACGTTGTCACGTCAAAAAATGGAACCCATAAATGGGGAACAGCCATAGACTTAGAGTAATCAATATTTTTGGTGTAGATGCCGATTTTTTGTAACAATGAAGTGATTAAGGACACGTGATTCCCAACTCGTAACGTGATCTTTAATAAGGAAAAATTCATTATTGACGTGACAACGTCTTAAATTAGGTTGCGACTGGGAGTCACTTATGAAAAAGTGTAACGCTCGGTAACGTTACGATGAGTCACCGAACGAGAGAGAGGCCCGCCGAATGCCTTGCGTCTCTCTCCCACTCAACTATGATCGGATGATCGGTCGTTGTCACGTAAAATCTTCGCCCGTAAAACCGACTTTACAGGCAACCATTTTTTTTTTAAATAAAGCTTATCGTAGTAGGCATCACATTAATTAGGATTTACTTGTTTTCCACACAGAGTGGCGTGTTCTTTTGTTTCGCTATGACATCAGATAGGGCAAAGGTGTAATTTCATACAGAGAAGGAAAAAATATGAAGGTTTTATTTTTTTCGATGATTTTACTGTAGCGTGTGTCAGTAGGTACCTAGCAGTAGGTACTGATTGAGGAACTTACCTATAGATGTAGATGGATGTTAGTATCGATAAAGTTAGGATAGGAGCATTTATCACATGGGGTTAAAAATAATCCTGTAAGTAATATTAGATAGATATTATACGGGGTGACAGGGACATCGACTAGAGAAGTACCTATGGAAGTTGACATGTTGCACCGACTTAAAAAAAATGAGCATACGATAAGGCGAAGAGAATTCCGGATGATTCCCAATATTCCCACAAAACACCTGTAGGTGCAATGGGCCACCTAAAGTAAAAAAAATACATAATTTGTGAAAATTTCAACTGTCTAGCTATCGCGGTTCTTGAGATACAGCCTGGTGAGGGTGACAGACGGACGGACGGACAGACAGCGAAGTCTTAGTAATAGTGTCCCGTTTTTACTCTTTGGGTACGGAACCCAAAAAAGTACAATACCTTTATTTAACAATTGTTAAGTTTATTTAGCGGTTTAGTGATAAAAAAAATCGTATGAATGAACTCGCTAAATCGCTTTTCTTTTCTCATTTGACTTAACTTTTGGCGGGAAACGGCGCGGCGGCGGCGGCGGCGCCACGGTCCTTTGGAAACATTGCACATGCTTCTCCCGCATTAATTAAGTGTTGCTAGAATATAGAATTTTCCTCCGATTGCGGAAAAATAAAATATTTGGCCAAGTTGATATTGACTAACATTATTTTAAATAGGTAGGTATGCAAAGAAATTAAAGTTTTCACTATAATAGTTTCTGCGGATTTTTAATACATCTGTACTTAACTAATTCTCGTAAATATTATTCGCTTGAAGAAAAAACCAATCATTCAATCAATTTCATGATTCTAGGTAGGTAATTAATTTTCCTGCAATTTTATGTAATTTTAAGCAAGCAAATGTTTATTAACGCGATAACATACAGTGAATGGTTACATCACATTTTTAATCAAACGTAAATCTACGTGCTAAAATAAAATATCTAATTGCATCAGCCGTTTCATCTCGGCTGCTTTTTTAAAATAAATACCACAAAAATGTTTACAAAGGAATTTGTAAACCGAGGATGGCTACCCCAGCCGCCCCCAGGCCCTGTCCCTACTCCCTCCAGCATTCGCTTCGCTCGCTCTTTACCTTTTCACTTTTCAGTCGAACGTGGCGTCTTGTTGCTTATGCATGTCACAGTTCTATTGAACGGGACGCGAACTGTATTGTCGATCAACGATAAATAAAAATAAATACGATACATTCATGAATCGAACTGTTAAACAAAGCAAGTGTGGTCAAACACTGTTATGGTAACATATCAGCAACTTGTAACTTACAACGGGACTGTTTTGATAACACACGAACCGAGAACTATTGTGTATGCATCGATTTTACCGCGAAAAAACAATTCTTTGGGATTGAAGTGTTTTCAAAAGTGATTAGAGTGGGCTCCGAAAGAGATTGCGCTGCTATGACAAGTGTAAACAGTGTTTTTATTACAAAGTTAAACCGATTTCAATACGAGATTGTAATCGTGAAGTTTGTGTGATTATTTTTTGGAACTACGTGCGGGGGTTTGCGTTGCCCACGCTGTGGTACCTACATAATACTGCGGTTTGACTCGGTTCATGTACTCTTGCAAAAATGATGTGGCCGTCATCTCAAGCTAGTAAAATACTGACAAGTCTACTTCTAGTTATTGTTCTGTACTGCATTTGTATGGACACGTTTTTATTTCTAAGGATACAGAACTATAAAATAGATTTCTTCGACGAAGAATCTAATGTCACACAAGAAACTTCTACGATTAAAGAAACGAGAAAACTGCCGAATTACCAGGAAGTAACATGGGTTCCTTGTACCATAAACCCGTTATGTCATCCTACGGTGAAAGCACTAATGGTGGACCATATCAATCACTATATTTATGGGCCTTTGTGTGCGATCATGGATGTAGGTCTAGGCATTTCTGAGAACATGCTCCTCATAACACCGAACATGATATCCGTCTTCCACGTCTTCGTTTCACTTATTGGCGCGAAACTGTTGACCTGCCCGAATTTAGCGGCGAGGAGAGTAGCCGTAGTTCTGTTCCAAATACGAATGTTTTTGGATGATCTGGATGGCCATGTAGCCAGAGAGAGAAAGCATATAAAAGGAGAGAGATCAGACGTTGGAACTTTGGGCTACTGGGTCGACGGGATTTGTGATTTACTTGGCGTTATTGCGATGATGATTGGGATAACTTTGTACTTGCGGAACAATCCTCCCAGACGTGGATATAAGAACACGCCAGTAAGCACCCTTCCCTACCACCAATTAAAAGAAATAAACTCCACGGAAGACATAGAAAAGGACCATAATGCCGACATTGGGATATCGTACAAAACTAAAGTGACTTTCCAGAAGATAGCTCAAGTCATTGGTCTGTTTTCGGGACAAATGTTACTATCATCCTTAGCTTGGAATAGGTACATAGATATCTATCAAAATCTTTTAGAAAATTATTATTGTACTGAATACGATGTTATTAGGCGAGAGATAATGTTTAAATCTGGTAAGTTTTTCTTTGCGTCAGCCATTTGGAGGATAATGAATCCTCATAGTTACCTCCATGTGCTGTCCTTGGCAGTATTTTGTGATAAAACCTGGTGGTTCTTGAAAACTGTACATTATGTTGGATATTTGGGTTTAGTAGTAGCTGTAGGTACTTCAGAATACCTTATTGATAACATAAGAGCTTATGTGTTGAACGGTGTAGATGGCCGATGATAATTTCCTTGACATTGATATGTTATGAAAAGGTGCTCTTCTGTTATATCATTTCGCACACCTAGCTCTAAAGAGAGCTCTAAAATCTCAATTTTTGAGGTATGCATACTATCGAATTCCCTAACTCACTACCTAGCGACCAACAAAACAGATTCAAAAATAGTTCCATTACTCAACTTAAAAAAGTATTGATCAATACAGCAAACTCCTGCAGTGCATATTATGGACATAGTAATCAGTTTTTCAACTTTCCTGAAAAAAGTGTTTTTTTGAGTTAATCGCTGTTTAGATCTAGGTGTGCGATTTGATATTAAAAATGAATCTAAAAATCATTGTTTTTTTTTCAAATTTTATTAGGTTAGTCTCCGCTTTCGAGATAGGTAAAAAAAGGTTCAAGGAAGTAATTTGACCCTCTTAAGAATACGCTCCGAATTCCGATTATTTCGTAGGTAAAATTAGAATCGAGATCAAAATAGATGTTTTGGTCCCAAACCAGTTACGCTTTGCTTTATTTATGTTTACGGTATGGCGGTTTAATTGTTTATAATGTGTATGGGTTTTTATAGAGCCGTCGAAGTGGGTTGGGAGTTTCAGATTGTGAAAGTGGAACATTAAAACTGATTTGAATTTAGAACGATAAATTCGTTCATTGTTTTGATAAATGGTGGAGCTGTCGATTTTTAAATAATCAATAATTTAGTGGATTAAATAAAAAACAAAAGAAACTTAGGTACCTATAACCTACTTATTAGGTTTCATAATAGGTACATATCTACATAAATTCATTAATTATAATTAGGTATTATGCTGAGATTGTCGCGATCTTCATTTCTCATTGAATTTATAAATGTCGTGCATTTAGTAAAGGTCGAATGCTTGATCAACTTGTTAAATAAAATCCCAATAATAGGTACTTTAAAAATGTTGTCTAGTAATTCTTACCGAAAAATTTAAACGAGAGATTACTAAAGGTATTCTTATCTTAAACTAGTAAATCATTGATCCATTTTAAATAAGTACGGTCTACCTTCTCCTCTAACTAGCTAGAATTATTTTATTTTTAACCCATGCACTGAGAAGTAGCCATTTTGAAAAATCTCCCGCCAAATTGACGCAGTTATGCGGGCCACTCACGATCAAGTTCACCGTCAAGTTTGCAGCGGACTTGAAGCCGCGTCCAGTAAACTTGACGGTGTATGGCTATGGGTTGGGTATGCGTGATGATAAGTCGAGTGGCCCGCATTAAATTAAAACTAATGACTAATGAGTTACACGAACACAAAGTTTCAGAATATAACACACACTTAATTTCGTCGAAGTAGAAACTTTTCATGTAGATAGGTACTTATTTGAACAAACTTTACCTACACACATAAATTGGCATAGGTCATTTGAATAAGATGGTTTATTTTATTCCATAGTTTATTTTAAATTGATTCATCTCGCTATTCCCCGAAGGGTTAATTGGCAGAGGTGTATAAACAAACTTTACCGACTGTGAAAGAAAAAAGGGAGGCCCCTTTTGCCATTGTCCATGTATACTACATTACTAACACAATTATTCGGTTAAATCTGCCATTTTTTTTAAACGCGTAAACGGTGCATAAAAACACTAAACTGGCTCCTGTAACACAGATGCTTTTACCTAGCGCAGGAGTCAGGCAGGGCTTCACTTTGTCTTTGATGCCAATAAAGAATTTATTTATTTAGGTAGATATTTATTTTATCCACCTACTAGTAGGTGGATAAGTAGGTACACAAGAAAAATACTAAAAACATTTCCGACTTGGGTGCCGAATACAAAAGCAAGCTCAGTAGGTAGCCATGTTTGCGCCCACTAAACCATTCTGGCAGTTGCGTCATTTTTAGGGTTCCGTACCCAAAGGGTAAAAACGGGAGCCTATTACTAAGACTCCACTGTCCGTCTGTCTGTCTGTCAGTCTGTCACCAGGCTGTATCTCATGAACCGTGATAGCTAGACAGTTGAAATGATCACAGATGGTGTATTTCTGTTGCCGCTTTATCAACAAAAACTAAAAACTGAATAAAATAAATATTTAAGGATGGTTCCCATACAACAAAACGTGTTTTTTTTTCTACGTTTTTGCCTTGTGATACGGAACCCTTCATGTGCGAGTCCGACTCGCACTTGGCCAGTTTTTTAACTACAATAATAAAGTCAAAGTTCAACAAAGTGCATAAACATTGGTGATTTTCCCGCGCATTCACTGAGTGACTCACTATTGTTAGATCATGCAATGCATTTTTTAAAAGAATACACAACATAGGAAAACGCAAAATATTTATGAACACGTTCGACCGCTCAGTCGCGCTACGTTAAGTAACATTACCGTGGTCGCGCGCTTCATAAAAGAATGGCCACTTTATATAGCTTTTAGATTCGGATTGCTTAAATATCGTATTATGTTTATAATATTGGTTGTTAGTCAAGCGATTGGTTTCGCATTTCGAATAACGAAACCTACAGCACTCACAACTAACAAAGCTGGACATAAAAAAACAGGGCAAGAGCGAGTCGGACTCGCACACGAAGGGTTCCGTACCACAAGGCAAAAACACGTTTGTTGTATGGGAGCCCTTAAATAGTTATTTTATTTTAATTTTATTATTTAATATTAAAGTAAAAATACAACTGAGTATTTTGTGAATATTTCAAGTGCCTACCTGTTGCCATTATTGGTATCGAGCAAAAAAGGGCAAAAAAATCGCGTTTGCTGTATGGGAGCCCCTCTTAAATATTTATTTTATTTTATATAGATTATATTTAAACGTGTAATATTCTATAGTCGTATGATCGAATATATTATTATAATTTTCTATGGGTCTGCCCGCCTGAAAGTGTCAAACGCCCACGATGCGTTGAGGACCTATGGTGTAGAGAGTAGCTTGTCTTTAGAAGATTACACATTCGAAAAGTTTGATAGCTGGACTAACAGCCCAGGGTGCACTTGAGTATCTCGTGGGGTTTCCTTCAAAGCACCCCTAATATTGGTATAGGCGCTATCACAGATATCCGGGGCGCTATCGTGTTTTCGTCCTGAAATAACTTTACAGCTGCAATCCAATAGACTTGCATTAGTTTATACTTCTCTAAGTACCTCATAAACGTGTCTTCTTTAATTCGAATGTAATTACGTTGGCAGTTGTCTATTATCAGTGTTCACTCTCATTGATTGCTCCATTAAATTCGTATTAGCTTGTATGTGTCTATCAATGTTGGTTCGATTTGATTGCATTGCCTGTATACCTCTGTTATTTAGAAAATAACTGTGAAAATCTCAAAGCGAATGCTTGGTTTCTGAAACTTTAAATTTATTCTTTCGTTGTCTTACGTCGACTAAGATTGGTTGATGTTTGTTGATTGTAATTGAGGTGTCATTGCAGCTATATTAATGACGTCTGAGCTGGCCCTTCTACCAAAAATATATTATACTGAGAGTATTTGACCTAGCTGGTTGGATATTCTGTGGCAAGGTTCTTGTTTGTATGTTTGACAATGGTCGAAGAACCTTGAAAGATCGTTCAATGATCTTTGTGCGTTTTTTAAGGTTTCGATACGTGTCGAAAAACCAAAGATACCGTTTAAGAATTCACAATAGCACGGATTTTTAAAACTTGTCAACTGCACGTTATTGCGTTGCATACAAATTTTTTGAACGTTTATTAATTTTCAATACTGACGATTTCGTTTACGTGTTATCGTCAAACAAAGTTCAAACAGTGTCTATTTTTTTGTTTGTGATTGGCTCACACACACTCCTAAATTATTGGATAAAATAAGATGCTTCTAAAGTCTAAAAGAGTTGCTGACGTCTTCCTGTGTGAAAGAAAACAATCGTGGGCTGAACAGTGGCCATAGCCTGATAAAATGAAATAGACTTTCTGTTCCTTTCAAAATTACCATTATTTCAGCCGAAAGACGTCCACTGCTGTATAGGAAAGCATCGCCACTTCGAACGGTTGGTTCTATGCTCCTCGCATCAAGTTGTTATTTTGGTTAATCAATTTTAATTCTCAAAAATATCAACTGTATTTAAAATAATGAGTGTATTGATTCTGCTAAAAAAACTATGTTGGATGCCCATAAAAATAATCATATCGAAACCTGATTAATGTCATCTATTAAAATAATTATGTAAGTACTTAAAGTATTAACATTTTTTCAAAATGGCTTCTTTGCAGATCCCACAATGTTAATAGGGTAAGGCAATTTGTAGCAGCAACTTAATCCTCCCCTACATTAACTACCATTGTGACTACCAGTAATACAACACCATAATTGCGTAACACACTATTACTCCCATTTTGGAGCATATTGCTAATCCATTGCTACATAAGTTCGAAAAATGTGTCTGCTCAACAAGGTAAATGACGCAATGAATGCTGTTGAACTGTCAAAATGAAACCCATTGCTACTGATAGTGTGTTACGCAATTACCCTGCCGGTTCTCCTTTAATTTCCCTGAAAGGGTAATTAACTAGGTTGTAGTTAATTCGACCCTGAGTTAATGTTACCCTATTGGGTAATAGTTTGTTGTCTGTGAATACCTACTTTAGATAACTCTCAACAGGCTCACTCGTGTTGATAACTTGATGCTCTTGTGGTTCTATGATAGCCTACGTCATGTATGAACTTGAAGCTGAAGTATTTGTTAAACTCGTGGAAAATGACAGATGAAAAACATAAAAAGATACCGCCGATTCCCTCGAAAGCGCAGAAGATTGTCTTGTCTCGCGAATATCAAAAGGTTATTGTAATTCATTGAAACTAAGCAGAGAGTACATAAATAAAATACATTTCTTTTTTTGCGCTTTTATAAATTCTAACATGACGATATTACCGTCCTTCGTCGAAATGGACATCCCCGGTAGGAAAGTAAATGTATGGAGGAAATACGTGCACGAAATGTGGACGGAAATTTATAAGCATCTTCATATATATTCCCATAAATATTACTTGACTGTGTTATCGTGATGCCGTGGACGATCACGATAATATCGTCACGTGATCTATACTAATAATAAAGCTGACGAGTTTGTTTGTTTGCACGCGATAATCTCTGGAACTACCGGTCAGATTTGAAAAAATCTTTTTGCATTTGATAGCCAAATTCTTGAGGAAGGCTATAGGCGGTTTAATATCACGCTATGACCCATAGGTGCCGAGCAAAAAGAAAAAAAGTCAGAATGAACGCTAAGCGAATACGAAGTGTTGCGATGGGGTGGGGGTACAAGAAATTTCACGCCATAGATTTCACGCGGACGAAGTCGCGGGCAGAAGCTAGTAAATTATAAAACGCACATTTGTGGTTCAAGGCACTTTACTCTTTTCGCTTTAATGGAAACCGGCCATAATACGTGGCAATGGGAAAATCAGGCTGAAAATTAAAAACAGAAGCAGTTAAATCCCAAATGTTGATTTAAAGCTGGGACCCGGGACTGTGGAGTGACTTAAGTCATTACGTCAACTCCTATCTTCTACCAAGCTCTTATAGCACCTAGTTACCTACTAAGAAAAGCAGAAACATGATTATCAATAATCATCAATCAGCAGAACAATGATTATCAATAATGTTCTTCCAGTAACCACAATTTTCACGTGCTCCAAAAGACTACAAACATTTACATTCCGCCAGCATTGAACTCAAAAACATTGGTTCTGTTACCTTTAGCCATTTTCATCTGCAATTCAATAAGGCGAAAAGCATAGAATACGTAAATGTAACGGGAGCAATATCAATGAAAATGCTGTTTTATGATGGCAGTTCTATATTCGTACTATTGGTTACGTCGACTCGTTTCATGATTGCGTAACATCTAAGGATTCGAAGGGTCGTTGACCTGGCGAAAAAATTCAACAGGTTCTTAGGCAAAGATGGCGTTCAAAGATTAGCTATATCATCATCAGCCTTTAGCTGTCTTGTCCATTCTTACCCAACGCTCATTGGCATTTTTTTCATATCCCTGTCTGAATCAACAACCTCAACCAATCTTACACATCCACAACACTCCGACAACCAGTCTTACCTGTTGTTACCCAGTAACTGGGTTGATGCTGAGGTCAGAAAGGCAGTTACTCCATGTAAAATACTGGTGTTTAGCTGCAACCAGTTAACCTGGAAGACGATCCCAATATAGTCGGGGTAAAAGCTAGGCAGATGATGATGATACCCGTCTGAATCACCGCCCAAACTATGACGAATACAAATCATTCTTAGGCCACCTGGACTTGTGCTAACCAAGGTCCCGAACTTACTCCAATTTAATGATAGCTCCATTGAGATTTATAATAAAAACCGGCGTGGGATGTAGCCTTGTTCTTGTAATGAAGTAATAACGGTTAGATATCGATCAACGTTGAATGGTCGCATGGTGCGACCATGCGACCATTCAACGTTGATCGATGGCCGTTTGAGGATTTTTTTTGTGCAAGCTTGTTTTGAACTAATTTTTTTGGCGCGCCCTTGGCATGATTCAGGTGGTTTTTTTCACGTGGCTAAAATTTGTTGTGGTTGATCGCTGAAATGATTACTAAGTTTCTTGGCAGTCAGTTTCGCTGCCTCCTTTCTGACTGTGTGTTTAGGGTTTCGTACTCAAAGGGTAAAACCGGACCCTATTACTAAGACTTCGCTATCCGTCTGTCACCAGGCTGTATCTCATGAACCGTGATAGCTAGACAATTGAAATTTTCACAGATGATATATTTCTGTTGCCGTTATAACAACAAATACTAAAAACAGATTAAAATAGATATTTAAGGGCTCCCATACAAAAAACGTGTTTTTTTTCGGCGTTTTTGCCTTGTGGTTCGCAACCCTTCGTGTGCGAGTCCGACTCGCACTTGGCCAGTTCTTTTACCCATGCATAGCATGAGCTTTTCTCATAATTATGACTTTAGACTAATATTATAAATTCGAAAGTAACTCTGTCTGTGTTACCTTTTCACGCCTAAACCACTGAACGAATTTCGATAAAATTTGGCAGAGAGATAGACTGCATCCCGGGGAAGGACATAGGATAGTTTCTATCGACATACCTCGCGGGCGAAGCCGCGGGCGGAAGCTAGTCTCTTATCTCATTTATAAGAAGAATTACAAAGTAAGAGACTGTAGTGTGACAAGTATCATACTACTGAAAACTCTTCTATTTTCCAGTCCTTTGAACTCAAGAAGTCCAGACTAACATTTTATCTTATTGTAGCAATCGATCCTACAATATTATAGACGCTATTTGAAAACATCTCATCACATTGAAGCGTCTCGTCGTCTAATAGTTTGTACGGCTTCTCCCAACATAAAGGTGGTAAGGTTTCAAGATAAGCTCCTAGGATTAACCTTACAATTCTCTTTTATGTAAGTGTTGATAATATTCTCTAGTACTGAATCGAAACAAAATAAAGCCATCAACGGCATATTATATTATAGTCGTAAAACATTTATGAGTTTTTATATATATGTTTTGGCATTGAACAATAAGATTTTTACTAGAGTAGTTTTTCCCTCTTCTTCAATACTTATTTTATATGCTTTGTCCTTCTCCTTTTCAAAATAATGAAATAAGAGAGCACTAACCTTACTTTAGTTAATAGAGGTTTATGGGGCTTTTATTAAACTACAATACTACTACTTACAAAAGCTGTACTTCCTTAAGGAGAGTTGAATCGTGAGTCATTGTGGCTCGTCATGGTAACCCTATGTCCGCCTTCAGATCTGTGGGGTCCTGTTTATTATGAAAACTTCTATAAAACCCTACTTTTTGTAATGCGCCTGTCTATTCATTCCTTCAGAGTTCATGATTGTTATCACATTAATATTTTGACTTTCTTCAGCAGTCTCATCATCCCTTGCATTTGCAACACAATGAACATAGTATTACAGTCTATCGAGTGATTTATTTAAATCTCGTCATTAACATTGAATTAGGTATGTTGTAATAATGATTATTTGTTATTTGTATTATTATTTATTCTTCGATTTCAATTTTTTCTTTTACAAATAAGTTTATTTAATACTTTCCTCATACGACGGTCGATGCGTGGACAATTCCAAGTATTATCGAGCGTTGACACTACTTATAGCGAACTAATGTGTCCTCAAGATCTTCAGCAAAAAGTCCCGGCCTCTAATAAGGTCACCCTGCCTGTACTACTCATGTTTCCAGCAGAAGTCTTTATTATTCCCAAAAGTTCAGTTTCTGCAGCTGTATCCTTATTACATTTAAATGAGTTACTATGGTAGGCTTGACGATTAGGATATTTTCAGACACATTTCTTCATAGTCAGACACATTTCTTCATAGTAGTCCAGAAGGTTCAAGTTAAGCGCTTTACTTTGTGTAAATTATTTCATCACCGCTGGCTGCTCTCAAAACGGTGAAGGAAAACATAGGAAACCGGCATGTCCTAGAACCAAAAATTCGAAGGCATGTGACATCTACGAACCCGCATTGGGCCCGCTTGGTGGATTATGGCCCAGGCCCGTGTCCCAGCAATGGGAACATTATAGGCTGATTATGCTAAGCAGAAGTGATGTGCTATACAACTGCCCATTAGTACCCAGTTTGGTATGAGGGATAGCTAACGAGGGTGTGCTGCAAGTATTTTCGTATCGTCTCCCGTGCGGGCACTTTATTGCAGACTCAAGTCGTGGTCTATAAGCGCTACTTAGCTCGTGCCTTGATTAGACATGTTCCCGTCTATAGCTGCTGTTGCGCAGCTTGATAATATAGACTTTAAATACTGTGTACACGATTTAATATCGTTTAAAGATTCCGATTCGATGCGATGCGAGCCGTTTGGTGGAAATCATGGTAAGTAACGTGTTTGGAGTTACACAGATTGCATTGTAAATTGCCATAAAAATATTCTGAGTACATCTTCTAAATTACTTTACTAAACCAGTGTAGGAAGTAGAAATTGAAACCTTTTTTTATTGCACGGTGGCGGTGCAGCTATAAAAGTTATGTTACTTATATTTTTTCATGTTTATTTAGTTTATCCAGGCTTGCACGCTATATGATCATCTTTAGTAAAAGGCGTAACTGATATTGATCAGTTTTATAGTTTCTTTTGATATCTGACAAATCGTATGGTTTTAATGTAACTGTTTACTGTGTTTTTAGTTGAAAAACGACATTTATTAATCTTTTCGGAATACAAATTGAAAGATAAAAACACAATGCTTTGTCTTTGTAGACGACCTGGTTACTAAATATCTCATTATGTTAGTATCTCCCTGGACCAAATTGAGATGCTTCACACAGACACAAGTTATTATCAATATCTCGTTAAACGTAAAACTTATAGACACTAAAAAATTAAACCACCAAACCAACAATTCGTTCAGCCATTCTCAAGTTTTTCCACAGGACATTGTCTCTCAATTTACAAGGCTTCCACATTCCTGAGTGCTATTTAAAATAACAACAGCTACAAAATAACATTCAATTCCAACTGGATTATTTTCCATATACGAATTAGCTCCTCAAACCTAGTTAAAATCGACCTTTACAGTTGTTACTTGAGCCTGGTTTCCCAATGCCTCGAATTCTCTCCTGCCAAAATCTGGTGGCACGTTGCCAAGTTACGTTACTTTTATCGTCTTGTCGACCCTGACTTGACCAGTGCTTCATAATTTTGAGACTTAATCTGTTAAGTCAGTTTTATAAATTGGACGCCTTTTTTGGGACGTCGGCTTTTACTCTTTCGCTAATGGCACGCGCAGATAGGCTGCCGGTAACGCTTAATTTGTTTTCCATTTTCTAATGGTTTATGCTGAATACATGTAAATTCGAAAGTAACTCTGTCTGCCTGTATGTATGTTACCTTTTCACGCTTAAACCACTGAACGGATTTCGCATCCCGGGGAAGGACATAGGATAGTTTTTATCCTGATATTCACTTATGCACTTGACACTTATGCGGCTGAAACCGCGGGACGCTACTAGTACTGAATAAGACTTGGTTGAGAGCCAATCAAGACAGTTCTATTCCATGTTTTGCGTTGCCTATCTTAGACGCTCCTTCGCCTTGCCTTTCTCACTCTCTTCACGATCTAAATCAAAATCAGCTTGAGCTTACTTTAAAAAGTGCAGACATATCAAAGAATCCATTTGCAGTTTGTCAATCAATTTTGTGTTAGTCATCCTTAGCTTATAATTGGTCTAATTGTCAGGATTGTGACCTGAGACCATTTTAGCGACATAATAATATGTCATCGATTTAATAGACAGGAGCATTTTTTAGACCTCTAGAATTTGGGGCATTTGTGCAACTGCCTCCATTTAGAAGTGGTGAGTAATACAGATATTGCAAGAGTTCTATTAGCAGTGTAAAAAGTTTAAATCCATGGAAACTTGAAGATTAAGATGATTCATACTTTTTATGTTTGCAAGGTTTGTCATGGTTCTTATCTCGATTTTTTTTTCAGGGCATTGAGTCACAGTTATGCCTTTTGAATTACATAGATTAGACGCTGCCATTTATTTTTCTTCATCTTTCTTAGACATTATCAGTTCAATGTTTTTGCAGTTAATTTCGCCATGACGTGATACACCTGCAAAGATATCGTCTGGTTTAGATCAATAACTCGTTTTGGTATTTAAATAACTTCTTGGCCTTGGTCGAAGAAATGTTTTGTGTGTTCATAATCTCACGTGACTTTGAAATCCTAGTTTCTCGTGCATGAACGTTATCGTCTTTACTCTTTATGTTCAAAACTTCAAAGTTATTTCGATGTTATATCGTCGCTCGCATGACTAAAAGTCCTATCTAATTTTTTAGCTGATTTGAGTTAGGACAACTACATTCTTTAACCGATTTTCAAAAAGGAGGAGGTTATATGTTCGATTTTATATATGTTCACCGCTTTCTCCGTCAATTGTGGACCTATTTAATTTTTGTTTGTTTGTTTGAATGGGTATACTCTCGAGGTGGTCCCATTGTCATCAAGTTGGAATCTGATGAGAGGATTCCATGGAAATCGAGGGAAACCCTCAAATTTTATAGGCAAACCTATACCGATTTGGGTATTTTTAAAGTATCTTGAGCATTTGCTTTCGGAAATCATCATTTGGTAAAGTGGAGCTCATGATGAAGACCAGAGATGGCCATCGGAACTACTCAATGATAAATATTTCACGGTTTTGCGATTCGATTAAAAAGATAAATTTAGATAAAAAGTAATTTCAAAAAATTAAACCGACTTCAAAAAGAAATTAACTCAAAATTATGAAATAACTTTAATTTCGGAAGTCGGTGTCTTGGGATCTGTATTTTAGTTTTATGCCACCGACTTCCGAAATTAAAGTTATTTCATAATTTTGAGTTAATTTCTTTTTGAAGTCGGTTTAATTTTTTTAAATTACTTTTTATTTCGTAATTTTTAGTTTTTGCACTAGTATTTGACCAAGGTTTTGAGATGTTTTCCCTTTGACACTACACCCGTAGCTCTTATCAATAAGCCAGGCCGTCACACTTACACGTATTGGTCCATATCTTGAAAATTACTGAATCGATCTTGATGAAACTTGCACTGTTCCCTAAGTTGAAGAAAATGTAAGCCAATAAAAAAAAAATGGTCACGATCCGATTAATAGTTCCGGAGATATGCGTGGACAAACATACATACATACATACATACATACATACATACATACATACGTCTATGAAATTTTGTATATTTGTTTGGAAGCCCTAATAGATCATCATATGTGAATATAATACAGTTCCAATAATATTACATACAGTCACGAGCACTAATATGTCAACACTTGGCAACTTTCAATTGCGATTTTTTCGTGAAATAACGAATGCAACGTTCAAATACGACACTTTACACAAACCTATGGGTTCGAAAATACTTTGTTCGTAATATCATAAAATTTCATTCAAAACGAAAGACGATTTTCGTCTTCGAATAAAGCCAAGTGTATACATACTTTTGCTCGTGACTGTACATACGTATCGAATTGATAACCTCCTTTTTTTTGAAGTCGGTAAAAAATTCGATGAGCAAATGGACACTATGCCATAGTAACTTAGATAAATTATAAACAGACCCACTAAAAAGCGAGAAATAAAAACTTTAACAAAAAAATTTGTAAAGAATCACGAATAGAAAAAAGCTTTCTAACAAAAAAACAACCGACTTCCAAAAAAAAAAAACAACCGACTTCCAAAAAACACTACAAATTGAAAAATAACTTTAATTTCGGAAGTCGGTGTCAAAAAACGAAAAGGCGGAACCAGCGACACCGACTTCCGAGATTAAAGTTATTTTTCACTTTGTAGTGTTTTTTTTGGAAGTCTGTTTTTTCTTTGTAAAAAAGTTTTTTAAAACATTCATTGGAACCTTGCTTCATGGAATCAATACTTACTACAATACCGTGTTTCACTGAAAATTGTATAACAACGTATACGACACCAGACTGACTCCAATCGATATACTGCCTCATTATCAGAAATTGATCCAGTAATTTACACGGCATTTGTGAGCTTGGAAAATTATATGGTCGGTCGGGTTGAAACGAACCCAGCGAGTCGAGTAGGCTTCGTTGTTGACGACGGTGTGTTTTTGAGGTTTAGAGGACTTTTGTTGAATAGCAGACTCGAGAGTTCAAATACCTACCTATTCATAATTCTCCTGCCCCTTTTTTTCATGAATGACTAGCACTTTGCCCACTTTGCCACATTTTCGAAAAACCCTGATACACGTTATTCTCTATTTTTACCGACTTCAAAAAAAAAATGGTTGCCTGTAAAGTCGGTTTTACGGGCGAAGATTTTACGTGACAACGTCTTTTTCTCGGTAGAATATTTATTGATATGAATATAATTAAATTGCACAATAGGAACAAGGAATTAAATGAAAATAAGAACGTAACGTTACCGAGCGTTACACTTTTTCATGACTCCCAGCCGCAACCTAATTTAAAATAAGAACGTAACGTTACCGAGCGTTACACTTTTTCATAAGTGACTCCCAGCCGCAACCTAATTTAAGACGTTGTCACGTCAAAAGGAGGTTATCAATTCGATACGTATGTATGTAATATTATTGGAATTGCATTATATTCACATATGATGATCTATTAGGGCTTCCAAACAAATATACAAAATTTCATAGACGTATGTATGTATGTATGTATGTATGTATGTATGTATGTTTGTCCACGCATATCTCCGGAACTATTAATCGGATCGTGACCATTTTTTTTTTATTGGCTTACAATTTCTTCAACTTAGGGAACAGTGCAAGTTTCATCAAGATCGATTCAGTAATTTTCAAGATATGGACTAATACGTGTAAGTATGACGGCCTGGCTTATTGATAAGAGCTACGGGTGTAGTGTCAAAGGGAAAACATCTCAAAACCTTGGTCAAATACTAGTGCAAAAACTAAAAATTACGAAATAAAAAGTAATTTAAAAAAATTAAACCGACTTCAAAAAGAAATTAACTCAAAATTATGAAATAACTTTAATTTCGGAAGTCGGTGGCATAAAACTAAAATACAGATCCCAAGACACCGACTTCCGAAATTAAAGTTATTTCATAATTTTGAGTTAATTTCTTTTTGAAGTCGGTTTAATTTTTTTAAATTACTTTTTATTAGTCTTAAGTATAAATACTGAGTTTCGAGTTAATCGGACAGCCCGTTAAAATTGTTCCATACAAATTTTGACACCCCCCAATCCCTCTTTAGGGGGTAGTTTAGAAAAACAAAAATTGCCAACTTCATAATTTACTTAGATAAATGTCAGTATAAATTGAAGGGGCCCCCCTTCAATTTATACTGACATCTCTTTGAGGCGCGCGCGGAACACGTACGCGCCGTCCGGCACGGGCCTGGTCCCATTTACCCATTACTCTCCGTCCGCAGGCCCGCGCTTACGGTGGCCGGGAGTATTCCCGCGGCTCCCGACGCGCGACGCCCGGAGCGTCTCCCGCGGCGGCTGGGACGGGAGGCTCTAAGTGTGAACCCTTTGATTATAAATGAACCATTCATTACTAAGAATTCTTTATTGTGTCACTCGAGTTTTTGTGAGAACTTTAGGCAACCCTATGGGATGTATACTTATTTTGAGCTCTAAATTCGGTGAGAACTTTAGCCATCTTTATGGGATCTCCGAAGTGAATCTAGGGCCGTTAAAACTTAACAGAAGGAGAGCTTGCCATTTGTCACGAAGTTCAAACGATTTTTGCCTTCTGGGAGTCGAAAAAAAAACGCGAGTGCAATAAAGAACCCAGCTACTATACTGTCTTGAAAATTCCGATTGTAAACGCACCCTCAAATCTACAAAAAGTACATTCTCAGTTCTGCGCTCTAAGAGTCATAAATATTCGGAATTCGGAAGCCCAAAACATTTCGTGCCAGAAACATGGTCAAGAAACATTGCCCCCACATTACAGTACCAAACGTCCTTGAACGTCCAGAACTGCATTTAGTGATCTAACGAAACATGCTACTATGTAAGTCACTGGCGTGCTACCAACACGTGTCAGGTCCAATACAGTAAATAGATTTATACTTAGATTGTGGAAATGAGGGACACGTGTCGAAGAGGACATTATTTTTGCTTCACTGTGGCGTAAATTTCCATTTATGAACGAAAATTAATATCTTTATTGCTTCGTTTGTGTAGTGGCCGCAAGCTCTACTGCAGAGCATGAGGTTCCCGGGTCGGCAATGTTATTGGGTTTTCCATCTGGAATTTCTCAGTAGCAGCCCGGAGTCTGGATTTGTGCCCGGTTGATGGTAGAAGACTCGCCTCCTGTTACATGGTACTTAAACATAACTGGCGAAATGTGGGTTTACTATAAGTACACCTCTACCGCACACTTTGGAGAATACAGGCGTGATTATATGTAATTAATATATATCTATGACTGTTGCTTTGGAGTCTAAAGCAGAGACTAAGTCTCTCCAAATTTTACGCAGTCGTAAGCCTTTCCTAAATCTTTAGCTCTTTAAAAACTTTTGTTTATATTTATACACTGACCTTAAAATATAACACTTGAAACTGTATTTGACTCAAAAAAGAACGTGTTGAATTTAACAAAAGCGTATGAAATGTCTGTATTTACTGACACGTGTGTGCTATTTGCAACTGTCTGTAATTTGAAAAAGACACATGTCCCTTAATTCTGTAGTCGGAGGTTTTATTCATAATGTCGCCTGGTTACATTGCGTGTTGAAGTATTATAGTATAGTATAATGATATGGTAGACGAGTGTGTATAATCATATTATCATACAAACGCCATGGACATAGCAATCAATTATCTTCAAACAAACCTGAGGTTCAATGAGTGTTGAAGCAAACAATTCTGAAAGAATCGTGTTTTAATTAACTTAGAAAGACAAAGGAGTTTATATTGAACGTAAATGTTAAACAGTTAAGTAGAATTCATGTGAATATAAACCTAAATCCATTAATAGAAAAAAAAAAAAGCGCGATGTTCTTAAGTGGTTACACCGTTTATTTTTCCTTGTGTCCCAAATTCTTGGTTTATCAAATGTGTTAGCAAGGCGAAGTCAATCCTTGAAAGGGAGATGGAACAGCGGGGAGATTACGTAACACAGTATCAGTAGCGAAAGTTTTAATTTTGACAGTTCAACAACATTTATTGCGTTATTTACGTTGTTAAGCAGATAAATTTTTCGAACATAAAAAGCAATGAATTAGCAATATTCTTCAAATTGATTCAGATTGTGATTACAAACGCACGAAAGATACGCGCGCGCGCGCGCACCCGTTTGGTGTTGCGCAATTAGGGTGCTGGTCAAGTACTAGGAACTTTGCTAAGAACGTTGTGAAAATCTCAATAATTGCTCCTTGGCATTAAGGTATGGTTTTAAATTGTTTGACCCGTAGCACCACTTTAATGATTGACACCATGTTGACACCGCTATATAAAGGATCCTATCTTTTCAACAAAGATCAAACCTTAACCTTAACCTAAACCTTAGTTCGTAAGGTCTGAGGCGTTTGTATGAATATTAATATAATAAGTGAAGAAAGATGCCTTGTGATTGGGACTCGTGCAACTATTCTGGCAAATAGAATACAAATGTAATCGCTAGATTTTCGACTGATTTCGGTGTAAGGATTTGTTGGTTGCGATATTGTAGATATGCCTGCACTATAATATAAAGTACATTTTGAATGTCAAATGTTGATGTATTTTTGTAAGGGTAGTTTTAGAATTATGTAAATGTTGCTCTGTTTCCCGCAGCAGTGTGCATTTGCTTTGAGGTAATGGTGACGATTAGCAACGACCTTTTAAGGCTCATTTTCCTTTGAAACTAAAGAGTTTTCTAGAAGCATATCAAAAACTAAGTAATAAGTTATTTGAAATGGATTTCGAATCCAATATCGTTTTGAGCTATAAATCACAGGTTCTAAGAAAAATGGTGCTGGCAACAGCTTTCGTCTGGATGACGTCACAAGCCGCCATTGTAAAATATGTAATTCTTTTTATTCGTTTATTTTAAAGTTAGTAAGCCTCTTTTGTTGTTTGAGTTCTTAATTCTAAGGGGGTATAAGTGGCTATTGTTAAGGCAAGCTTGAGTTAGGGCATAGAACAAACAAATTAGGGCTGCCAATAGACTTAATTATTTTGAAGCTGTTGAAAGTATTGATTCTGGTGTTTGTGTTCCAAGTTCTAATTCAATTTGTTAAGTTTCCACAGTATATTTTATAAGAATTCGTCTTTGTGAGAATCAAAAACTTAATTGGGTCTTAAAAGTTTGTTGCTAATTCATATTAAATTATTTACAAAAGCCATCATATCTTAAATGTCAGCCATATTATTGTAATGAATTGTTTATACTTATCTGTGATTATTTGTTTAAAATGCGGGTAGTATACTTATATGAAAGTTGTTTTTATATTACTTTTAAGGTGAAAATGTTGATAAGATGTTTATTTATATTGTTGTGAGTGAGATATTTTAGGGGACAACTGAAATGTGCCTGCAAACATTGTTTAGTTTTAGATTTTATTGTACTTTAACGTCGACAAACAGAATAAATACGTCGTGTTAAGAACATTCAGATTTTTTCTTTTTTTTCCTTACTTATGAGTAGGTACAGACGCCACACATGAAGCTACCCGAAACTGTCAAATTCTCTCAATCGATTTTGAACCTTATGATTTAGCAATAAAGTTGAAAATCTATTAAATAAATTTGACAGATTGTAGTAGCTTGATGTGCTGGGGTCTGTACAACAATTTATTATTATCTAAAATAATGATGTTATTTTTTATTTATAAAACGGGATGCATATAGCCTTGCATCAGTTGCATCATGATGACTAACGAGTTATTTTTTTTCCTGACTCGCAGTTCAATAAATATTTTTAAATGCATAACGTATGAATGGATGACTTAGCAAGTATCGGACAGGAGTGGTCAAATTTAAAACTTTCAAAATTTTCAACTGTCTCATACAAAACTTTAATACTTACTCGACCCACATGTATGGGACAGTTGATATTTTTTTCACGATTACGATGGTGGTCCCATGAAGAAATTTGTTCAGTTTGGTGGTACCTATGTATGGGAAAGTTGTTCAGTTAGGTGTAGCCTTTCGGATACATGCTGTATATTTGACAACCCTAGTACTCCCATAGTTTAGTTGCATTTTACGACACTAGCCAGAATAACCGTGACTAATTCTTTGCCAGATGAGTTCTTACTAACAATAAAACTTTTTTACAAAAAAACAAACAACCTAGGTATGTATGTATACTTCCAAAAAAAAACTACAAAGTGAAAAATAACTTTAATTTCGGAAGTCAGTGTCGTTGGTTCCGCATTTTCGTTTTTTGACACCGAATTCCGAAATTAAAGTTATTTTTCACTTTGTAGTGTTTTTTTTAGGTCGGTTGTTTTTTTTTTTTGTAAAAAAGTTTTTATTTTCACTTTTTAACCGACTTTTAAAAAGGAAGAGGTTCTCAATTCAGATGTATAAACAGGTATAGGTACATATAATATTTATAAAAAAAAATGGTTGCCTGTAAAGTCGGTTTTACGGGCGAAGATTTTACGTGACAACGACCGATCATCCGATCATAGTTGAGTGGGAGAGAGACGCAAGGCATTCGGCGGGCCTCTCTCTCGTTCGGTGACTCATCGTAACGTTACCGATCGTTACACTTTTTCATAAGTGACTCCCAGTCGCAACCTAATTTAAGACGTTGTCACGTCAAAAAAAAATGGTTGCCTGTAAAGTCGGTTTTACGGGCGAAGATTTTACGTGACAACGACCGATCATCCGATCATAGTTGAGTGGGAGAGAGACGCAAGGCATTCGGCGGGCCTCTCTCTCGTTCGGTGACTCATCGTAACGTTACCGCGCGTTACACTTTTTCATAAGTGACTCCCAGTCGCAACCTAATTTAAGACGTTGTCACGTCAAAAAACTTGTTCCCTACGATTTTTGACGTGACAACGTCTTAAATTAGGTTGCGGCTGGGAGTCACTTATGAAAAAGTGTAACGCTCGGTAACGTTACGTTCTTATTTTAAATTAGGTTGCGGCTGGGAGTCACTTATGAAAAAGTGTAACGCTCGGTAACGTTACGTTCTTATTTTCATTTAATTCCTTGTTCCTATTGTGCAATTTAATTATATTCATATCAATAAATATTCTACCGAGAAAAAGACGTTGTCACGTAAAATCTTCGCCCGTAAAACCGACTATACAGGCAACCATTTTTTTTTTTAGTTTAAAAAAATCTGCTGTTTCTATATTTTGACGAATTCGTCAAGGTGTAGAAAATACACTTTGACGAATTCGTCAAAATATAGAAACAGCATTTTTTTTTCGCGATTTCCGGTTTGGTTCCATAGTAAAAGTTGTTCATAATGATGAGTAGGTACATGACCTCTTAAGAGGTTCTTAATGTTTTACCAATAACCCTGTATGTGCCTGAACAAATTCTTCTAAATTTAATGCCCGTATTAGCGAGGTTATAAGTACCTCCGCCACGTGTCTAAATGTGCTTAATCATAAGCACAAATAATATGAATTATCCTTTGTCAATTATGATGGTTTAACCGGTTGAATGCCGTAATTACAGAAACAATTAAAGAACCTATGTGTCCCTCGTGGATCCATGTTCCAAACTGATAAGTACTCGCAAGAGGATAGGTAGGTAGTTGTCTCAGATTCTTCACGTAAAACATTACCCAACGTTAAAAACTGCTAAACAAACAGCGGTGCAGCGTGCCAATAAAATACACAAGTAAATTACATCCTGTAAATTACTGCACTGCAGCACTACAGCAGATAAACCATTCATTTTGATAGCAGTATCTGCTCTAACCGATTGTGGGCGGATAGGTCACAGATTGTGTCTCTCTGGTTGGTAATCACCGAATCACGGTACCATGGTACGTACAGGAAAATCGCGAGGACTTTACTGACCTTTTATGACGATGACGGTCAAATGTTAGGATTCATGTTATTCCCGGGCTGTCGGATGTTGCACATTGTTCAAGGGGATTTTTTTAATCGTAAGACAAATAACCAGGTATTTTACACATGCTACGGAAAATAATAGGTAGGTATCGCAACTAGACTATAGTTTCTCACTTACCAAATGCAATTTGTTCGATTAGTCTACTCTTTTCTCAACTGTCTTATACTTCTCTTTTCAGCACCCCAGTTGCGTAACACACCAACCTAATTCATTGCTTCATATGTTTGAAAAATTCTTCTGCTTGACAACGTAAATAACGCAATGAATGTTATCGAATTGTCAAATTGAAAGACATTGCAATTGATAGTGGGTTGCGCAATTACCCTGCAGTTTAAGTAATTAGGTGCAAAAGAGCGAACTCCAACTGATCTACATGTAGGTACTGATGTTGTCAAATCCATACTAATATTAAAAATTCGAAAGTAACTCTGTCTGTCTGTTTGTATGTTACCTTTTCACGCCTAAAGCACTGAACGGATTTCGATAAAATTTGGTAGAGAGATGGATCCCGGGAAAGGAAATAGGATAGTTTTTATCGATATACCTCGCGGGCCAAGACGCGGGTGTAAGCTAGTCCTACTATATATCCTACTAATATTATAAAATAATGTGAAAATTTGTGAAGATGTTTGGATGTTTGTTACTCAATCACGCGTAAATCGTTGGACAGATTTGGATGGAAATTGGCACTATTTATTTGAGTCAATAATGGAAGATGTCTTAGCGAAACTTGCATCCAATAACAAAGCCGCAATTATTTGTGGGGATTTTAATATTAATATTTTGGAAAATAATTCTAATAGCAGTAGATTATTAAGCCTTTTTAAATCGTTCAATTTATATAATGTGTTTGCAGAACCTACTAGAATAACTCCAAATTCTGCTACTTGTATTGATAATGTCTTTTGCGATTGTGATTATTTAGATAAAGCCATCGTAAATTATCTGCCGTCTGATCATAGTGGACAAACGGTATCTTTTAAGTTTAAAACACCTTTGCAAAAAGTGCAAATTCAATTTAGACCAATAACGACTGGTAAACTAAATAGATTCAATAGTACCCTAAATAATAAGTTAAATGATCTGGGCCATGATGGGGATGATGCTAATAAATTGTACGAGGATTTCTTTTCAGTAGTGCACACTCAATTTAATACAATTTTTGAAAAGAAAACAAAAAACATTTGCCCTAATTTTGTTTTTAGTGACTGGGCAACTAGAGGTATTAGGATAAGTAGGGAAAGACTTTTCGAGCTGTATGGCCTTAAGCCTTACATCAATACAGAAACTTTCAGCAAGTATGTTGCTACATATTCCAAAAATTTTAGAAATACTTGCAAAATAGCCAAAGCCCTGTACATTAGCAATAAAATCAAATCAGCAGAAAATAAGATAAAAACGGTTTGGAAAATTATAAATAACGAAACTAGTAGGAATAAAAAACGAAACACTGATTACACATTGGAGACTTCACGTGGTGCCATAAGCTCTAACTTAGAAGTAGCTCAGGAATTTGTAAATTTCTTTACTAATATACCATCAAAAACGACGGAAGCCTTAAATTCCTCATCCGACGTATCAATTGATTTATTAAGAGCGAACGTTCCAGCCTGCCCGGTTGAATTTCAATTTAAACATATAAACCCCGCTTCAGTAATAAAAGCTTTTAAGCAAATTAAGATCAAATTGACCGAAGATCTTTGGGGAATGTCCATTAAAGTCTGTGCCTCCATAATTGAGACTATTGCACCTTACTTAGCCTTAGTATTTAATTTGTGTGTTGATCAAGGAATCTTCCCCGATTTAATGAAATACAGTAAGGTAATACCACTTTTCAAATCTGGGGACAGTAAAGACACCAATAATTATAGACCCGTATCCGTGTTGCCGGTTTTCAGTAAGGTGTTCGAAAAGATAATGCTTAATCAGATGCTCAATCATTTTAACATGAATAAAATCCTTCACGATCAGCAATTTGGTTTCACCAAAGGACGTTGTACGACTGACGCTGGTGTAACCTTATTAAAACACATTTTTAACGCGTGGGAAGAGGCCCAAGACGCCATTGGAATCTTTTGTGACCTCTCTAAGGCATTTGATTGCGTCGATCACGAAACCTTGCTTTTGAAACTTGAGCATTACGGACTTGGAAAACTTGCGCTCAGTTTAGTTAGTTCTTATTTAAATGATAGACAACAGCAAGTCCAAATAAATGGTGTCAATTCATATGGTTTAAAAGTAAAAATGGGTGTGCCACAAGGCTCGATATTGGGTCCTTTCCTCTTTTTAGTGTATGTTAATGATCTACTCCATTTATTAAAAAATCAACCACAAATGGTGTTATTTGCTGATGACACTTCCTTAATTTTTAAGGTAAATAGACGTGCTACAAATTTTGACGACGTAAATAACGCCCTACTGCAGGTCCAAAATTGGTTCACTGCTAATAATTTAGTATTAAATGGAAAAAAAACTAAGTGCATAAGATTTTCTTTACCAAATGTCAAGGGTAGTGATTGTGAGATAATATTGAATCAAGAGAAACTAGAATTCGTCGATAAAACTGTTTTCTTAGGGATCACGCTCGACTCAAGGCTACAATGGGGTCCTCATTTAACATCTCTTGCAGGACGGCTAAGTTCAGCAGCTTATGCTGTCAGAAAAATCCGTCAATTTACTGATGCGGATACCGCGAGACTAGTCTATTTTAGTTACTTTCATAGTGTCATGTCTTACGGTATTTTACTTTGGGGACGGGCTGCAGACATCGATTCTATTTTTATTCTGCAGAAAAGAGCCATCAGAGCCATATATAACCTCCGCAGGCGCGATTCTCTGAGGGAACTGTTTAAGGAAATTAACATCATGACGGTACCTTGTCAATATATCTACGAAAACATCATGTATGTAAGAAAAAACTTACATCTTTTTAGTAAAAGAGGTGAAAGACATAATTATAGTACTAGAAATAGGGACCTATTAGTTCAACCAGGTTTCAGACTGGCTAAAGTAGACTCATCTTTTATGGGGTACTGTTTAAAATGTTATAATAAAATACCTCCCCACATTCTTCAACTGAATGAGACAAAATTCAAGTCTTGTATAAAACGCACACTATGCAGTCAGGCATATTATAAGTTAGGGGATTACATAGCTGATAAAAATGCCTGGCTCAATGCTGGTCCTGCTCCACAACCACAACTAATTGATTAACACCTGAAAATACTGTTGGAGCTGCTGAAGATTGTAAGACTATCTTTGCATTGTATAAACTCAATTTCATTTGTATTGTATAATTGCATAGCACAGATGTGAGTTCTATGTAAGTACTATACCTTATTTTACCATTTACCGGGTAATATGTCTTTCATTGACTCGAATGTGCCCTGGCGGCTGATAGTATGTCATGCTCACACAAATGTCTCGCTGACGGTGGCGTGTATGTTGGATCATTTAGCTCCCTTCAAAATGGTTGAGCTGAATGGTGCTGATCTATGCGTCATGTTCGTGAACGGGCGCCGTCAGTTGGGGTTGGTCATCACTTAGCTGCCTCGGCTTATTTTTAATTATTTTATTTTTATTTTTGGATTGTTGTTTTAGTACTATTTGTTGTACTCTGGACGCTTTTAACGCATACGTCTTGTTTATTTTTACATCGTTCTCACATTATTTAATTATAAATTCAAAAGTAATGATGTAACTAATATTTTTGTAAAATATAATTTAAAAAGAGTGTCCATGGAGTTTCTTGTCCGTTCTTCTCCATAGGTACCTACGCTTTGGAATGGGCAACTAGCTTCACATTTTTCTGACTGACCTACTTCTTGACAATTCAAAAGTGCCTGTAAAATGGTTTAATTGAAATAAATGCTTTGAGTTTGAGTTTGAGTTTGCACATAGATAGACCATTTCCTGGATTAACACATAGGATTTAGGGATTTAGGGACTTTTTATCCCGATATTCCCACGGGATCGAAACTTATTCGGGTGAAATAGCGGGGCGCTCCTAGTATATTATACTTAAGTAAGTACCTATATATTATAAGGAAGTCGGCATTTTTTTTTGGAAATCATCAAATGACTCCTCCCGCTCTGGGCGGAGCGGAAGGGAGTATCAGACTCTTACTGACTAAACCCCACCCCCGTTCCTTCCTTAGCTCTTTATGTCCCGGGCCAGCGGTAACCCTTTCGGACAATCTCGCTGACCAGGGATATCGGCATCGAACAAACATGGTCAGCCTAATGACCACTCACTACATTGAAAATGAAAAGCCATGATTGCCTCGCTTCTCAGATGGATTGGAGATCACTGTCGATTTTAGCAGAAATTAGTTTTTTGCCACAGACTTCCGAAATTAAAGTTATTTTTCACTTTATAGTGTTTTTTGGAAGTCGGTTGTTTTTTTTTGTAAAAAGTTTTTATTTTTCACTTTTTAGTGGGTCAGTTTGTAATTTATCTAAGTTACAATAGCCTAATGTCAACTGCTCATCACCTTTTACAAAATATTGCTATTCCCGATGCAGGGACGTTAATTGTTGAGGAGTTCTCCTAGTAAGAACCAGGAGAACTCCTCAACAACCACTCACCATACGCATTGTGACGAGGATAAATCGTTTAGCAACCATAATATTAAAGTAATCGAATCGCATCCCGTGAAATATTTGTCATTGAGTAGTTCCGATGGCCATCTGTGGTCTTCATCATCAGCTCCACTTTACCAAATGATGATTTCCGGGAGCAAATGCTCAAGTTACTTTAAAAAATACCCAAATCGCTATAGCTTTGCCTATAAAATTTGAGGGTTTCCCTCGATTTCCATGGGATCCTCTCATCAGATTCCAACTTGATGATAATGGGACCACCTCGAGAGTATACCCTTTCGAACAAAAAAATAATTTTGAAAATCGGTCTACAATTGGCGGAGTAATCGCGTAACAAACACACAAAAAAAAAAACACCGTCGAATTGAGAACCTCCTCCTTTTTTGAAGTCGGTTAAAAAGAAGACAACGCTGCCTGTCGTTCTGACGTAGTACTTCAAATTGTATATAACGTTCTCATTTAATGTTAAGTTACCACCTAAGTACACATTGTGGAATGCAATAAATGATTGAGTATCTAGTCTTTATGACCAAGGGCTAAAAGGGTAGGTAAAAGACTACCTCGAATAAAAAGTAATTTAAAAAAATTAAACCGACTTCAAAAAGAAATCAACTCAAAATTATGAAATAACTTTAATTTCGGAAGTCGGTGTCTTGGGATCTGTATTTTAGTTTTTTGCCACCGACTTCCGAAATTAAAGTTATTTCATAATTTTGAGTTGATTTCTTTTTGAAGTCGGTTTATTTTTTTTAAATTACTTTTTATTTCGTAATTTTTAGTTTTTGCACTAGAATTTGACCAAGGTTTGAGATGTTTTCCCTTTGACACTACACCCGTAGCTCGTATCAATACGCCAGGCCGTCACACTTACACGTATTAGTCCATATCTTGAAAATTACTGAACCGATTTTGATGAAACTTGCACTGTTCCCTAAGTTGAAGTAAATGTAAGCTAATGCAAAAAAAATGGTCACGATCCGATTAATAGTTGCTGAGAAATGCGTGGACAAACATACATACATACGTCTATGAAATTTTGTATATTTGTTTGGAAGCCTTAGTAGATTGTCATATGTGAATATAATGCAATTCCAATAATATTACATACATACGTATCGAATTGATAACCTCCTTTTTTTGAAGTCGGTAAAAAACTATATAGTCAGGCAAAGACTATAATAGTCTAAGGAACTGCAGATGACTGTAATATAATGTACTGAAAGTACCAATTCTTCGATATCTATTGATACTGATACTTACCACCCACAACTGCCCACAAGTGCATTGCATTGCTGTTATCAACATCAAGTGCATTGCTCTGTAATGTGGAGCAATAACACAGGAAAATCTCAGTATATACAAACCTACCTCCTACTGTACATTACACAATAAGAAAGCCTTTGACCTAGCTGGGAGGTTGGCGCTATGAGCCTCGCGACCTCGGTCTCGATGGCAAAACCAAGAATCAACCACTTCCCACACGAAGCGGGAGTTGGACAAGAAACTAAGCGGCAGGTTTTTATACGTTTGTTGTCATATTGACAAAACTTTGAGGGCTGCCGTTGTAGTCTTTGCAGCTACTATGGGACTACGGTTGACATAATCAAATTTGAATCCGCCAAACTGACATATTACCTACTTAATAAAAATGTTAAATTTACGGACAGACAACGCATACTCTAAACCTCTAGCTCTAAAAGCATGAAATTTTTCACTAGACTTAGTTATTGTGCTGCTACAAATATGTATTATGCACCCAACTCTTCCTAATGGCGGTAGCATATAAGCCAACTAAGACATTTAGAAGAATTCAGTGTAATGCAGCCCATACCATACCAACTCAGGTACAGCAACATCACCGTTCCGATCCGTCAAATATTTGCGGACGTCGTGAATGACAATTGTCTAATTAACTTCAATCTGCCTAGTCTTTTCCTATGCTAGGCTTCCAGTCTAACCGAATGCAGCTTAATACTAGTATTTTACACGGCGCGTCTGCCTATATGACCTCCACAACCCACTGAATGGGTAACATTGTCAGACTTGGGCTTCTGCCTACCCTTAACGACTGCCAAAGATCTACGGAGGAATTAACTCGTTGGCTACTAATTATGTGACCGCTTTCTTTAAGCGCGATGCTCTACTCAGCTAGGACAAAAGTAAAGGCATATTATTATGCAATACTTGCAATATCTACAACACTTTAACACGACTCACAAGTAGGTGGTGCGTTCCGCAGTAACTGTTACCACTTCCGGCTGATAAGCTGCTCGCTATAAGCACCTTATAATGGTTTTGTTTTACGTAGAAATTATTCTGCGTAAATTCAGGTATTAGATGATGGACTAATTCCAGCTCTTCAATTGCGTAAAACAATAGCAATCCAAAGGCTTTTGAACGGAATTCCTAATCAATTGCTTCATTGGTTTGACAAATTTGTCTGCTCAACAACATAAATGGCACTAAAGCCACAGACACATTACTGTGTCGTGTTGTGTCGTGATTCGGGATAGGTACATCAATCAAACGAATCTGTTCAGGACTACGTCAAATTACAACGAGTTTTGACTGGCTAACACTGCGTCAGAAGGCGTCACGACACGACACAACACAGTAGTAGTATGAATCCGGCTTTATGTTCTTAAACTGTCACAATGAAAAGCATTGCCATTGTAAGTGTGTTACGCAATTACCCTACTACAGGTTCCCAAAATTAATTTCACAGTTTTTAAATCTCTGTCAACTCTATGATTACAACAACTATTAGTAATTAGATAGATTGAAAAGCACATTAAGTTTGATTAGGATTAGTGGCGTTGGTCATTATTATTAGCATATGATGTCCCACTACAGGGCGAAGACCTCCCTACTCTCTTTCCACTTCTCTCTGTTCAAAGTTGCTAAGGACCATTTCTATTGAAGGAGTCCAGCTCATCCCGCCATCTCTGTCTGGACTTGCAATGATGTCGCTTGCCATTAAGAGGGACCCATTGGGTCGTAAGTTTGGCCAGTACGCCTAACAAGCGACAGATGTGTCCAGCCCAGTTCCATTTTAGCGTGGCATCTTTCCAAGTGACATCAGTTATCTTTGTGATGGAACGGGTGGAACCCGATCTGTTAGTTTGATACCCAGAATACTCCGTTCCATAGCCCTCTGGCAAAGCTCGAGCGTGGACCTCTGCTGATTTGTCAAAGACCATGTTTGACCACCATATGTGAGGATGAGTCTTCTCTTAAGGGACAAAGGAAGATCACCCTTCATTAGGTTTTTCATGGCCTAATAGCTCCTCCAGGCATTTTCGGTGCGTCTTGCAACTTCTTTTGTTTTGCCTTTACCTACGCAAGTAGGGTGCTGGTTATATCATAGATCGTTATTCTTATTTTACAGCCTTCAGAAAAGGAGACGAACTCAGAACTTCGTCTGAAAACTTCCAGATTGGGGTCAAGTTCTGATACGTCGTTTTTGAGTCAGCTTCATTAATACTTATTTTTCCCACTTTGTATCTATACATATAATAAATTTGTAGAAAAGTGGTGTCTGTACAATGGAAATATATAAAAAAAAAGTAGCAGGGGTTGTTATTATATCGATGCCGAACCCGAAATTGTAATTAATTTTTTTTTTGTCTGTTTGTCTGTTTGTCTGTTTGTTTGTGCACGCTAATATCAGAAACGGCTTATTCTATTTAGATGCGGTTTTCACTAATATATTGTAGTAGGCTTAACTTAACATTTAGTGTTTATTTCATGTCAATCGGTTCATAAATAAAAAAGTTATGTCAATTTAAAGAATCACGGCGAACATTTGTTAAGGTATTCTATCAGAGTACGTACACGCCTCGGGCCTGCGCGTCCGATCTTCGGAACTACTGGACGGATTTGAATGATTTTTTTTTGTTGTATAGTTATTATATATGTCTGGACAACATTCAGGCTATAATTTTTCTTGGAAACTTGAACACCTGATGCAGAACCGAAACAGACCAGCTTAACTATAAGAGATACAAAAATGGTACCATAGCAAAAATTGTTCCACGTGATGAGGATTTTCTGCTGAGAGAATAAATTTGAAGATCTGGAACACCTGATGGGGAACTCCAAGAGCCCAGGTACACCATAACACTTAAAGGAATGACGTCTTAGTAAAAGTTATTCGGTCTGATGGGCATTTCCTGTTGACTTATAAAAATCGAAGATCAGAAACATCTGATGTGGATATCATTGAAAATTTGACTCTACTGGCCAAAACTCCCATTTATTTTTTTTTAACGTGAAGAAATGCTCATGCATTCTGCACTACCACGGGGAAATAGTGCAGTTATGTGGGACTCTAACCCACTAAAACTCCACTGTGTCCTCCTCTGCCGCTTACGGCGGGAACATGGGCACGCGTTAGCACTCATCCGTGAACCCGCCGCGGCTGTCCGTCATCGGACCCTCCGCTGGGGAGTACTCCCCATCACCGGCGCACCAGAACACATAGCACGCCGTGACCACCACAGGGACCAAACCAGCACATGGGCGCCAGACGATCCCGTGTCTGGGCACCCTTGGTAGGGGAGCAGTCACTTAGATTTTAATTGATCAGGTATCTTCATAATAAAACTATAACCATGCCTAGAAAGAGGTCAAATCTTTCCCAATGTTCCAAAGGAGCTAAAAGATTGAGGATCATAAGATCCCAAGAATGTGCCGAAGAGCGTCAGGAGAGACTTGATGCTGTTTGAGAACATCAGGCTGCAACTCGCTCCGTGGAAACCTCTTCGGATCGCGAAGCACGCCTGCGTTCTCAGCGTATTTACGCATCTACATCCAGATCTCTAGCGATCAGTGAAGAATATGATGCGCGACTGACCGCTGATACGATGAGATTATCATACATTGTTCCGAACACGCACACAACAAAATATTCATAATCAGAAAGTGAGAAAGAAAGAATTGCTGGAGTACGGCATGAAGAGACAGATTAAGAAGAGCGCAACGAACGTTTGAATTCTGATCGACTTCGACATTCTCTGAACAGAATGTCGATATCATCTAAAGAATCGGATGTGTCTCAAGATATAGCCGTAGGGCATGGCGACCTTCCTTGGGTTGATAAGGAACGGAGTGCATTTACGTATACTCCTATGATTGACTACGCCACATATTAATGTAAAACTTTGTTTAGGGGGCCTGGTGACCTGACATACAGGTTTTGTAAAAAACTTAGTTTAGGCACCAGTCTTCCACAAATTAATTATGAATTTGTGTCTGTAGACTATTATTTACTATCTGTAATTTGTGGTAAAAAAATTAAATAAATAAATTATTATTATCTCCTTTATTCAATTCAATTCTTATAAATTATTATCGATATAAAAATTCTTATATCTTATTATTATTATATAACGCCATCGGAGGTATGGTTAAAAATTTTACTTTTTGTGAAGCTGTTAAATAGCAAAATGAAACAAACGGTATGTGTTGCTCAGGTGGGCAAGTACATATTGAAATATTACAAAATCCTCCAGAAATATTAAGATCACTGCTAATCGGTGACCATCACAGTCAAAACATTTCTTGGACAACATACGTTCGTACAATACCTAATGCCTTTCAAATGACATCTTTTGTTGCGAAACAGATTTCAGAAGGCCCATTTATGCCAACATTCAAAGTGCAAGGCCAAGTTTACCACCCTATTGGTTCATTATTGCCTGAAAATGACGTCTCGAATCGTCTCGCGGATCCCGTTGTTATCCAGTCCCCGGGTTCTTAGAATTCGACATCAGACGTTTCAGATCTTCGATTTTGACTACCCCGTTGTCGCTGGCATAAGCAACAGGATCCGCGTACGAAGTCGCGGGCAGAAGCTAGTGTTAAAATAAAAAGAAAAGTCCTGACTGACTGATTGACTGACTCATCAACGCCCAGCCCAAACCCTTAGACCTAGAAAGCTGAAATTTTGCACAGAGGTTCCCTTTATAATGTAGACAAGGAATAAGGAAGGATTTTTCGAAATTCAACCCCTAAGGGGGTGAATGGGGAGAGGGTGCACCTAGCTTCTGACGTTTCATAAGTGCCCATGTAGGCTTAGTGAAATAAAATATTTTGATTTTGTTGAAATTTCACGCGGACGAAGTCGCGGGCAGAAGCTAGTGATGTTATAATAATAATCTACTGTCACTGTTATTTACATTGACACAACAAAAAAAAAATTTTTTTTACAAGTTTTTATTATTCTTCAAGCATTGACGATTTACGTGCAGTCACGAACGAGTGGCTCGGTACAATAAAATGTACTAGGTAACCCATTTCAAATAAAAAACTTAACTAAACAAGAAAATATTACCAGTAACTCATGAAGTCATGAGTCGACCTCAACTTCGGTTCTACCTTGAACGCGATAAAAAGGTCATCGCCAGAAAAATAATGAGATTATACCTAAGTAATTATAAATTACGCTGTTGATATGGTAATAAAGATCATCACGTGCTAAAAGTAAAGTTTACTATTGTTAGCATTATTTTGTTGAAACAAATATAAAACAAAGTATGTGCCAAAATAAGTAGGTAGGTACCTACCTACTACCTACATACTTTGGCATTTGGACCATTTCGTTGTCCCTGCGGGTAATGGTAACATAGATCATCACGTGCTAAAAAAATGTTTACTATTATATGTGTATAGGTTACATCATCACAGGTTATATAGGTACTTTTAGTTAAAGTAAAAGTACCTACATACTTTGGCATTTGGACCATTTCGTTGTCCCTGCGGGGTAAGTGACTTAATGGCGCCGATTCTGTTGTTCACAAACTAAACTAAATTTAAGTTCATGCATCTTTTTCTTTCTATTTCATTATGAAAAGGACAGAAGATAAATATTAGTTTAGTCCTGTCAAATAAAGATAATAGACAATTTAGACGAGATTTAAAAAATGGCCATTAAAAATACGTCAATTTACGTCAGGCGCTGACTAATTTGACAGGACTAAACTAATATTTATCTTCTGTCCTTTTCTTAATGAAATGGAAAGAAAAAGATGCCTGAACTTAAATTTAAGTAGTTTAGTTTGTGACACAACAGAATCGGCGCCATTGTCTTAGTATTTAGTATCTTTAGGCCTGAAACTGCGTTAAGCGGGCGCCCGCGACGGGCAACCGTCGCGTGTCTACGCCCGTGGACACGCGGGTGGGCTCCGTGGCTACGCGACGGTCCCCGTCGCGGGGACCCGTCGCGGAGACCGATTTACGCAGTGTCGCTAGTAGACATGGGCGAAATAGCTCACTGAAAAGATAAAGAGCGAGTAGCTCTTTCACTCTAAAGAGCTATATCACTCTTCTAGCTCACTAGCTCTTCTATAGCTCACTTAGCTCAGTGACTCAGACGCCGACTGTTAGCTCATATGACTCACGCCGCACGCGCTTCGGCTCGCTCGCTCAATAGTCAATAGCTCTTTGGAAGTTTGGATTCTTTGTTACTCACTAGCTCTTCTATAGCTCAGTAGCTCAGACGCCGACTGTTAGCTCATTTGATTCTTGTCACGCGAATTACTAAGGAATTACGGATATCGATAAATAAATCTTGTTTTTTATTTTGTGGCGGTTTTTATAGTAAGAACGGTCGTATTAGTATTTGTACTTCGTTGCACGTGCCACGCAGCGATATGCATGTCATTTCGTCAAAACAACCGAAAAAGTACTAAGTTAATTAACTTTAAATAAGTTTTTCTAATCTGTTTGTTTATATTATGGTATGAGTACTTATGAGTTATTTAGAATTTACGTAAACGAAACGCAATCAAACAATGCGGTTCCTTTTTATTTATAAATGCGCCAAAGTATTTTCTACTTTAAGTCAATGACTATAAAGATAGATTTACAGTGATTATGTCGTATGATAACTGATAAGATTGTGTCGGAGAGCTTTTGTTGGAAGAACGAACGATGCGACGAAGTATTCCGAAGCGAGCCGAATGAGCCGTTCGGCCGGTCGCGTGCATCGCTGAAGTACTGAGCTAGTGAGTCTGAGTGAGCTAACTGAGCTAGTGAGCTACGTAGCGAGCGACTGAGTGAGCGAGAGCGACGTCAATCGAAAAGAGCTAGCTCTTTTCTATCACTAGCTCACGAGCTACCCATGTCTAGTCGGTAGTTCAATTTTAACGGTGTGCTTGTATAGTCGTGTCGATGGAGAACTTAATATATTATTACGTAGCAAAATCACCTAGCGTTATTAACTGAACAAGCCCGTGCGTGTTCCCGCTGGCGGGGACCGCGCGTGCCCCCGCGACGGGTTCCGTCGCACGGAGGCGGGCCCCGTTGCGTGGGTGCGGGGTGCGCCTCCCCGTGACGGACACCCGCGCTGGTCCCCGCGACGGAGCACTTTTGTATGAAACCGCGCGGGTGCCCGCTTAAGGACGCGTTTACGAATCTGACAAAAATAAGTAGTTTTACAGGCATTTTGCAGCAAAATGAGACTAAATCAAATGTAACTAATAATTACCACAGATAGGTTACTCCTTCATCTTCAAATGGTAGCTATTTTTCATTAAAAAATGTTGGTTTTTAATATAGTAAAAAATAATTTCCGTTGCCTCTTCACACAAAATCGACGATATCGTGCTGACTTTGGAGATATTTTTCTTCTATTTAATAACATAAATTTATTTATTTAAAAATATTTTATGTAAGCAGATATGTTCAACTCAAAAAGGTAGCAAAAAGAACTATCAAAATGTTACAAATAGGCTCAGAAAAAAATTAAAATCGGAGTCTATTTTTTCACATATTTCGCTGTAACGCGTGAATCTTATTGGATTGAAATAAGGGTTATTTTACTGGTCACTGTCTTGGTTTATTGCACAAAAATTTGTAATGAAATATTAGTCTGCGCTCGGCCGCCGTCGTGAGTGGACTCTGTGTCGCTTGTAAGCAGCAGCTTGTGCTGAAAAAGATCGCTGTACGGATACAATAGTATATTTCATTACAAGTGCGGAAAGGCTGTCATTGCAAAGAGTTCCGACAAATGTCTACCCGAGCCGAGGCGCAGCCGAAGGCGAGGGTTGACAGTCGGAACAAGTTGCAATGACGGTTCCGCAGGTGTACTGAACGACTATTTTTAATACAGTTGCGAAAAAATGAAGCAATTTAATAAAATAATAAAAACACAATATTGCTTTTTTCTCTTCTCTCCACGCAAAAAATTAGTCGTATGTGGAATGTAACGACTTTTTGACTTTTCCCGTAAAATGTTCTCCGAAGCATTTTGTGCAATTATACTGAGTTCCGGTGGTGTTAATTTAAAAAAAATAGGGTCGAAATTACTCATTTTGTGCAACAAACAACTAAACTCCCAAAGAAAATTTCTGGAAAATGGCGCCAACCGTGGAATGTACCTAAGCAGAGTTTTTTTTCTTCACCCATTTTGGTAGGCAAAAGGAACTATCCATACAGCTTAGTCTTCAGTATATTTTTTTTATTGATATGAAATGAAAATGAAATTTAATGAAATGAAACCTAACCTAACTCATTCAATTAAATCATTGAATCTGATATTGAAATAAATTAGTAGCTTCTTTTTAGAAATATACGTATTTGTATGAATCACAAAAACTCTTTAGTAAAAACTTCATGGTTGGTTTTTCTTTTTAATAGACATTATTTTGACAGTTGGGAAAGAAACACGCACGAGTTCGGGAAAGGTAAAAAAAAGCACTAGTATGTAATAGCCCACTTCCCGAACGCTATACGTCCCTGTAATACACCACTTTTTGAGCAACTGTATTAAAAAATATTTGACATACCAAACATGATACTTCACGCATTCTATAATGTACCTACTACCCAAGGAGAGATTTTATTCACAGTCTTATAATTTTTCTAGAAGTAAGTAGGGATTATAAATTCATAATATTATTATTTCGTTTCGGACTTGATGGAGTGACCTGCAGGTGTACTTCGAAGACTGCTACTGGAACTAATAGCCGAGCTGAGCTAGATGCGCCGAGTTTGGGCTCATTTCGTTAGTTATGTTGAGATCTTACCTCCGGACTTGATGGAGTGACCTGCAGGTGTAATTCAAAGACTACTACTGGAACTAATAGCCGAGCTGAGCTAGGTGTGCCGAGTTTGGGCTCATTTCGTTGGTAACCTATGTTGAGACCTTACCTCCGGACTTGATGGAGTGATCTGCAGGTGTACTTCGAAGACTGCTACTGGAACTAATAGCCGAGCTGAGCTAGGTGTTCCGAGTTTGGGCTCATTTCGCTAGTTATGTTGAGACCTTACCTCCGGACTTGATGGAGTGACCTGCAGGTGTACTTCGAAGACTGCTACTGGAACTAATAGCCGAGCTGAGCTAGGTGTGCCGAGTTTGGGCTCATTTCGTTAGTTATGTTGAGACCTTACCTCCGGACTTGATGGAGTGATCTGCAGGTGTACTTCGAAGACTGCTACTGGAACTAATAGCCGAGCTGAGCTAGGTGTGCCGAGTTTCGGCCCTTTTTTGTAGTTATGTTGAGACCTTACCTCCGGACTAGATCGCGTGACCTGCAGGTGTACTTCGAAGACTGCTACTGGAACTAATAGCCGAGCTGAGCTAGGTGTGCCGAGTTTGGGCTCATTTCGTTAGTTATGTTGAGACCTTACCTCCGGACTTGATGGAGTGACCTGCAGGTGTACTTCGAAGACTGCTACTGGAACTAATAGCCGAGCTGAGCTAGATGTGCCGAGTTTGGGCTCATTTCGTTAGTTATGTTGAGACCTTACCTCCGGACTTGATGGAGTGACCTGCAGGTGTACTTCGAAGACTGCTACTGGAACTAATAGCCGAGCTGAGCTAGGTGTGCCGAGTTTGGGCTCATTTCGTTAGTTATGTTGAGACCTTACCTCCGAGCTTGATGGAGTGATCTGCAGGTGTACTTCGAAGACTGCTACTGGAACTAATAGCCGAGCTGAGCTAGGTGTGCCGAGTTTCGGCCCTTTTTTGTAGTTATGTTGAGACCTTACCTCCGGACTAGATCGCGTGACCTGCAGGTGTACTTCGAAGACTGCTACTGGAACTAATAGCCGAGCTGAGCTAGGTGTGCCGAGTTTGGGCTCATTTCGTTAGTTATGTTGAGACCTTACCTCCGGACTTGATGGAGTGACCTGCAGGTGTACTTCGAAGACTGCTACTGGAACTAATAGCCGAGCTGAGCCAGATGTGCCGAGTTTGGGCTCATTTCGTTAGTTATGTTGAGACCTTACCTCCGGACTTGATGGAGTGACCTGCAGGTGTACTTCGAAGACTGCTACTGGAACTAATAGCCGAACTGAGCTAGGTGTGCCGAGTTTGGGCTCATTTCGTTAGTTATGTTGAGACCTTACCTCCGGACTTGATGGAGTGATCTGCAGGTGTACTTCGAAGACTGCTACTGGAACTAATAGCCGAGCTG
Organism: Oligia fasciuncula; assembly: GCA_963082905.1. Classification (NCBI taxonomy): domain Eukaryota; kingdom Metazoa; phylum Arthropoda; class Insecta; order Lepidoptera; family Noctuidae; genus Oligia; species Oligia fasciuncula. The sequence continues at coordinate 1,525,312 of OY720412.1, read as the reverse complement.
AGCTAGGTGTGCCGAGTTTCGGCCCTTTTTTGTAGTTATGTTGAGACCTTACCTCCGGACTAGATCGCGTGACCTGCAGGTGTACTTCGAAGACTGCTACTGGAACTAATAGCCGAGCTGAGCTAGGTGTGCCGAGTTTCGGCCCTTTTTGGTAGTTATGTTGAGACCTTACCTCCGGACTGGATGGAGTGACCTGAAGGTGTACTTTGAAGACTGCTTCTAGAACTGATACACGAGTAGAACTAGCTGATAAGAATGTGTATAGTTTTTAACTCTTTAACTCGATTGTGATTTTAGGCCAAGACCTAAGACGTTTGGGAAAGGCTCTGGTAAGAAACTAGTTGATAAAAAATATAAAAAAATTACAGCCGCCATCTTGGATTTTCATTTTGACCTCACTATCGGCTTTAGCGCCCTTAAAAACCATAAAAACGATACCCATGATGAAAAAAAAAATTACAGCCGCCATCTTGGATTTTCATTTTTATCTCACTATCGGCGATCTCAATATCCGTCACTTTCTTTCTTCGCACGGCTAAATTACGAACGATTTTAACATTCATACTCGGTTGGTTATTCGACCTTCGCAATTTATCACCCTAAAGTAGGCAGGCCGTCTAGCGACTGCCTACTGCCGCGCGTAAATGTATGATGATTTTGTTTTTTTTTAGGTATGATAATTTAGTGAGTTTCTTTACATACACTAAAATGTAATTGACAGGCTTATGGTGATTTATCGAGGTAGGCACTGCTTATATGCAATGCACGCAACTGCTTAGTACGCTATCATAATTGCGTAACTTGGAATGGCAATCCATTCCAATTTGACAGTACAACAATATCCATTGCGTTGTATTTGTTTTACGAATTTTTAACGATTTTTTTAAACATGTAGCCTATATGTTAATCCAGTGTGTCAGCTACCTCCATACCAAATTTTATATCAAAATTGGTCCAGCCGTTTGAGCGTGAAGAAGTAACAAACATATAAACACACACCCACACACCCACAAACTTTCGCCTTTATAATATTAGTGTGATGAATATTGTAGCATTGGTAGTGTGTGCCTTGAAGGGTATGTGCCAAATAAACATATTTTCTAAGCTTGTTTTCAATATGCTCGTTCGCAATTAATACATAGGTACGTACTTTGGCAAGTACTTGATTAATCACTGTCCAGTGAAATTAAGTAAATAGCATCTACTTTTATGAACACTTCACATTACCTACAAACTATTTGAAAACAAATCAACGTAAGCTTTAAAAAAAATACATGGCAAAAATTAAATAAAATTAGGCTCAAGTATCAAGTCGTGTCAGTTTACTCATAATTTCACCGCTTCGCGCATGTCGCTGTGTGTGTGAGCCGTGCACGTGTAGTAGTGAGACTCAATACCTAAAATTGAAGCGCGTCAATTCGTAAACGCGTCCTTAACACAGTTTCAGGCCTTAGCCCGCGGCTTCGCCCGCCTGGAGCCCGGAAGTTATGTCATGGGAACTGTAGGTACTACCGAGATAAAAATATCCTTTGTCCTAACCCAGGACGAGGTCTATCTGTGTGCCAAGTTTAGTTGAAATCTGTTCAGCCGTTATGGCGTGAAAAGGTAACAGACAGAGTTACTTTCGCATAATATTAAAATTTATTAAGTACCTAACCATCGACCATTGTGGCAGGACTAATTTTCAAAATGCTGGATGGTGCACCTTTCACTAGCATTCTGGTTGGATCACTCCACAGTCTGCCTCTCGATCAGTCAGTCGGTTTCCTCTGAAACCATTTATATGAAAGCAAATAATAATTAATCAGAAAAACAAGAATTTCTCAGCAGCCGCCCGGAGTGTAGATTTGTGAGTTTTGTGACCCTATTACTTGGTACTTAAACATAACTGGTGAAATGTGGGTGTAGGTAAGTACCTACACCCACATTTCATACGTTCATTCGTTTAATTTCATATGTTTAAGTACCAAAAAAAGGTAGGTAAGTACCTACGTCTGCTTAACTCTTCGGGGAATAAATGTTTGCTAGATATAATTTCCAGATTTGTAGATATTTGTGAAAGCAGTAGTCAGGATCTATGTCCATTTATATAATACTTATACATATTTACCTACGTAACAAATATTATCATACGATTTTACGTAAGTACCCTAATGCATTATGATTGATTAAATTAGTATTGTTCATGAAATGATTACAGATGAACTACACGGTTTGCTTATCATCACGCTATGACAATAGGTAGTGGGCAAGCGGTGAGAGTATTATAAATTGACGTGACGAAGTAGTAGGGTTACTGCAGTTTTCACGTTTTTATCATATCATCAATATAAACTACTTAAAGTGACAAAAATACGTATTATTGAAGCTAACTCAAAAACTGCCCAAGCAAAGTTATACAATTTATATGGGACCACCCCTGAGGCATAACCCTATCCAATAAAAATTTTTGAAATCGCGTAACAAACATACAAAAAAAAAACCGGACAAGAGCAAGTCGGACTGGCGCACCGAGGGTTCCGTACCATCATAATATGTTTTTAAATTTTCATCGGCGAGGCCTATATTCATCAGAGGATTTTAACACTGCACTGCGGTGTAGAATATTGCAGATTTATGTCAGCGCCATCTCTTGACCGATAGTGGAACTAATGTAACTTTTGATGATGATTTCTGAAAAAGTGTGCTATTTAGGGACTTCGTTTTATTTTTCCTGTAATCTTTACATAAACTTCTATCACATAGAATAACTTCAGATTTTTCTCTTTGCAAACTTCGGAGATAAGGGGGGAACGATTTTTTTTTACATTTTTCATCAAAAGTCGAAAACTATGCGGCATAAAAAAAAAATAAAAAAAAATTGAGAATGTGCAAACTGCGCTCTTCGTATGATACCCCACATGCCCTAGTAGCCCCACTTCGAATTCTTCGGACCCCCTTTAAGTCCATGTTGCAAAAAATATACATATATATTTTTATTCCTTTCTTATTTGCAAAATAGTTGGGCAAACGTCATCTAAAACTATTCCAATTTCAAGTTGATAGCATTAGTAGTTCTTGAGATATCCAGCTGTGACCGACAGACAGACTTAGTCTCACCATAAGGGTTCCGTTTTTACCATTTTGGTACGGAACCCTAAAAACATCTTACAGTCGAATTGAGAACCTCCTCCTTTTTAAAGTCGGATAAAAAAAGGGAAGCATCTCTTCCAAATATTGAAATTTTAACTAGTGAGACCAAGTTCCTGTGGAGTAGGACCAGCATTAAGTCAGGCATTTTTATCTACGACGACATAATAATCATCCAACTTATAATTATAGCCCAAGTAGCACAGAAGCGCTGAATAGTAGCTGAATCACTGTTCACAATGGAAATTTCAGCTGAATAAACCTGCTGAGTAAGAGCGTTAGAGGCGCCTACTCAGCTGATATAACTCTGATTTGGGCACAAATTAATCAAGCACAATTAATCAGCTGAATAATGTAGCTGGTTGCACTATATCAGCGTTATTTGAGCATTATTAAAGGTAACAGTCGCCCCAAGAGCTGAATAATGACTGATTATCAGGGTATGTGTTACCTTTTATACACCACAAGGGCTGAATAATAGAGTACTTATTACCTATTTTTCAGCACAAAATACACTCCAGAATACCTGTAACTCTTTTATGGATCTGACAATTCACAAGTGGCAAAATTGTGAATAATTTTCACCCTACTACTTATTATTTTGATATGTTTTGTGTGAACCATTTTGTAAAGTGTTTGTATAGGCAAATATATGTTAACGATAAGTAAAACTTTGTTTTTTTCCTCCATGTGCATGAAATTCGAATGGGAAAGAGAGTTTATTGTCAAATACTATATAATTATAGACGAAAATTTTCACGCGCTCTCAAAATATCACTGTTTACTTGAAAATTATAGTATAAAATAGGTTGATGATATTATTATAAAAAATTAAGTATTTTTATTTTTCCTTTGTAATTTGACAATAAGCTGTTTACGTATAAAATCATTACATTTTCTATTCAAATTCTGTTGTTATTTTCGTTGACTAAACAAAAACAAATTGTTATTATATTGTATACATAGGTTAGAATCTAAAAAATGGCAGACAAGCTATGTGTACCGTATTAACCACAATTAAACAGCATGAGCTGTTTAAGTGTCCACTCGTGGTACATGAATCAGTAACGAGCTGTTACGAGTGGTTCTTGTTTTACACAAGTCAGCTACAAATTCATGTAAAGCTTGATAGTGGGTAACATGTACGCAAATAACTGTAGGTATGGTTAACATGTGATTAGATTATGGGTAATGTGTGTAGATTATGGGTAACATGACTAACATGTGAGCTAATATAGAGCAGTTTGCTTTAACTTAGCATCATATATGTTCACCCATAGTGATCATGTGGGCTTTATAAGAGCTATTATACGATTGCGTGTAACAAGCTGATTAACATTACACAAATTCCACCGTGTGCAGCAAAAGGCATTATATCTTTGTTATTTGAAGCCACAGAATAACTGATTACATTATAGTAGCTCACGTGTTCTTTCTTAAAATGCAAGTGGTCTAAGGGTACACTTGTGGTCTTCAATTCAGAATATAGCTTAGTTAAAGTCCACAAAAATCCTTTAAATTGCTTAAAGCTGTATAATACTGAACTTGTTACCTATATTAACGCTGCAAGCGTTACATTGTGGTCTCCGTGACGCATAATAACGTTCTTATTCAGGTGAAAGCTCACTTTTCACCTATTGCAGGTCGAGTGTACTGTAATAACTCTTCATAAGTGCTAAAATTACCGATGTTACCTCTTGTGACATCTTATAATGCAGTTTTGTGCTACTTGGGAGGTACTTGTCTACATAGTGTGCGTTTAATGCATTATCTACGTATTCATTCACAATTCATGCAGCTACCATCAATGGGTCAATAAATACACAATGACATGTTAGATACTATTTCTGACCTTAAGGTCACCGATGTATTGCTGATAGTAATTATTTGATATTGATTGTAGTATGTCCATTAATGTAATGCACGTACTATCTTAGTTGGCCAGTTTGATTGATGGTGGAATAATGTAGGTACTTTGATAATACCTTCAAAAACTTTTTTATTTTTATTGCTGAATAATAACAGCCGCACAGGTCGATAGATCAGGTTAAGCTACGCTTGCCGTGGTTGGTCTATGGATGGGTGACCATCTTTACATACCGTGACCACAGTATAAAGATCATTTATACTGTGACGTGACTCCTCCGTGCCTCGGAAAGCACGTTAAGCCGTTGGTCCCGGCTGTCATTCGTGGATCTTTGACAGTCGTTACGGGTAGTCAGAAGCCTGAAAGTCTGACAACCAGTCTTATCAAGGGGTTGGGGGTTGTGGAGGTCAGATAGGCAGTCGCTCCATGTAAAATACTGGTATTCAGCTGCATCCAGTTAGACTGGAAGCCGACCCCAACATGGTTGGGAAAAGGCTACGCAGATGATGGGCCTGCTTTTTTGTCCTAAGACCGTGCACATGCCTAGTTTAGATTATTCTAGTCACGACTAACCCCCATTGGTTACGACTATCACTATATAAACAGTGCTGGCGCGCCACAATACACTGTTTGAAACGGGAGTGATATGAAGATTCGAATGACGTTATTGCGACGCACACTATTTCGAAAAAAATTAAGAGTGGTACGCCAGTTCGAAAACTCATAAAATCGAAAACCGCTATATCGAATGACGTTGTCGCGAACACGCTGATTCGAAAAACTGTTTGAATGGTACGCTAGTACGAAAGTCTTGGCATTGAAATCCACTGTTGCGAATAGCCTAATATTCCAATCTGAATTTGTCTGAGGATCGAACTCGCGACCCCGATAAAGCCTTAGCTTTGTATTGGGTTTGGGAAACAAGAGCAATAAGAAGTACCTATTATTTTAAGTTAACTTTTGGTAATGAGTATTATATACCACCTATAATTTTGATTTGTTGACTTATGTGTTGATTACTATACTTACCTAATGGAAATTAAAAAGTTAACTTAAGTCGTAAGTCGTAAGTAACGTAAGTCGGGGGTCGCGAGTTCGATCCTCAGACAAATTCAGATTGGAATATTAGGCTATTCGCAACAGTGGATTTCAATGCCAAGACTTTCGTACTAGCGTACCATTCAAACAGTTTTTCGAATCAGCGTGTTCGCGACAACGTCATTCGATATAGCGGTTTTCGATTTTATGAGTTTTCGAACTGGCGGACCACTCTTAATTTTTTTCGAAATAGCGTGCGTCGCAATAACGTCATTCGAATCTTCATATCACTCCCGTTTCAAACTGCACACTAATTGTATAAGACGGTATCAATCACAATCTGAATCATTTTGAAGGATATTTCTAATCCATTGCTTCTAATTTTCGAAAAATTTGACTGATCAACAACGTAAATAACGCAATGCATGTTGTTTAACTGTCAAATGTAAAGCCATTGCTACTACTGCTAGTGTGTTACGAAATTTTGACCCCGCTGTTTTGACAGATATACTTTTTCACAGCCCTGTGAATCTGTCGTTCGATTAACAACAAATAATTTTCTTTGATCTTTTATCTTTTGATTGTCAAAGTAACAGACTATCATCACATCTATCCATACCCGTACCTACCTACCCACCAAACAACAACCTACAATTTCTTTAAATAGCAAGCAGCAAGCACAGCAATGCAGACAGACAGGATTTTCTCGCCGTATCAGGCTGAGACCGCACAGCTAAATATAAACCTAGACTCTAGACTAGCATCCTCCATATTTAGTAGGTACCTAACTAGTTTGTCATGAACCCATGATATAAATCGTAAAGATGGCTATAGGCCATACCTACGAGTGGTTTTGCCACAATGTTATTCATCATTTCAGCCAAAAGACGTCCACTGGTGGACATAGGCCTTTTTTTTTTTTTTTTGCGGATGGGAAATCATCATATGACCCCTCCCGCTCTGGGTGGAGCGGAAGGGAGTGTCAGACTCTTACTGACTAAAACCCACCCGTGTTCCTTCCTTAGCCCTTTATGTTCCGGGCCAGCGGTAACCCTTTCGGACAATCCCGCTGACGTGGACATAGGCCTCAATGCAATATAAAATACAATGTTATTATTTATCACTTAATAAGTAGTTCCTGTCTGTGACGTCGTCTGCGTGAAATTTCTTATTTTAATGTAAAATATATCCTCGAGCTTCCCATTAGTGAAAGAAATTTCGGAAACGGATCAGTAGTTCTGAAGATTACCCGCTAGGTCCCTACACACAAACTCACAAATTTTACCTCTATAATATTATATTAATAAGTAAGTATAAATTATAATATTTACATAGACTTCTTTATGTAGTATTTTTATCTCATGAAGGGACACGCGCTTTACTTGTGGTTACCAAGTGTAAACACGCTGTGTGTGTATGTGTGTGGTTACTAAAAAAAATAAGTTTAAAAACTAAAACTCGACTACTGAAAAGGATGAAACAAGAAAGTCCTACCTTCCCGTGGTCGCATGCCGCTGTACTAATATGTACAAAGCTAATGGTAGCATGCGACCACGGGAAGGGCGAGGCCTATATTCGTTAGAGAATTTAAAAACAGTATGCTTATATTATGGTTTGGACATAGGTAATACGGGCTGGTGTCCGCAACTCCACGTCAATGCGCGTATTTTGCGACCATGTTGAGAAGTTGAATGAAAGGCGATTAACAAAAGGTATGCAACTACAAGGTACGCCAAGAAGCCTAGAAGGACATAATAAAGCCCTAGAAGTAGATATAGCCCTAGAAGGACATAATATGTCCTTCCGGACATAAGGACTTAATATGTCCTTCCGGACATAAGGACTTCTTTCCGGACATAAGCCCTAGAAGGACATAATATGTCCTTCAACCTCCCCACTCACTGGGGAGGTTCAGGTATATAAAATAAAATCATGAATATTTATCTGCGCAAGAATTTAAACCAATCTCTATTGTCGGTAATTGGGATGCAGTCTTTTTATTGGATGAATTTTTATCGCTATGCGACATCAGAGGTGGCGTAACTTGAGAACTTGGCTCTGAACTCTGATACGCTAGTTAGATTGTTTTATTTAACAACTTCTATTTTGATTAAAGGCTGCCGCAGAAAATTGGTTAAGATATTTCTAGTGTCTGTGTATCAGTCTCAGCATTACCAAAGTTTTTTGAGAAATCAGCCCTGGATTAGGGACAAAACCTCAAAACTAATAACTTTCATCAAGATACTTAGGCCTCCCCGAAAAGTAAAGTATCCATCCCTTATCGTCGTCCTTTCGTCACGTATCTAATTTCAATGGTCTACATCTTCTTTCTCTACCCATCACGCTGGGCAAACAGAAGACTATTTTTAGCCTCCATAATCGCAACGAAAATAAAAAAAGGACGATGGATGGACTCTGTGAAAGATAATATGGCTAGAAAGGGGGTACCTGCCGAGATGATGACTAATAGAGAAATATGGAAGAAAAAGCCATATTGCTCCAACCCCAAATAAATTGCGATAAGGACAAGACAATGATGATGACCTCAACATTCTTAGCAATGATGATCGCAGTACATTTTCTTCAGACGAACTCTCATCTCTGACCTAATCTCTTAGAAGCCTTTTACGCCATCTCATCTGCAGGCTTTGGCTTTTATCTGTAATCTCTTCTTTGTCACAAAAACCACTACACATTAAGTAAGTGCACTTAAAACAAGGCTGTCTCCAACTTGATTAAGTTGCACTTTGTCGTGACAAGCTGCCAGCTGCTCCGTATCTCCTAACCACTAGATAAACGGTCTGGCGACGTGCCAAAACCTGCTGAAAGAAAAAGGTTAGGAAGATGGTGTTAAAGTAACAATGGAGCCATTCTGTAGGACGTCTACTAAATTAAAGTTATTTCCGTCTCTGTCTTTTATATGGAATATGAAAGAGATTGATGTTTGTCATGATTTACGAGACAGCAAGCCTGATTGTCAATGCTCGTTTGTGCTCCGTTCCGTATGTCTCCACATTAAAAATTCACCAAAATTGCCCCATGGCAATGCCAAATTTACCATTATGGCAATTTTAGGCTGATATTTAACTGACTGGTAATCTATTAAATGAAAATATTTCTATTTCGTTCTTGTAGAGAAATTATGAAAGAGTTCGAAATAGTTGACATGAAAGTACAAAGCTGGTGAATATGCCTTTGGATTATTTTAGGCTTTTATAGTTTTATACTACGCATCCTGTGGTATCTCTCAAGGCTGTCCAGAAGTTTTAACTCAATCTAACTTGCCAAGTATAGGTACTTTCATCTCTTTCTTTTTTTAGCCTCAAGTACGGGATAGCAATGCTTTTAGCTTTAGCCTTATCTAGTCCCTGTACAACAAATGAACAAGCCGCAACCAGCCGACCGGTAAGCTACTTTCCGTGCGGACTAGAAAACAGAGAATAAATCAACATTACGTTGAGTGGTGTCCGACAGGAGAACCCGCCCCTTTCCCGTAGGCATTGTAAAGACGAGTAAGGGAGCATGTCTACAGCGTTCTTGCCAGCAGTACTTAGGGCGGCAGTGTATCTGCCTGCACAACTTAGGGGAACAACTTATTGCTTTCAAGCATGATACCTATTCACTAGTGCCTTTTGTCGCAGTCTGCTTCTGATTTAAAGCTATTTAATATGTTTTGACATGAAGAAATTCCGTCTCTTTCCCAAGTTACAATTTCTATTATAAATGTTTAGCTTGTTATCTTACTTGTCAATCTTTACGCTTTCTCTTGGCTGAGACTTGAGCTTATCTGACTAGAATACATTTCTTTCTTATTTAAACGTTGCATTGTGTTCATTATAATATGAAGAACGCGTATGCAATCTATAAGTTCACAAAACTATCCAAATTGTCACGAGGAATCCTCTGAAAAGTGAGTTGCGGCGAGTTTCAGAAAAGATCCCAAAGTTCTTTATAATAGGTATCGTGCTACCCTGCATTAGGTTTTGGAGGTTTGATAGGCAGCCGCTTCATGTAAAATACTGGTATTCAGCTGCATCCTGTTAGACTGGAAGCCGAACCTAACATAGGAAAAGGCATAGGAAAAGGAACAGTGTTCAAGGTTACCATAAATGTACACAAAACTGTAAGCACCTATATCCTTAACAATATCCTGTTTCCACATCCTGCAGTCTATAATGTTTCATAACCACAAACATTGTCAATATAAAACTGCCGATGCTAGCTAACGTGAAATAAACAAAACTATTGGAAGACTGCCAACTTCTAAACCATCAGATATGGTATTGGTTTCATGAAAAAACTCGAAACGCGGTCGAGAGAACGTCTGGTTATTAGGAAAAAGAGCGATGGACTACTTAACCGACTATTTGGTATATGAAACAATATCAAGCCGAGTTTATCTCATCTCGGTGTTATTTCCTGCTCCAAATATAGATAGCTCATAAATTCGGGGGAATTTGGATAAATTTGGGATTCGGGGGGTTTTTTGGTCAGTAATAGACTGAATCCATTCAGCCTAGTTCTTCAGCATGAGTATTTAGCCGTAGGACGTTAGTCATCTGCCATCTTGCTTTCTAGTCTAACCGGATGCAGTTGTTGCTTGCCAGTATTTTGCATGGAGCGACTGTCTATCTAACCTCCACAACCCAGTGGGTAACACGATACCCAATTGTAAGACTGATTGCCAGACTTTCGAACTTCTGCTTTTGACTACCCTATCTTCACAACCCAATGGCTAACAACGAAACCCCCTGGATTGAAAAAACTATTTTTCAGACCTTTGTACTTCTACTTTTGACTACCTTTCCTCGAAAATCGAATACCTCAGTTATTTTATTACTCAACACATAACATCACTCCTGTTCTGCGCGAGGCTTTTTTTTTTTCGGATGGGAAATCATCAAATGACCCTCTCGCTCTGGGTGGAGCGGAAGGGAGTGTCAGACTCTTACTCACTAAAACCCACCCGTGTTCGTTCCTTAGCCCTTTATGTTCCGGGCCAGCGGTAACCCTTTCGGAATATTCCGCGAAGTACACCTGTATGTACAGTCACGAGCACCAATATGTCAACACTTGGCAACTTTAAATTGCGATTTTTTCACGAAATAACGAATGCAACGTTGAAATACGACACTTTACATTATACCTATGGGTTCGAAAATACTATGTTCCTACTAATATAAAATTTCATTTAAAATAAAGGAGAAAATCGCCTTTGAATAAAGCCAAGTGTATACATACTTTTGCTCGTGACTGTACAGGTACGGGTGTATATTTCGACAGTTATATTTCATAATTTGTTATTGTATTTAATTGAAAACCTTTTTCTCTTGTTTCTAGTACCTGCACGAGATAGGCCACAAAGTGTGCGTGACACAGCCGCGCGTCGCCGCAGCCGTGTCGCTAGCGTGCCGCGTGGCAGAGGAGCGGGGCGAAGCTATTGGCGAGCAAGTGGGGTATGCTGCTGCTAATACCAGCTGTAGGGGGACTGGCACTGGGATAGTTGTGAGTACCAAAGTAGAAACTAAGATTTGAATATACATACCTATAATAGATCCGAAAACTCATGCTGTGTTTATTTACAAACAAAAGCCCAAAAGTCTGACAACCACGTTATTGTGTTACAAATTAAAATGAAAAGGTCTTCTGTATTTAGATATGTTTCAATATTGTAGAATACAGGGCCAAGGGGCCCGTGGCTAAATAATAACAGCCGCACAGGTCGATCAGGTTAAGCTACGCTTGCCGCGGTTGGTCTGTGGATGGGTCCACCATCTTTACATATCGAGACCCCTCGTGCCTCGGAAAGCACGTTAAACAGTTGGGACCGGCTGTCATTCGTGGATCTTTCACAATCGCTACGGGTCGTCAGAAGCGCGAAAGTCTGACAACCAGTCTTACCAAGGGGTATCGTATTACCCAGTAATTAGCTTGTAGAGGTCAAATAGGCAGTCGATCCATGTAAAATACTGGTACTCAGCTGCATCCAGTTAGACTGGAAGCCAACCCAAAATAGTTGCGAAAAGGCTACCTATGCAGATTTATTTTAGCAAACAAAACGAGGTAAACTTAGGTACCTAGAGTCTATGGTCGTATTCTGGTACAGCAGTAATATAGAACTGTATTATTAATTAAACTTATATCCTCCTAATTTTAATAAATTTTGTCCTTCCTTCACGAATTGCATTGCTAAGTTATGTTCCATGTTTGTATTATCCTTAAAACCACCTGCAAACTAGCAATTGAGATGTTGGGTCATTCCAGTACCTACCTACGTCTATGTAACGGGGGGCCTAAAAAGGCCACTTTGAAGAATAATAATGACGAATAAATTAGACATTATTGACTAATTTACTTAATTGAAATAATAATTATATTTTCATAATTTAATTAATCATTAGTTAGTATTGAGTCGACGCTGCGACGACGCGGCGACGACGACGCAACGCACTAATGAGGCTGAGCTTCAATAAGTGTCGTTCTCGTTTTTAGGGTTCCGTACCCAAAGGGTAAAAACGGAACCTTATTACTAAGACTTCGCTGTCCGTCCGTCCGTCTGTCTGTCACCAGGCTGTATCTCAAGAAACGCGGTAGCTAGACAGTTGAAATTTTCACAGATGATGTATTTCTGTTGCCGCTATAACAACAAATACTAAAAACAAAATAAAATAGATATTTATTTTAAGGGGGCTCCCATACAAAAAAACGTGTTTTTTTCGGCGTTTTTGCCGTCTGTCTGTCGCCAGGCTGTATCTCAAGAACCGCGGTAGCTAGACAGTTGAAATTTTCACAGATGATGTATTTCTGTTGCCGCTATAACAACAAATACTAAAAACAAAATAAAATAAATCTTTAAGGGGGGCTCCCATACAAAAAAACGTGTTTTTTTCGGCGTTTTTGCCGTCTGTCTGTCGCCAGGCTGTATCTCAAGAACCGCGGTAGCTAGACAGTTGAAATTTTCACAAATTATGTATTTCTGTTGCCGCTATAACAACAAATACTAAAACCAAAATAAAATAAATATTTAAGGGGGGCTCCCATACAACAAACGCGATTTTTTTGCCCTTTTTTGCTCGATATCAATAATGGCAACAGGTAGGCACTTGAAATATTCACAAAATACTCATGTATTTTTACTTTAATAATAAATAATAAAATTAAAATAAAATAAATATTTAAGGGGGGCTCCCATACAACAAACGTGTTTTTTCGGCGTTTTTGCCTTGTGGTACGGAACCCTTCATGTGCGAGTCCAACTCGCACTTGGCCAGTTTTTAAGAAATTAATATCATCACACGACGCCTGTTACTGCGATGGGCTAAGCTGAGGTGCACATAGCCACATTTTGCCAGATAGGTTAAGAAATTAAAACGAAATATTTAAATCTTGTATGCTTTATGATTGAATAAATATTATTTGTTTCAGTTCATGACAGAAGGCGTTTTGTTACGAGAGATGTTCGCGTCTCCACTACTGATGCAATATTCCTGCATAGTTCTCGATGAGGTCAGTATTTTGTTGTTTAAACAATACCAGTCTTACTGTCCCACTGCTGGGCTAAAGCCTCTTCTTATACAGAGAAGGGACGAGCATTCATCACCATGCTTGTTCAAGACGGCCTGGCGCTAACAGACTTGTATAATTAACTAAAAGTCCACTGATATTTTCCTTCACCGATATCTGAGTGGTCCAATATAAAGTCAGAAAGTACATATAAATTGAAAAACTCACAATATATAAGCTGAAATAAAAGGACTGCATGGTTATTTTTTGTGTCTGCCAGTAGAATCTGGTTTCGTTCCCCAATTATTTTATTATCATTTGAGGCAATTTGTAACGGGTTTCACAACAACTTGCTGATAAAACACAATTAACGATTGTTATTGCAATTAAAACACTTTTAATGAATTTCAGGTCCATGAACGAACACAGATGACAGATGTATTGATGGGGCTGTTGAAGAAAATTATAAAGGTATTTTTATAAACTTGTAAGTAATACATTACGTACATTTTTGTCTTGACAGTATTGGTAAATACCAATACTGTCAAGACAAAAATATACGTCTTCCACCTTTCCAGTCTTCAATCTAGCTAAACCATAATAACCTGACCTATGCAGGAAACGAACCTACAATCCGCCTCGCAAGCGCCTTTTTTTTTTTTGTTCTCGGGGGTAACCTTCAAAAGGCACCCGACCTCCGGGGAGTGTGGGATTTCTACCTCACTAAAACCACCCCGGTGATCACCATCAGCACATAGGGGTGGTCCCGGTTCCTCTTAAAAGACCAATTCCGGGACCCCCCGTGCAACGCCTGAAATGTGCCTTTCCTGGGGAAATGTGCCTTTCCTTTTTCCCTGGGGAGACTGTAAAGGGGCCTCCCCTGAGCCTCGCTATGCACGGCAGCACGCAATCACTGTGCCACCGCCTCACAAGCGCCTGCAATCATTCCACCACTGCGGTTTTTGTCCTGTCTTCGTAATATTATTATTTCTTTCCAGAAACGCAAGAACCTCAAACTGGTAGTATCGTCAGCGACAATGGACGCCGAGTTTCTTCGAGACTTCTTCAACCTGACTGATAGGAAGTCGGTCAGATCTAGCACTTCTACTATAATGTCTATGGAAGGCAGGACGCATCCCATTGACGTGTTTTATAGTGAAGGTAAGGGAAGGCTTTTATTTATATTTACTTATTTATTAAACCTTTATGCACTAGTAAAAAATAACTGTATAAAGGCGAAACTACACAGAGGAAATGGGTGTCAGCATCCAAAAGATACAAAAAAAATGTTTATAAAATCACACTCTCAAGCAGGGCGTTGACCCCATAGATAATGTTGTTCACATAAAATTATGATTTTCTGAAAACATTTTTTTTTAAGACCACATAGTTTTCGACTTTTTATGAAAAATGTGAAAAAAATACCGTTTCCCCTCATTATCTCCGAAGTTTGCAAAGAGAAAAATCTGAAATTATTCTATGTGATAGAAGCTTATGTAAAGATTACAGGAAATATAAAACGAAGTCTCTAAATGGCACACATTTTAAGAAATTATCAAAAAAAGTTACATTAGTTCCACTATCGGTCAAGAGATGGTGCTGACATAAAACTGCAATAATCTAGAGCGCAGTGCATAGTGTTAAATTCTCTGACGAATGTAGGCCTCGCCGATGAAAATTTAAAAACATATGATGGTACGGAACCCTCGGTGCGCGAGTCCGACTCGCTCTTGCCCGGTTTTTTTATTGGAAATGAAATGCCGTGTTTAGTTTCACAACCTCCGAATAAGACCTTTTTCAAAACAATTATGTTATGGCTACATAACTACATTTATTTTGTATATTTATGTTAAACTTGTATGTACTAGCGCCATCTATTGATTCATTTGGGAATTGATCGTAATAGAAATTGATTAATTTTTAGTATAATTATTCTAGAGCCTGTTCCGGACTACGTGAACGCTACAGTGGAGACGGTGATCAAAATACATGAGAACGAACCTTTTGGTGATATACTAGCGTTTCTAACGTCACAAGTAAGTTTCACTTATGTACTTAATCGAATATTCATAATTTTAGCTTTGTTCAAAACTTTACCGACAGGGTAAAGTTTTACGTAACAAATACCTATGTATTTACAGAATTCTAATCACTAAAGTCATCAACACAACTCTCTAAGACCATGTAATCCCCAAGAATGACTATTTCATGAAATCTTGACATTTGGGGATTATACTAACTTAACAAGTTGTATTACTGATTGTAATGATTATAATTCTGTAAATACATATTTGTTACGACCGCGACTCATATTTTAAAAACGTACAACTTAATACTGACCAGCAAATTGCAAAAAACGTAAGAAAAATTTGAATTTCGCGGGCTCCCTTAGCGCTTCGCCCTTATAGGCTTGTGTGCCTCGTAAGGACCAAATTAAATCTATTTCTATGGCCCAAAGATATTTTTATATGTAATTTCATATTTATCACTAAAACACCTTATTTATTCACAGGAAGAAATCCAAACCGCCCTAGAAACCCTCCGAGCCTACGCGGACGTAAACAACGACACAAACAGGACTCGAACCCACTTCCCCAGCGGTATCAAAGCTGCCAACATGCTCCCTGTACCTATGTACGGCAGTTTACCTCATTATAAACAAATAAAAGTGTTTCAGAGGACTGAGGATAATGTGAGGAAAGTTGTGCTAGCTACTAATGTGGCTGAAACCAGTGTCACTATACCGGGAGTTGTTTATGGTAGGTCATATTAAAATGAATATACATTTGTAGGAACTAGTTTACCTGGCGAACTTCACACCGACTCAGAATCAATAAGAACGAATGTATGAGAAAATGAATTATCTTCATTACTTTTTTTTTTTTTTCTTGAATTTTTTCCATGTTTTAATAGTTATTCTGCTATTCGGGGCGAAGACGAATCCTACAGATCAAAGATCATAATCAACGGTCTAGCTGTTCTTGAGCTATAAATGGTGTAACTAATCCGAATTTATTTATACTAGCGGGGCCTGCGGTTTCACCCGCATAAGTGTCGATCTCGTGGGAATATCGGGATAAAAACTATCCTATGTCAGATCGGAAACACCGACCTCATCTAGTTTTTTTTAAATATGTTTAAAATGTCGAAGAGTTTGTGCAAACCTACTTACAGAAATAAAATCATTTAAAATTCATAAGGAACGTATTTATTTTTGTGTAATATTTCAGTAATAGACAGCGGTTTCCATAAGCTACCTTTCTTCGACCCTTCAGTTGGAGTAGAGAGTTTAACAGTGACTTGTATCTCTAAGAACAACGCGACGCAACGAGCAGGTCGGGCGGGCAGGACTAGTCGCGGGAAGTGCTATAGGTAGCTAAAAAATAAGTTAATTATGTATGGTCTGTTCCAAAAGTATCTGATGAAAGTGTAAACAAACCCTTTTCAGGTTAAATTCTAACGCAATCACTCATTAAAGGAAATTAGTGACACATTTATCTGTATTCATCTATAGAGGTATGAGGAACAGGGTGTAAGTTCACTCATACTCTATAGAAAAGGGAGGATCCTCCGACCAGACGGGTGTTATGTCTGGCGGGCAACTGCCCGATGATTTATGTCGGACCGTTGTATCTATGCTAGTTGCGCGGTAAACTCTGCTTGCGCGATACAGGATTTTGCGTGACGTCAGTATGACGCGTTGTTCGCATGTGGCGTTGTAGATACCGCTACACATCACATGTTTGAATAACATTAAGTATAGATTGTAATTGAAAAATCTAGGAAAATTAAGGTTATAAAATTAACCTCAATTGTCAAATTAAAAACATCTTTAAGGTGACTTAAACATGTTTAAGAATTTTCGGTTCCGAGTTCCGACGTACTCGGGCTGCTACTAAAGAAAATCCCCAAAACCTCTTCGCTTTCAACAAATCAAGCATAATCTTTTACTTAGTGTCAATACCTTGATCAGCATTCACTTGTTATTTTTTTTTTTTCAGATTATACACAGAAGCTGAGTATGATAAACTGCCGCCTTCAGTCCCTCCCGAGATGTGTAGAAGTGATCTGTCTGGGATGCTGCTGCAGCTAAAAGCTTTGGGCATACATAACTTGCTTAGGTAATAGGCTATTTGACAATGTAAATAAAAAGTAATTTAAAAAAATTAAACCGACTTCAAAAAGAAATTAACTCAAAATGATGAAATAACTTTAATTTCGGAAGTCGGTGTCTTGGAGTGTGATACGTGACTTAGAAAAGTGAAACACCGAATAACACGTCCCCTGGGATCTGTATTTTAGTTTTATGCCACCGACTTCCGAAATTAAAGTTATTTCATCATTTTGAGTTAATTTCTTTTTGAAGTCGGTTTAATTTTTTTAAATTACTTTTTATTTCGTAATTTTTAGTTTTTGCACTAGTATTTGACCAAGGTTTTGAGATGTTTTCCCTTTGACACTACACCCGTAGCTCTTATCAATAAGCCAGGCCGTCACACTTACACGTATTAGTCCATATCTTGAAAATTACTGAATCGATCTTGATGAAACTTGCACTGTTCCCTAAGTTGAAGAAAATGTAAGCCAATAAAAAAAAAATGGTCACGATCCGATTAATAGTTCCGGAGATATGCGTGGACAAACATACATACATACATACATACATACATACATACATACGTCTATGAAATTTTGTATATTTGTTTGGAAGCCCTAATAGATCATCATATGTGAATATAATGCAAATCCAATAATATTACATACATACGTATCGAATTGATAACCTCCTTTTTTTGAAGTCGGTAAAAATAAGGTCATAATTATTGACACTCGTATAGATTATCTCTTTTAAAATCGATTTGCATTAATTTTACTACAAAACAATGTATTATTTATAAAAAAAAACCCGAAAAAACTTCATCTTTTTAAATCTGGCGCCACGTAATCGAAAACGGTCTGGATTGGCTGAACTTAAGATGACGTCATGATTTAGTAAATTGCTGTCTATCGTTGACATAACAGACGACTTTAGTCTAGTATCTCGACCGTTTCAACGTTTGTTTACGTGAATCGTGACGTCACGACGCCATATTGTTAAAGATAGCGTTTTGGCGGCTTATTTAAACAGTACATTTTTATTTACTATTTTTTTAAAGAAATACATTATGCAATTTGAAGTAATAGGTTTTTGTGGGCTCGTTAGACACCATTAAATAATCTGAGATGTTTATCAGAAACCAGTCAAATAGCCTATTATTGTTATTTCTTGCTCATACATACAAATACAGAAAAATTACATTCATAGAGTCCTTCTGTGTGGCCTCTTGTCCTATAAAGAGCGATAAAGGGATTATATTAAAACTGTTATAGATTACTAGCAGCGCCCGGTTTCACCCGCATAAGTGTCGATCCCGTGGGAATATCGGGATAAAAACTATCCTATGTCCTTCCCCGGGATGCAATCTCTCTGCCAAATTTTATCGAAATCCGTTCAGTGGTTTAGGCGTGAAAAGGTAACATACAGACAGACAGACAGAGTTACTTTCGGATTTATAATATTAGTGTGGATTATTATTGCCGTTATGCATTTGTGTGCTAAACTAGGTGATTATGATAATACTAATTGACCGTTAATTGCTGCATTCACTATGAAGCCTAATTATGCCGAAGCAGATGAGATTGCTTGAAAAGTCGGACGCCCTGTTAATCATAATGCGACATTTACTTCGCATTCACATTGTTAAAGACTATCGTTTTTAGGGTTCCGTACCCAAAGGGTAAAAACGGGACCCTATTACTAAGACTTCGCTGTCTGTCCGTCCGTCTGTCTGTCACCAGGCTGTATCTCAAGAACCGCGGTAGCTAGACAGTTGAAATTTTCACAGATGATGTATTTCTGTTGCCGCTATAACAACAAATACTAAAAACAAAATAAAATAAATATTTAAGGGGGGCTCCCATACAACAAACGTGTTTTTTTCGGCGTTTTTGCCGTCTGTCTGTCACCAGGCTGTATCTCAAGAACCGCGGTAGCTAGACAGTTGAAATTTTCACAGATGATGTATTTCTGTTGCCGCTATAACAACAAATACTAAAAACAAAATAAAATAAATATTTAAGGGGGGCTCCCATACAACAAACGTGTTTTTTTCGGCGTTTTTGCCTTGTGGTACGGAACCCTTCGTGTGCGAGTCCGACTCGCACATGGCCAGTTTTTATATTCCTGAAAAGAGAATAATACATATTGTTAATGAAAAATAAATTAGGTACTTATATTGGCCAATGAAAAAAAAAATTTTTTTTTAGTTTTGTTCTTATAACTACTTCAATTTATTTATTAATCATACCATATTAAACAAATTCAAATATAATTATGTTTTTATTTTACAGATTCACGTTCCCCACTCCCCCGCCAGCAAAGAGCATTCTCTCTGGTCTAGAAACTCTCTACGCATTGAAGATCATAGACAAACTGGGAGAATTGACGTCTGTAGGAGAAATAGTGGCCGAGTTGCCGCTCAAACCCATGTGTGCGGCCATGCTGTGTAATAGTGGTTAGTGAATAATTTATATTGATACATTACATTACAGTCTATAATATAATCGGTCAACAGCAGGGTACAGACTTCTTCCACGAGAAAAGGAACGGAAATTGAAGATCATATCCAGGGCTACAAGTCTGCTATTACAATAGTGTCAGAATGGTCTCCTGAATGGTGTCCTGACGATCCATCATCAAATGACCCCTCCCGCTCTGGGTGGAGCGGAAGGGAGTGTCAGACTCTTACTGACTAAAACCCACCCGTGTTCCTTCCTTAGCCCTTTATGTTCCGGGCCAGCGGTAACCCTTTCGGACAATCCCGCTGACCCGGCAGGCTTCGGCCCTATGGGGCCCTCCTCGATGCTGACATCTCTTCGAGGCGCGCGTGGAACACGTACGCGTACGCGTACTTCAACTATATCCGACGATCCTGCATACTTATCTCTTTTGTTGACTGTACATGCGAAATAAATTCCCGACGGCTAATAAATTTTTTCAAGCGATTATTTACCGCAGTGTGCGAACTCTATTATATTGGTATTGTTCACAGATTAGCGATTATTTTCCGCAACGATTAAATTGCGTGGTGCGTGCTTAGCCTTAGTCCTATGTAATAGAGGGGGAGCAACAACCGGTCATAAATAAGAATCATTAAAGTAATCTTTTTAAGTAGCAGTACCTACAGTTTCTTGTGGAAAAGTACAATTACCAAGTAGCAATTTCTATGTGCCAGTTTGTATAGTTTTTCTTTATGATAATTAAATTGAATTTGTTTACGTTTCCAGGTGAATGGGGCTGCATAGACGAAGCTCTCTCAATAGCCGCCATGTTACAAGTGGACAACGTGTTCCTTAAGCCCAGCGGTGGACAAGAGAGTGTTAACGCTAAGATTAGCAGGAGGAATAATTTTGAGGTAATTATTATTAGTTGCAATTTCAATACCGCAGAATGACATTCAGCAATCTTCTTTACATTACATTAGAAATGTGACATTGACAGACAAAAATCTTGAAATTTTCTATATCTATAAAACAAAATCGGGTTAGTTACACCATTTATAACTCAAGAACGCCTGGACCGATTTTTATGATCTTTGATTTGTTGGAATTGTCTCCGACTCGAATAGCAGAATAACTATTAAAAAATCACAAAAAAAATAATGAAAATAATAAATTTTCTCAGACATTCTTTCTTATTGATTCGGAGGCGAGGCGGTACGAAGTCAACTATAGTAAATAAATAAAAAATACATTTATAAAAAAGGCCAGGCCATTATGGTTTTAAGTTGATCTCAACTCGACTTCAAAGGTGTGTGTGGTAACGGCCGCGACTTACGAGTTGTAGGTCGTAGGTTCGAACCCAGACAGGCGCTTTACTTTGTGTAAATTATTTCATCGCCACTGCTCTCAAAACGGTGAAGGAAAACATCGTGAGGAAACCGGCATGTCCTAGAACCAAAAATTCGAAGACATGTGACATCTGCCAATCCGCACTGGGCCCGCGTGGTGGATTACGGCCCACTCCCTCTCACCGAGAGGAGGCCTGTGTCCCAGCAGTGGGAACATTATAGGCTGATTATGGTTATGGTATGGTATTAATATGACACTAATTAAACAGTATGTTTAATTACATAATCAGCCTATAATGTTCCCACTGCTGGGACACAGGCCTTCTCTATGTGAGAGGGAGTGGGCCGTAATCCACCACGCGGGCCCAGTGCGGGTTGGTAGATGTCACATGTCTTCGAATTTTTGGTTCTAAGACATGCCGGTTTCCTCACGATGTTTTCCTTCACCGTTTTGAGAGCAGTGGTGATGAAATAATTTACACAAAGTAAAGCGCCTGGAGTTCCTGGAAGGACTTGGGGGAGGCCTTTGCCCAGCAGTGGGACAGTATAGGCTAAACAAAAAAAAAAAGCGCCTGTCTGGGTTCGAACCTACGACCTACAACTCGTAAGTCGCGGCCTTCACCACTTGGCCACCACTGCTCTCATTAAATGTTCTCTCATGTTTAATTAATGAAGGGTTAACCTCTAATACGTTTGCTCGCTTACCTGTCGACACACCTCAGGTGTCGAAGTAGTTGAATGGACGCAGTGAAGTCATTGTTTTCAAAATGACAATAGTTGTGTACATTTGGTTTACCGTTGTCGTTTCTAGCACTTTCTCTTATGTACTCTTGGTGTACAGGGACGCTTAAGGTGTTAACCGGCAATAATAAATTAGTGTCCAACCGTACTAAACAAATACGTATTTACATGTTTCAGGTAGCAGAAGGCGACATAATAATGTATCTAAACATAATGGATGCGTACCTAAAACAGAAGACTTCTCAAGATGAGAAGAGGAATGCGAAAGTATGCAAGCAATGGTGCCAGAAGTATTATGTTAACTATAAGGTTATGGAAAAGGTAAGACAGCCTGTTCAATCATGTTCGAATAAGTACCGGTTTACTTATCTGTTAGATTACTTTAAACTTATGTTACGTGTTCAATTCAGAAGATGGGGCAATAGAGAAAATATCAAATTATTATTGCTTTGTTCATAAAATATAAAGCTTTGTTAATTGAATTAATAAAGTCGAAAATCCCCTTTTAACAGCCCTTATTCCATGTACGGAGAAATAATGATTAAATAGGTTTTAAATAATAATTAATTTCGTTTTTACCTGTACAATACTAAAATTGTATTTTCTGTCATTTTCAGGCATGTGAAGTTCGGGATAGCTTAGAGAAGCTAATAAAAAGAAAATTCCAAATGGAAGACAAAATCTTTGATGGCATTGATTTAGGTTTAGGTAACTAAAAAGTATTTTTTTTACCTATTTTTAACGTTTTTACTAACATAGTCCAAACAAAATTTGAAAGGAGTTGTTCCAAAAATGTATGGAGCCTGGGCTAGCACTATGAACACTAAATGTAAATATCGCTATACAATATAGAAACCGTTTCGTAATGTTAATTTTCTCTAATTTGACTTCGTTTTAATGTACAGACGCCAGCACATCAAGTTACTACAATCTGTCAGATTTCTTTAATAGATTTTCGACTTTATTGGTAACACATAAGGTTCAAGGTTGATTGGGAAAATCTGACAGTTTCGGGTAGGTTGACCTGCTGGCGTCCGTACATTAAAATTAACTCTGTCAAGGAGAGCAACACAAAATAAATATGGTGGATCAGCAATATATGAAATGTCACTATGACAATGACATTTAATTGATGTGTCGTAAAATCTGTGAAAGAAAACAAAACACGAATTCCCAAAATACATGGGTTTTGACTAATATTCAAAATTGAAAACATACGAAAACAAAAACAGTCACTAAAAACTCCGAAACACATCCAATTCAACACGCGGGAACACAACAATCCAAAGACAATGTCAAACTGTCAAAGAAAGAAGTCACGAAACTTAAAACTGTCAAAGTCGTCAAACGTCATGTCAAACACAACTGTCATGGACAAATAATCATTTGTGTACACCTGTACTTTTCTTCAAATTAATTTGTTTGTATTTTTATGAAAATCCGCTATTTTTTTCCTATTTATCTATGTAGTGTACATGGTGGTAGCCCAAAATCAAACATCTCCTTTGTAACTTTTTAAATATTATAATAAAACCTTACTATATATTTTGCCAATTACTGACGATAACTGAATCACTGTCGTAAATGTGTATTTTAATAAATATTATTAACTATTTCAGGTAAAACAGAACGAATAATGAAATGCGTCCTATCCGGCTACTTCCCCCAGGCCGCATACTTGAACACAAGCTCAGCGTACAGCGGCATACGAGGCGCCACGCTACACATCAGTCCTGACAGTTGTCTGTTCAGAGTACAGCAACCTAAGTGGTAAACATTATTGCTAGCTTTTACCCACGCCCTATTCCTTGAAAAACGCACGGTTTTCCAAGGAATAGGCGGTTCTTCCGGTTAGACTGGAAGCCGACCCCAACATAGTTGGGAAAAGGCTAGGTAGATGATGATGATGATTATACTAATATTATAAATGCGAAAGTGTGTCTGTCTGTTTGTCTGTATGTTACAACTTCACGCTTAAACCGCTGAACCGATTTACATGAAATTTGGTATAGAGATAGTTTGAGTCCCGGGAAAGGACATAGGATAGTTTTTATCCCGATATTCCCACGGGATCGACACTTATGCGGGTGAAACCGAGGGGCGCTGTTAGTACCTAATATAATCTATGCAAAAAATCACGTGGATCTGTTTCTCCGTTGCGTTGGTGTGTAAAAGAAGGACAAACCAACATACTCCTTTAGCATTTATGATATTACTAGCTGACCCGACAGACGTTTTCCTGTTTTTGATTCGAAAGACACGTGGCGCCATCTATTGTTATAATAACGTTATTGTACTCGGTTTTCATGTATATCCGTTATGTCCAAAGACTATAATATAATGCTGTATAAGTTATGTCAGTGAGTGATGGCGAAGTATTCTGTTTGTGTTTTGTTTTCACTTCTGTGGGCACGCACTCCCGGTTTGCCACTGTTTTTTTTTTATTCTGACCTCTGGGATAATTTTCAATCTACACGCGGGCAAAAGCTACACGACGACACCCGCGTTTACAGAGCAATTTGCCGAAATTATTTTCATAGTGATAAAAATGTATTCTCTAATTCCAGGGTAATGTTCGCGAGCGTACAGAGCACAGGAGACAAGACGTACATGCGGGAAATGATGACCATAGACCAAACATGGCTGCTAGAACTGGCGCCGCATTATTATAAGCAGACGTGATAATAAAATAACTAACTTCGTTTGTCCCTACGAGTTTTATTTATAGGAGGGGTTTTGGGAGTGGTTGACTTTTCTGTTGTACAGATTCTATATTTATTAAAACTATCTTCGATATGTCCATGTCGATAAAAACTATCCTATGTCCTTCCCCGGGATGCAATCTATTTCTCTGCCAAATTTTATCGAAATCCGTTCAGTGGTTTAGGCGTGAAAAGGCAACATACAGACAGACTTTCGAATTTATAATATGAGTATGGATAAGTTAGCCGGAGGAAGTAAAACTTCACCCTAATTGCGTAATACACTAAGGGTCAGTTCACACCGGGACGCGACGCGACGCGCAGTTTTCAAGACAGAAAGACAATTACAGACCTTATCTACTACACTAAAAGATACACGATTCAGTGAGCTAAGCCGCGCGGCGCCGCGCTGCGTAGCTCGACGTAGTAGTTTTTGACCACGACTGCAAAGCGTCTTGGTGTACAGTACCGTAATTTCAATAAACTCAACCGAGGAAAGCCGAAGACGCCCGAAGATCGTCGAAGACACCCGATCGTTTACTCAGGCTGGACTGGAATATAGTTTTGTGATATTTATAAGTTTTCTCAAAATTATGTTCCAGCCAATTCTGGTATGGACGTTCAACAGTCGTCCACCGATGGATTCGACGTGAAGAAAAGAAAAATCTAATGAGCGTTCGCAATTTTATGTACCGGAAAATGATCGATCTACTGACTGTACGGCGCCATCTATCCCGTAACAGTAGAACTACGCAGTTCAATAGCGATGTTAGTTGCGGTTCCTGCCGTAAGATGTCGCTAGTTGTAGTTTTTAGGGTTCGGTATTTTAAAGGTGAATTCGTTAAAATTACAAAAATCGCAAAAGTCCTATTAAATGTAAATCTTTTGCACACGACATACAGAGAGTTTTTTTATCTGTCTGTCGTTCTCTGGATCTCCATTCCATCATCATCTACCTAGCCTTGTCCCAACTATGTTGGGGTCGGCTTCCAACCGGGTGCAGCTGAAAACCAGAAGGTATTCATGCATGGAGCGACTGCCTATCTGACCTTCCCAACCCTGAAGTTACTGAGTAACAGGATACCTCAGAGACAAAGACTGGTTGTCATGACGGTTTCGAGCTTCTTACTACTACCCAAATATCGACTGTCAAAGATCTACGAATAACCGTCTGTAGGTACAACTGCTTAACGTGCTTTCCGATTCACGGGGGATCTTGGTATGTAATAGATCTCACCCATCCTCTGACCAACCACGGCAAGCGATGCTTACCCTGAATTTATTAACCACGAGCCCTTCTGCTGTTAAGTGTGTCCATTAATAATTTGCTAACGCAGACCGAGTTATAAATAGTCACAACCCTCAGTCTAGCATAATCATCTCCTGTAATAGATTGTTATTTACCTACTATTAGGTGTTTGACCGTCTGTCTGTCTGGGTGTAAAGGACTGGCTATCAGTCACAAGGTAGGTACGTGGGGGTTCAAGGCTCCCAGATTTATTTATTTATTGAGATACAATTATAAACTTTCCCGAGTTTCAGTTTATCGACACATTACGGATGGGCACCTAATTTAGGACTGAAAGTTCGGCGAGCATACCTACGCTTGCAACTCTTTTTAAATTAATAATAATAATATGCCCCATTATTCTGAATTATTTTTGTTTTTAGGGTTCCGTACCTCAAAAGCAATAAACGGAACCCTTATTAGGATCACTTTGTTGTCCGTCCGTCTGTCTGTCTGTCAACACCCTTTATCTCGGGAACGCGTGGAGGTATCGAGTTGAAATTAAAACCATAATTACTCTACAGTCCCTTGAAGATGTGAAAAAATCCGTAAAAAAAATTTACGGCCGTTTATGCCGCAAAAAAACGTAAGTATATGTATTTCGACACTCTCAAGGGAATCAAAATTTATAGGGTACTTCCCGTTAACCTAGAATCATGAAATTTGGCAAGAAGCAAGATCATGTAGCACAAGTAAAGGAAAAAATCCGAAAACCCTAAATTTATAGGTACATTAAAAAAAAACCCGTGATAAACTATATATAGGATACCTAGAAAGTGAGGAACCCTCGGTGCGCGATTTCGACTCGCAATTAACCGTTTTTTTTTTACAGATATTCAAGTTAGAGTCCCACAATTCAGCATGCCTCTTGGCAAAGGCCTCCTCTAGCAATTTCGATTGTATTCTATCACGAGCCACTCTCCTCCAGTTAGGACCCGCTGTTACCTACCATATAATTATCAGGGCAAAATAACGTCATGTAATTTGCATTGTAGCCGTTAAGGGGGAAGCTCTAAGGTGGCCCGCTAAATTCAAATTTTCTTACGTTTTTTGCAATTTGCTGGTCAGTATTAAGTTGTACGTTGATTAAAATATGATTCGCGGTCGTAACAAATATGTATTTACAGAATTATAATCATTAAAGTCATCAACACAACTCTCTAAGACCATGTAATCCCCAAATGTCAAGATTTCATGAAATAGTCATTCTTGGGGATTACATGGTCTTAGAGAGTTGTGTTGATGACTTTAATGATTATAATTCTGTAAATACATATTTGTTACGGCCGCGAATCATATTTTAATCAACGTTCGACGGCACGGTTGGCGCAGTGGTTAAACGATTGACTGCTGCGCCGCGTGTCGCGGGTTCGATTCCCGCACGGAACAAATATTTGTATGACCTACAAGTAGTTGTTCCGGGTCTGGCTGTTGTGTACGTGAATTTAAATGTTTGTAAACGCACCCACAATACAGGAGAAATTCCTAGTGTGGGGCAACGTTTTATAAAAAAAAAAAAAAAAATCGCGGGCTACCCTGGCGCTTTCGTTAAGTAAGCACGACGAACTTTCGTTACGTGATATCGGCTGGTGTGTTGCTACATTGAGTGACTAGTTGGTCTGGCTAGTGGTAGCAACTAGTACCTAGCAAGTACGACTTCTAAGCATGGGATTCGATCTCCGGGTCGGGCAAAGTAATAGTAGGCTTTACTAACAGGAAATAAGAAGAATAAGCTCACTATTGAATTAAATTGAGTTATCTTACCTAAGTCTTTTAAAGAGGTAGGTAACTAATGCTATTTTCAATAGCACTTTAACTTCTTGTTGTACGTATGTATGTTTCAGGATAATAAATCAACATTGTTTAATGTAGAATTTTAGTGATATTAGTTTTGTTTTTTTTTTTAAAACGTTGCCCCACACTAGGAATTTCTCCTGTATTGTGGGTGCGTTTACAAACATTTAAACTCACATACACAAACAGCCAGACCCGGAACAACTACTTGTAGGTCATACAAATATTTGTTCCGTGCGGGAATCGAACCCGCGACACGCAGCGCAGCAGCTGCAGTCAATCGCTTAACCACTGCGCCAACCGTGTCGTCAAAGTCGTTTATTGACGAGAAAAAAAAGGGTTTTATAGGGTGAACCAATTAAGCAACCTCTGGGAAAATAACTCCACGTCCGCTTGAACTAAGCTATAATTACCAGAATGATAAAATAATCGGCGAAATGTTTATTTTTATTGCATGGAGTCAAGTCAAGTTAAGATAAATAAAAATAAAAACAATGAGTGTTTTTACTAAAATCTTTTGTCGAACCAAACACGAAGTCTAGTCGTGAACAGAGTTAACTTTGCGACCTGTAGGGTATAACTATTAAATTGATGAAGCGCCTGCTAATTAGGCGTTTAATTCCGTAATTAGTCACCCGGAATTGTTTGAGAATTGAGATAAAATTTATAATTTGTTGACACCGGAATTTCCTCAGTAAAAAATATATGATGTCAGTGGTTGACTTATTAAACCTATAAAGTTTCAATTGCATAGCTCTTATACTTTAGATTTTATTGATATCTAAAATACCCCGATTTCGTCACTGACTCACTGATGATCATCAATATTCTAAGGTTCTTCCTGAAGTCCTAGAAAGCTGAAATTTGGTATGTAAGCTAGTAATAGTACACAAACTACAAAAAAACTCTAAAACTTGGAACTTTTACCCTCCAACCCCTTAAACTAGGGGATGGAAGTTTGTACGAGACTTCCGCAAATTTTGATGCTAGAGTTCTGAAAATTGATATAGGGACTCCTTGTAATAAATAATAAAATATATATTTCAGGATTTTTAGTAAAGAACCCACCAACCCCCCAAAAAATTTTATTTTTTATTTCGTAAGCAACTTTCAAAAAAATAATTTAAAAAAATTAAACCGACTTCAAAAAGAAATTAACTCAAAATTATGAAATAACTTTAATTTCGGAAGTCGGTGTCTTGGGATCTGTATTTTAGTTTTATGCCACCGACTTCCGAAATTAAAGTTATTTCATAATTTTGAGTTAATTTCTTTTTGAAGTCGGTTTAATTTTTTTTAATTATTTTTTATTTCGTAATTTTTAGTTTTTGCACTAGTATTTGACCAAGGTTTTGAGATGTTTTCCCTTTGACACTACACCCGTAGCTCTTATCAATAAGCCAGGCCGTCACACTTACACGTATTAGTCCATATCTTGAAAATTACTGAATCGATCTTGATGAAACTTGCACTGTTCCCTAAGTTGAAGAAAATGTAAGCCAATAAAAAAAAATGGTCACGATCCGATTAATAGTTCCGGAGATATGCGTGGACAAACATACATACATACATACATACATACGTCTATGAAATTTTGTATATTTGTTTGGAAGCCCTAATAGATCATCATATGTGAATATAATGCAAATCCAATAATATTACATACATACGTATCGAATTGATAACCTCCTTTTTTGAAGTCGGTAAAAAGATGTGAAATCCCACCAAAAACATTTTCATGTAAAATGTTGCCAAGACAAGAGCACATATTTTATGGCTCGCACTGCCGAAAAGTTATCAGATCTCATGTAGAGCCAAGCTTCTAACTCTACACGCCCTAACTTCACAAACTCTACACTTTAGTCAAAATATGTGGCTTGGCCGTTTCGCTACCATCACATGGGCGTAAGGTGAAAAATGTTTTCACTGTTAATTACTTTTCTGTTATACAATAGTTCTTGTAGTAACGAAACGGCCAGATCATCAGTTCATCTCGTATCTGTAACTTATTCGTTAAGACCATTTCGATGAGCCCAGATACAAATCTTTTACTGTAAGTTCCTGAGGAGTTAAGCATCAGTCCGGTGATGCTGCTGATGCCATTACTCACATCCCTTCATCAACTTTAAAAGAGCTGATGATCTTCAAACGGCTGAAAAGGGGCCCCGAGAATTGCATTGCCTAAGGGCCCCGATATGGTTAATCCGGCCCTGATTGTAGCCCGCCAATTTTGAAAAAAGCCCGGTTGTGTCATTTTGTCCATATAGGTATGACATTTTGGGCATACTTCCCCCACGTACCTACTTAAATATTTTAACTTAATTGGGTAAATACCCAATTAAATGATAATGAATTATTAATAATTAGGCATGTATTTTGTTTATTACATAACGTTCGTAGAAACCGTGAATCTATACCTACAAATAAATGAAATTGGAGTTTGTTGGTAATATCTATTAAAATAACCGCTTTTTACTAAATGCATAAGGATGTATAGGTACAGTCACGAGCAAAAGTATGTATACACTTTGCTTTATTCAAAGGCGATTTTCTCCTCTATTTTTGAATAAAATTTTATATAATCATAGTATTTTCGAACCAATAGGTTTATAATAAAGTGTCGTATTTCAACGTTGCATTCGTTATTTCGTGAAAAAATCGCAATTGAAAGTTGCCAAGTGTTGACATATTATTGCTCGTGACTGTACACGGTACATATTTTAACACGCTTTTATTAGGTCGACCTGTATGTAACTAACTATGTAATGGACTCTAAGGTAACTAATTTAACCATCTTCCAAGGGTCGTAGCGTAATGAAAATTGGCAGCTGTATGTAGTTCTGATGACAATACAATAATATGGTACTGTCGAACTGATCTGATGATGGAGCCGGAAGATATGAACTGGAACTTCATGATGGAAAATCGTATCAAAGCTTTTTTGGATTTCTTATAAAAGTCTTGTAATGAACTTTGACAACGATTAGTTTTTTGTTTTTACGTGCATTTATAAAAGCGTGTTTTTCTAGTGTTTTTTAAACTATTAATTTTTTACTCAATATGCAACATTGCATAGAAAACGTGTTGCGCCGACCCCAAGTAACATGGGGTAAGGGCAGGAAGATGATGACTGTACACGGTAATTAGGTATGTATACAAATAAATAAAATTGGAGTAGGTAGATACTCCAATTTGCAATATTAAAATTACTTACCGCTTTTTACTAAATGCATATGGATACATGGATACATGCAAATGTATACGGTACATAATATATTATAACAAAATAACATTTATTACAATTTGTGTCTGTCTGTATGTTCGGTTCCGGCTAATCTCTGAAACCGATTTTGACGGGCCTTTCACTGGCAGATCGCTGATGCTAACACAGAAATAAGAGCCCGGGCTCCGCCGACATAGGATGCAAGAGCGAGCGAATGGGAATACAACTTACCATAATCAGCCTATAATGTTCCCACTGCTGGGACACTGGCCTCCTCTCGGTGAGAGGGAGTGGGCCGTATTCCACCACGCGGGCCCAGTGCGGGTTGGCAGATGTCACATGTCTTCGAATTTTTGGTTCTAGGACATGCCGGTTTCCTCACGATGTTTTCCTTCACCGTTTTGAATACAACTTAAGTACTTAATAGTAGATTATGCACCGAGGGGCTAAAGTGGTGTCTAATGTCACGGGCGTCATGTTGAATCTCGAGCGCAATGAAGGATTCGGGATTTAACTCACGAGCGAAGCGAGGGAGTTAATACAAGAATCCTGAATGCAGCGAGGGATTCAAGCTAGCCCAAGGCAAAGACACCTTTAGCCCAGAGGAGGATACTCTACTTTTTACACCTACTGTGAGAAAATAATAGCCATAGTACGAAAAACAAAATAGAACTGGTTCCGAAATGGACTTGACGCCTTTCGTACTTTTCCATTTTTGGAAATTGTCGTAGGCTTTTATATAAGTTTCCTTTGACTTTTCCGGCAGTAAATCATTGGAAATATTATTAGCTTCGGTTGTAATGAATTCAGGAGTACAATCACTTTCATCACTCGACATTTTATAATACTTTGTTGATAAATTTAAAGTTTAAATGCCAAAAATTCGCGCCTTCATTGCGTCTACCAATAAGTAGCCAAGACACGAACAATTCGATTTTCAAAAAAAAAGTCTCTTCTACGGTTTTGTCGTGTGTGTCTATTGATATCACTCTCATGGAAGTGGCGTTTGTGTAAACTAAGATTTATACAGGGCTGGTAGAATGGTTTTGGATGATTGGCTGTATGCATTTTGAATTTAGAACGTCATTGGAGACGCTCGTGAAAATAGAGTATTTTTGATAAAATGTGATAAATCGACTGTAGTATAGATAGGTTTTATTATTTATTTATTTATTCACAAAATCCACAGCGATCTTTGCGCAGTTTACTTAAAATAAATTAACTAATGTTACAGCCAATTACTATTACGGTATTACGGCGCGGTACGGTATTTGTTATTAATAATGCCAGTTTTAATGTTATTCCATTCCTTTTAAAAAATGGTTCGTAGTTATCTAATTATTCTTACAATATTATGTCTTCGAAAACATGGCAACGATATGAAGAAGCAGTCGTTATGATTTTGTAGGAAATCGAGAATATCATCCACGCGTAGTAGGGTATCGAGAATAGCTTTCCTCTTTCTGGCACCGAAGGGTGTTTGTTAGTACTATACTGCCAATTTAGCTGAGCATGTGAGATTCCAAATTCAAATCACATTATTGACCAGCGGGTCATAATGAAATCCAGTACAACATTATTGACCGGCTGTGCCCCCGGCCACTAATGACTCACTTTAGGTTAAGGTTGCTTGATATATAATTTGACATTTTCGAGCAGGTGGTGTGAAAAAATAATTATCTAATTGGTTTCTGTGAACCATCAATACCTACAGTTTGCAATCCGGATGAAGTGGTTAATTACCCAACAGAATTTTTAAACAGTATAATTATTGTGCCTGGTCTAACCCCTCACAAACTAGAACTTAAGATTGGCGTGCCCATCATACTACTCCGTTATTTATGTCGTTGCAAAGAAACGTTATAGAAGGTCGTATAATAACCGGATGCGGAAAAGGTGAGATGGTATTTATACCACGGATTCCTATAACACCGTGCACCGTCGAATTTTCCATTTGAATTCAAAAGATTGCAATTCCCTATCAATGTCAGTTTTGCTATGACAATAAACAAGTCACAAGGGCAAACGTTAAGCAAAGCTGGCATAGATTTAACTAAGGGTTGCTTTACCCATGGGCAACTATACGTGGCATGTTCACGTGCGAGGAATGCCAGTAGTGTTGTTGTTTTAGCCCAAGAAAATCGTACACCGAATATTGTTAAGAAATTTTTCAATAAAGATAATACAAAAAACTAAAAATAAATAATAATTAAACGAAAAAAAGAACTAGGTAAATGGAGAAATATGTACAAAAACAAAATATCGATTCATAAAATAGAAGAATTTCATTAAAATTAGCATAGGTATTTCTTTACGCGAAATACAGAATTAATAAGTTATCGTAAACTCTGCTAACTGAACAATAACTTTTTTGTTAAATTCCACGCGGACCAAGTCGCGGGTAACAGCTAGTTTCATAATAAATACGAAACATTCAACGTAATTTCGTCATACTTACCGAATTCAAGTGAACTTTCGTAGGTTGATATGCATAGGTACCTATCACATCATGAACACACGTTTTCATGTTAACCCGCGTAACATTGACTGCTCACGAATGCCCTCTAGCAGTACCTAATCTATAGGCACCAACACTTCTACGTACACCTAGCTCGTTGGTACAAATTTGTATCACTCTTGTTATCTCCGAACGAGTAGGCATATGCGTCTTTGCTTACTCCTTCTTCTAGTAGGTAAACACCCACACTTTACCACATTTAAGTAGGTCTCACGAAATAACGAATCCAAGCTGCTAGTGGAAGAACTTATTAAAACTGCCTGACCGAACTGACTGGTTCGACTAAGATCGAACCCAAAACCGCACTCCCAAACTCAGCAGTCGAATTTTCTCAGCGTAACACAGTTACCTACGACGGCAATGCCTTTCATTTAGACAGTTCAACAACATTCATTGCGTTGTTGAGCAAACGAAAGCAATGGATTAGCAATTTTCTTCAAAATCATTCGGATTGTGATTGAAAGTGTGCAATTCGGGTGTAATTTAGACTTTTTAGGAAACTCAAGAAAAGTAGGTAGGTACCTATTTTCAGCTTACCCAGACACGCACCTAAAAATAGCCACAATCATCACAAATAAATACTCCCTCCATAAATAGCTGGCTATCAACGCAATTAACCGTAGTTCATTTATTATTAACACGTAGTTTATTTGATAACAACAACAATAACTACAAACATGTCACAGACTGCGGGTCAAGCGCACCTGTTTTATGATGCTCTGGTTATTTCCACGGACGCTCATGAGAAAGAAGAAAATAGCGGTTTAAATCTAAATATAAGTTAAAGTGCTACAAAGATCTGTTGACTCTTGAATGAAATAAACATTGTGTTAAAAAATCAAGATGGCGGCGTTACTTCAGATTTTCTCCGTGCGCCAAAATGATCCTTGTAGGTACCTACCTACATAATGTTATCCTTTTATGATTCTGCCAAAGTGGCCTTTTTAGGCCCCCTGAAAAGGCTATAAGGTGAAATGAAAGCGGTACGCGGAGATCCCGAGGCCCTAGAATGAACGCATGACAGAAACGTTTTCCGTTGGCCTATGAGGCCTAAAAAAAAAAGAAAAATGTTTGAGAATGTGCAAACTGCGCTCTTTCATATGATACCCCACATGCCCTAGTACCCGACTTCGAATTTTTCAGACCTCCTTTCAGTCCCTGTTGCAAAAACATACATATACCTATTTTTATTCTTCTTTCTTATTTGCAAAATAGTTAAGCAAACGTCATCTAAAACTGTTCCAAATTTCAAGTTGATAGCATTAGTAGTTCTGCAGATACCTATCCAGCTGTGACAGACAGACAGACAGACTGAGTCTCACCATAAGGGTTCCGTTTTACCATTTTGGTATGGAACCCTAAAAACTAAGTAAATATTGTGCGAAACAATTATTTTCAATTTAGGTAGGTACCTACCTACGTCACATTCACTCCGCACGTTCGGGCCCACGGGTTTATGTATGGCGGAATTCGGAAGAGGCCTCTGATGACCTCTGGTGACACGACAGCTATACAAAGTCAACCAAACATAATAATAATCATTACCATGCATGAAGGCCAAGATTAAAAATGATAAGTGAATGTCAGACAGTAAGTATATCAACACCGCCGTCTAGCAAGATCGAGAAACTCACACGATTTGTAAACAATATTTAAAGGCAAACATAAACGGCTTTTTTTTTTTGTAGATGGGAAATCATCAAATGACCTCCCGCTCTGGGTGGAGCGGAAGGGAGTGTCAGACTCTTACTGACTAAAACCCACCCATGTTCCTTCCTTAGCCCTTTATGTTCCGGGCCAGCGGTAACCCTTTCGGACAATCCCGCTGACCCGGCAGGCTTCGGCCCTATGGGGTCCCTCCTCGATGCTGTCAATAGTGTCAATTCCAAGCAAAAACAAACTCACTTCACCTAAGTTTTCACGGTGAGATTTTTACAGAATCGATGGGCTGATCGGACGGTGAGCTACCCATTACTCTCCGCCCGCAGGCCCGCGCCTACGGTGGCCGGGAGTCGTCACGCGGCTCCCGACGCCCGGAGCGTCTCGCCGTGGCTGGGACGGGAGGCTCTCTCCCTGAGCCGTCCCGCCACCTCCTTCGCTAGCATGACTGCTTCGCAGAAAGAGGTGACTGTCTGCCTACCCCTTCGCCCGGGATACAGGCGTTATTTTATTTTAATGATGTTGTCTCCAAATTATCGATCGGTTATATCAAGACATCGATAAAGAACTTCCTATAAGATAAGTCAATGAGTCAATATCATGATGAGGTTAAGTATGTGCACCCGGAGCTTGACAGACGGACTTTGTCATTCTTCCTTATCATTCACCCGCTATTTTGTTTGTTAAAAATATCGTAATTATGTAGATACATAATTACAATATTTTACAATTTCACGATCACATGGCAGCTGATATCACCGAATCGTGAAATTGTCTCCTTGGGATTTGAGTCGTTAGGTTTAGGTTTAAATATAGGTTCTCAAAAAATACCAAAAAAAAAGACATGTTAGCAATGCTTCTAAAATCTATATTTATACTAATACTAGTAATAAAGCTAAAGAATTTGTTTTTCAGTTCGTTTGTTTGAACGCGCTAACCTCTGAAACAAAAAGTTGGATTTGAATTTTTTTTTATATATCAATTTGATAGACCCTAAGGAGTCGAACAAAAAGAAAAAAAACTAGCCAAGTGCAAGTCGGACTCGCACACGAAGGGTTCCGTACCACAAGGCAAAAACGTCGAAAAAAACACGTTTGTTGTATGGGAGCCCCCCTTAAATATTTATTTTATTATTTATTATTTTTAGTGGGTCAGTTTGTAATTTATCTAAGTTACAATAGCCTAATGGTAACTGCTCATCACGTGTTACAAAATATTGCTTTTCCCGATGCTGGGACGTTAATTGTTGAGGAGTTCTCCTGGTAAGAACCACTCACCATATGCATTGTGACGAG
This sequence comes from Oligia fasciuncula, assembly GCA_963082905.1. Classification (NCBI taxonomy): domain Eukaryota; kingdom Metazoa; phylum Arthropoda; class Insecta; order Lepidoptera; family Noctuidae; genus Oligia; species Oligia fasciuncula. The sequence goes on along the minus strand of OY720412.1, from coordinate 1,488,666 downwards.
CATAAATTGCTTAGCAACCATATTAAAGTAGGTAATCGAATCGCAACCCGTGAAATATTTGTCATTGAGTAGTTCCGATGGCCATCGGTGGTCTTCATCATCAGCCCCACTACCTTAGACCACCTCAAAAGTATACCCTTTCAAACAAAAATAGTAGATTTGCACCGAGGGGCTAAAGTTGTGTCTTATGTCACGGGCGTCATATTGAATCTCGAGCGCAATGAAGGATTCGGGATTTAACTCACGAGCGAAGCGAGGGAGTTAATACAATAATCCTGAATGCAGCGAGGGATTCAAGCTAGCCCAAGGCAAAGACACCTTTAGCCCAGAGGAGGATACTCTACTTTTTACACCTACTGTGAGAAAATAATAGCCATAGTACGAAAAACAAAATAGAACTGGTTCCGAAATGGACGTGACGCCTTTCGTACTTTTCCATTTTTGGAAATTGTCGTAGGCTTTTATATAAGTTTCCTTTGACTTTTCCGGCAGTAAATCATTGGAAATATTATTAGCTTCGGTTGTAATGAATTCAGGAGTACAATCACTTCCATCACTCGACATTTTATAATATCTTTGTTGATAAATTTAAAGTTTAAATGCCAAAAGTTCGCGCCTTTATTGCGTCTACCAATAAGTAGCCAAGACACGATCAATTCGATTTTCAAAAAAAAAGTCTCTTCTACGGTTTTTTCGTGTGTGTCTATTGATATCAATCTCATGGAAGTGGTGTTTGTGTAAACTAAGCTTTATACAGGGCTGGTAGAATGGTTTTGGATGATTGGCTGTATGCATTTTGAATTTAGAACGTCATTGGAGACGCTCTTGAAAATAGAGTATTTTTGATAAAATGTGATAAATCGACGGTAGTATAGATAGGTTTTATTATTTATTTATTCACAAAATCCACAGCAATCTTTGCGCAGTTTACTTAAAATAAATTAACTAATGTTACAGCCAATTACTATTACGGTATTACGGCGCGGTGCGGTATTTGTTATTATTAATGCCAGTTTTAATGTTATTCCATTCCTTTTAAAAAATGGTTCGTAGTTATCTAATTATTCTTACAATATTATGTCTTCGAAAACATGGCAACGATATGAAGAAGCAGTCGTTATGATTTTGTAGGAAATCGAGAATATCATCCACGCGTAGTAAGGGTATCGAGAATAGCTTTCCTCTTTCTGGCACCAAAGGGTGTTTGTTAGTACTATACTGCCAATTTAGCTGAGCATGTGAGATTCCAAATTCAAATCACATTATTGACCAGCGGGTCATAATGAAATCCAGTACAACATTATTGACCGGCTGTGCCCCCGGCCACTAATGACTCACTTTAGGTTAAGGTTGCTTGACATATAATTTGACATTTTCGAGCAGGTGGTGTGAAAAATAATTTTTGGAATCGGTCCAGCCGTCTTCGAGTAATCGGTGAACATACAAAAAAAAAACATATAAAGTCGAACATAAATAACCTCCTCCTTTTTGGAAGTCGGTTAAAAAGTCGAACATATTATAACCTCCTCCTTTTTGGAAGTCGGTTAAAAATACAATGTGTTACTGTGAGAAATCTTCTTTGAAATAAAGGAGAGTTTCTCGCCCGTCGTGAGACAGGATTGTATTTAATTATTTATGCGAGGCTCGTAGGCGAGAAACGTCAGAAGATTATCATAGCACATAATATGCATGACCGCAAAAAAACGTGCATGCGGTTGTCATGCGAGTCAGCAGACGATTTTGTTGAACTGTGATTCGACAACTCGAAATAGAATGTTTTGTTTACACAGACGATTCCAATTTTAAAGTGCGAGTTCTCGAATCGTCTCGTTAATAGTGTTGTTTTATCAGTAGCTCTACCATGAGTTTGCACAGCCAAAACTCGCTAGCGTGTCCGTAAGGCCTGGCGCGCACCACGATTTTAGAATCGCGCTGTAAAATATCGCAGAAAGTACAGTGCACGCACTGCGATAAAAAAATCGTTGGTCATTGTTCAGTCTCACCAAGGATTAGGTACAAATAAAAAAAAATTGACAATATTAGACTCATCCTTTTACAGATAAGCACTATCCGCTGTAAAAGGATGAGTACAATATTACGGCATGCGGCAGTGCGCGCACGTTCGAGTAATAAATCGCAGCGATTATAAAATTGTGATTTGTCACAATTTGCTGCGTTTGCTCGCGCGCGACGTGATTATCGCGAAAGTAACTGTATGGAATTGTATGGTCCCGCGCGCACTGCGACAGAAAAATCGTGCACTCGGGCCGGCCGGCGGCGGCGGCGGCGCCCATTCGTATTCCGTTATTTCGAGAATAAACATCCACTGGAGTCTCAATACGAAACGAGGCTAGACGTGGAACATTGTCAGTAATCTTTCAAATGCTTGAATTTTCATTCTATAATAAATAGCCATATAATTTTTTGGGATTTATATAGCTGAAGATCATTGTATTTCTGATGAAAGAAAGCCTTAATAAATCTATCCGCTGTAAAAGGATGAGTCCAGTATTGACGATTTGTTTTCTTCTTTCCTCCGAAGTAGTAAATAGAGACAAGCAACTTGTACCGATTCCACGGTGAGACTGAGCAATGACCAACGATTTTTTATCGCAGTGCGCGCACTATACTTTCTGTGATATTTTACAGCGCGATTCTAAAATCGTGTCGCAAAAAGTAAAATCGTGGTGCGCGCTTGGCCTAAAACTCATGGTGCAAGCATTATCGAAATCAATTCGATCCACGTTAATTTAATACGCTAGCGAGTTTAACGCTAGCGAGTATGTTTTCGATAACAACTCATGGTAGGGGTACAGTTATTTCATCTACTTTCGATAATCGCTTATTTACCTATATCGGCGAGAAAATTTCCATGTATAAAAATATTATTATTATTTTATTTTTTTGAGAAACGGTGTTGAAGTGTTTAAAATCAGTTAAGACCGAGTCAGCCGGTCGATTCTGTAAAAATCTCACCGTGAAAACTTAGGTGAAGTGAGTTTGTTTAGGGCACGCTGCGATAGCGGCGATAAGACCCCTCTTTGAGGAGTGGCTAGAGAGGCGCCACGGCGCCCTCACCTACCGCCTGACGGAGGTCGTCACCGGACACGGAAGTTTCGGGAGGTTCCTGCACATCATCAGGCGGGAGGAAACGCCCGGGTGTCACTATTGCCAGGATCGCCCAGAGGACACGGTGGAGCACACGGTGGAGGTCTGCCCCGCTTGGGCGGAGCACCGCCGTGTCCTCGTAGAGGCGATGGGCAGCGGCGGCGACCTCTCGCGTCCGGCCCTGTTGACTTGACACTATTGACAGCTCACTTCACCTAAGTTTTCACGGTGAGATTTTTACAGAATAGTACCGCAGGATCGAAGTTTAGTTACGGACCAAAACAAATCTTTCTACGTTTGTGTATAGAAAACCAATCAATCTACCTAGCCTTTTCCCAACTATTTTGTGGTCGGGTTCCAGTCTATCCGGATGCAGCTGAATACTAAGTAGTAGATATTTTACAGGATGCGACTGCTCAGCTGACCTCCACAACTCAGCTACTGTGTAACACAACACCCCTTTTGTTTTTAGATTCTCAAAATTATTTATATAGACTTATTATTTTGATTTTTTTTTATATAAAAGGCAAGTCGAATCTAACAGCCGTTTTATACTCAGACTTAGTCTACATAAGTATAAAAAAAAAATGGTTGCCTGTAAAGTCGGTTTTACGGGCGAAGATTTTACGTGACAACGACCGATCATCCGATCATAGTTGAGTGGGAGAGAGACGCAAGGCATTCGGCGGGCCTCTCTCTCGTTCGGTGACTCATCGTAACGTTACCGAGCGTTACACTTTTTCATAAGTGACTCCCAGTCGCAACCTAATTTAAGACGTTGTCACGTCAAAAAAATGGTTGCCTGTAAAGTCGGTTTTACGGGCGAAGATTTTACGTGACAACGTCTTTTTCTCGGTAGAATATTTATTGATATGAATATAATTAAATTGCACAATAGGAACAAGGAATTAAATGAAAATAAGAACGTAACGTTACCGAGCGTTACACTTTTTCATAAGTGACTCCCAGCCGCAACCTAATTTAAAATAAGAACGTAACGTTACCGAGCGTTACACTTTTTCATAAGTGACTCCCAGCCGCAACCTAATTTAAGACGTTGTCACGTCAAAAACATTGCATAATCTGGCATTATTGATAACAGTGATATTATTATTTATTTATTTTATTTATTAAACTTTATGCACAAGTAAAAACTGTACAAAGGCGGACTTAATGCCTTGGGCATTTTCTACCAGTCTACCTTAGGGTGATGCAGAGACAATACACAGTAGGTGCAATAACAGAAAACAGCTTAGAAGATAACTAGAATATAAAAAAAAAAAAAATACTTAGATACATACATACAACAAAATATAATAAAATAAAAAAGTTATGAGAGATAAATAAGAAAACCTGCACCAACTTAATTTTGAGACGAATCTGCCAACTTCTTGTGAATGTGTTCTCGAACTTTCATTTTAAATGTGAACTGATTGGTTACCGTCCTGATATTCTGAGGGAGCGCATTCCAAAGGAAAACCGCCTGGACAAAGAAAGAAGACTTTATAAAACCAGAGCGATGAGAAGGACAACGAAGAAGACGATTATTCTCTGACCGAAGATTCTTGCTGTGTGCAGAGCATAAATATTGACACAGAGAAGTCAGATAAGAAGGAGAAGTGGGTTTGTGAAGGATAGAAAATAGGGTTGTCAAAGCCCTCAACGCTCTGCGCTGCCGGATAGGTAACCACTTTAAAAGCGATCGATGTGCGGATACATGATCATACTTGCGGAGATTGAAAACGAATCGAATGCAGCTATTAAGAAGTCGGTCAAGTTTATTGAGGAGATCTGCATTCAGGTCATAGTAGCACACATCGCCATAGTCAATTATGGGGAAGATAAGGGACTGTACAAGCAATGCCTTAATGTGTGATGGGAGAACTATTATTATTATCCGGTGTGGTAATCCCAGAATTCGTGTAAGCATATTCAAACAATCATTTTATCCATTATCATGCGTTCGGCAAGGTGTTCTTTCATGGTGAGTTAGGTAATATCTAAATCCGATACGCAAAATCCATTATAATAGAAATAGTTGATATCTACCTTTGACATTTTCGTGAGAAATCGATAGTTCTAAACTATTAACTAAAATAGTGTGCCTACAATTTTTTAGTTAGTCTCAAACTCAAAGCATTTATTTCAATTAAACCTTGTAGTACATACAGGCAATTTTAAATTGTCAAAATTAAATAATCTGTCAGTTAGGTGAAGCCGTTGCCCATTCCAAAACGTAGATCTCTATAGAGAAGAACGGGCAAGAAACTCCATGGACATCCTTTTAAATAAAGATATTACAAAATCCTGGGTACATTAGTAGTTTACATACAATGCTGCGCTCCATTGCTCTTTGGCTAACCCCAAGGTGATCTGCCAGGTCTGAGCACCGTAGGTTAGGACGTAAGTAGGTATTATAGATGATAAAATGCCTTGTTGGTCTGGTATTACAAGCGCGACTGCTGAGCATGAGCTCCTTGATCTGGGTTCGATTTCCATGTCGTGCAAAATGGCAAAGTAGATACTTTGCGAACATTCATTTCTGAGTATAAACTGGTCTCTCTGTGTGTTAATGGCAATAGGCTCACTCCTGTTAGTATATAAGGAAGTAAAACACAGTTGACGAAATGTATGATTGGTGTACCTACCTACTAGATTAAGTCCGTTGTATCTCGGGTTTGGGTCCCAGCAGTCTCGTGTCTCGAAGTCCTGTTGTAATTTTTTTAGGACTTTTTTTGAATTTAGTTGTCTCGGTACCCTCGATGCGCGAGTCCGGTTCGCACTTGACCGCATTCTAATGTTATTCTGAGAAGTCACGAAGTCCCCGACTAAGATCGTGGGTTTTCTCGTGTCCCGAAACTTTGAGATTGTCGAGACTTCCCAAATCCTAGTTGTAACGTCTTTAAATAACTAGTAGGTAATTACTACACTACTTCCAGTTTTGAATGTAACACTCCGCTGCTGAGAAAGAGCCTCAACTCGTGTCAACCTGGCTAGTAGTCCCGTCTAGGGCGTGCAAAACCGGAAGGTCTTCGATCGGTTTTGAATTCCGATTTTGAGAGCCCAAAACCGGAAACCGGTGTTAGCCCCGGTTTAGGCAACAATTTTATACTGTTTATGTAGTAGAATTTTAACAAGAATAGTACATTATGATACATGTGTGCTATGTTGATCATTATGCACGAGGCGATATTATCGCGCGAGCCGCAGGCGAGAGCGATAAGAAAGCCGAGTGTATATTGATTAATGCACACGCGTTTCATACGACGTTTTTCAACACACTTGCGAGGAAAAAAAACAGACTTGTATTGTTAAATATTAACTTGTATGGAAAATGGCGCGCTGGTTTTGTTTTCCCGCGCGCCGTGCTAGCCAGCACTAGCTATGCGCGCGCAACATTGACTCATTTTAAATATATTAATCTATGGCACAGACAACACCGATACAGCCTATAGAAAAAATATAATAAACACAAACCTGAAAATTGCAAAAAACCTAAGAATTTCGCGGTCTACCACTGCGCATTCACCTTAAATTGTCTGTGGTCCCCTGCGAGTTCATTTTGCGACCAAGGACAATACAGACTATTTAAAAAAAATTTAAATATAGCCCGCGGATTTTTTCTTTCGGCATGAAGTCTCTTTGGGCGCTTTTCGAATTAGCTATAATCGCTCACATCACAGCGCTCACATCATCTCCATGGACGTAATATTACGTCCATGCATCATCTCACATGCGTTCCGATTTAGATATTACTATTATGACTGCTGAGAGCTGGCAACAATTCGGAACACTCGTGAACGCGCTCACATGACAGTACTTACACAATGTAAAAAAGATATTATTACAGTATTTCTTTGTATAAACACCACATTTCTTCTTCAATTTCAAAAATGCCACGTTAGTTTAATTTAAAGATGATGCAACTCAAAACAAAACACACACTGACACAACCTCATACACACACTGTAATTTTTGACAGCGCTCACGGTGATATTATTCTAGGGCATGGTCGGCATTATCGCAAGATGGCGAATGTCATGACGTCATCTATGACGATTCACGGGACATCGTTATCGTTATCGCGCTCACGCTAATTCGGTTATTTCCCAATTCGGAACACATCGATTATTTCCCAATTCGGAACGCAGGGTTTGATGAGATTAAAAAAGCGCGCGTCTCCGACTAGTAAATAGTTATCTGTGGTATTACAGAACATGTGGATTAAAGTAAAGAAAAAGCACGCGTTCGTAATACACTCCATTATGGACCTTAAAGCGGTTCAATAAGAGCCACTTTACGAGCAAGTGTGTTGAAAAACAATATTCTTAGATACCCTTAGATTGATATTCTTAGATAGACCTATCAATATCAAGTAGACCTTGAGTAGACCACATTATTAGTTTGGTTAAGTAACATGAACTTAAAATAAATAAAAAGATTAACTAACTGAGATCAAATCAACAACAAGTAAGTTTGTGGTACCTACCTTTAGTAGGTACCTAACAATTCTGTTATTAAGAATAATATATTTTAAACATACGAAACACATAACACAACCACAATTACTATACCTACGTCTCAATTTCTTGAATCTTGAGCTCTTTAATTACGAACTACTATCAACATTATTAAAGAATTCATATTTGAGTATTATAACCAGATCAAATCAACTGTGTACCGTATACTAATTTAAATAAACAATTTTTTTTTTTTTCAAGAAACCGCTGTTCTTAATAGTGTGTTCTTAAGAATAGAAGTGCATCCAACATTTTATCGAGAGCAGTGGTGGCCCAGTGGTCACGGACATGACTTACGAGTTGTAGGTAGTAGGTTCGAAACCAGACAGGCGCTTTACTTTGTGTAAATTATTTCATCACCACTGCTCTCAAAACGGTGAAGGAAAACCTCGTGAGGAAACCGGCATGTCCTAGAACCAAAAATTCGAAGACATGCGACATCCACCAACCCGCACTGGGCCCGCGTGGTGGATTATGGCCCACTCCCTCTTATTGAGAGGAGGCCTGTGTCCCAGCAGTGGGAACATTATAGGCTGAATATGGTAACATTTTATCAGAAAGTGTACTTCTTATTTTTACCGACTTCAAAAAAACGGAGGTTATCAATTCGATACGTATGTATGTAATATTATTGGAATTGCATTATATTCACATAATAATATGATGATCTATTAGGGCTTCCAAACAAATATACAAAATTTTATAGACGTATGTATGTATGTATGTATGTATGTTTGTCCACGCATATCTCCGGAACTATTAATCGGATCGTGACAATTTTTTTTATTGGCTTACATTTACTTCAACTTAGGGAACAGTGCAAGTTTCATCAAGATCGATTCAGTAATTTTCAAGATATGGACTAATACGTGTAAGTGTGACGGCCTGGCTTGTTGATACGAGCTACGGGTGTAGTGTCAAAGGGAAAACATCTCAAAACCTTGGTCAAATTCTAGTGCAAAAACTAAAAATTACGAAATAAAAAGTAATTTAAAAAAATTAAACCGACTTCAAAAAGAAATTAACTCAAAATTATGAAATAACTTTAATTTCGGAAGTCGGTGGCATAAAACTAAAATACAGATCCCAAGACATCGACTTCCGAAGTTAAAGTTATTTCATAATTTTGAGTTAATTTCTTTTTGAAGTCGGTTTAATTTTTTTAAATTACTTTTTTGTTGCAAAAGTATCCAGCACTCGAAAAGGCCCTCTCACTCTCTACACTTGTTGGTAGTACACACATCAAATAGTCGTAAGCTTCTGTGAGATACACACCCCAACGCCCTCCGCTTTCATACATGGCTTGCTCTACCTTGACAAACCCTGCGAAGTCGAAATCAACTGATTCTTGGGGGTTTTCCTGCATATATTCAATTCCTTATCAAGCTGCTCTTGAAGTGTTAGCTCATCAGCTACAACTTCAGCGTCAGATGATGACGATACCATCTCTACAGGGGTGGTATCAGAGTCCTTGGGCTTATATTGTAGCAGCTGCAATAAGTTTGTAATTGTATCAGATATGTCAGCATAGGTTGCGTTCGGATATATTTGATGCCCTGCAATAAACACGTTTAAATTTAAGTCGTTCTGGACCCCTTCAGGGGTCATTGTACTCATCATTATGAACAACTTTTACTATGGGACCAAACCTGAAATCGTGAAAAAAAAAATCAGCTGCTCCCTACATTTTGACGAGTTATGCGAACATAAATGTAGGGAACAGCTGATTTTTTTTTCGCGATTTCAGGTTTGGTCCCATAGTAAAAGTTGTTCATAATGATGAGTACAATGACCCCTGAAGGGGTCCAGAACGACTTAAATTTAAACGTGTATTGTAAACGTGTAATGTAGTCTGTGATTCGATGACTCAAAATTTAATATTTCTTGAATGCGTTCGAAAAAAGTTGATTTAAATCAAAATGTAAATATGTAATTCCGAAAAACAAACCGGAGGTAACTCCGGTTTTGTCCCTCAACCCCGGTTTTCAAAAATCAGTAAATTTTGACCGGAAAACCGGGTTTGCACGCCCTAGTCCCGTGTCTACCTTACATAAGAACTTACTGAGGCATAGATTTTGACCCGAACCTGAACCTGACCCGATCTACATAATTAGATATTTGGTCATTGTCCTCAAAGAGGAAAATTTAAAACAACAACACAAGATTATAAACATCTTTATCAGGTATTTTACAAAAATCTACTTTATTATTTTCTCTTGTTTTCGAACATTTGAACTCAAATTATCACACGGACACACGGGTTAGTCAACATAATTATGATTAAAAAAACCGGGCAAGAGCGAGTCGGACTCGCGCACCGAGGGTTCCGTATCATCATAGACAAAATCAAACTGGTTGCTAATTTAACTGTATAATTTATTTATTTTTTGACATTCATTACATTCTGTAATTATTTTTCTTTAACTCACACCCTGACATTGACCCTGACAACTTGAATTATTTTTTTTTGTTTATTATTTTAAATGAAAATCATTTCCTTTTACCATGTTTGTAAATATGTGAGCACCATGTATCTATCAGATAATTAATTAATTTATATATCATGGTTTCATTTTTAATTCTTTTACCTATTGTGGTATAGTAATTTTATTGTAGGTGCATCGTCTTCACATATTATTATTATATAATGAATGTATGCAAAATATTGTAAAACTTTTTAAAAGAGTAACGGTGGAGTTTCTTGCCCGTTCTTCTCCATACGAAAACTACCCTTTGGAATGGGCGACTAGAATCAATTCTATTTTATTTATCGTAATTTTTGACGTTCAAAAGTGCCTTTAATGTGCCTATTTGAAATAAATGCTTTGACTTTGACATAATGTTTTTAAATTTTCATCGGCGAGGCCTATATTCGTCAGAGAATTTTAACACTGTGTACTGCGGTGTAGAATATTGAAGTTTTATGTCAGGCCATCTCTTAACCGATAGTGGAACTAATGTAACTTTTGTTGATGATTTCTGAAAAAGGATGCTATTTAGAGACTTCGTTTTATTTTTCCTGTAATCTGTACATAAACTATCGCATAGAATCATTTCAGATTTTTCTCTTTGCAAACTTCGGAGATAAGGAGGGGGAACGGTATTTTTTTTTTTTTCATCGAAAGTCGAAAACTATGCGGCCTAAAAGAAAAAATGTTTCAGAATGTGCAAACTGCGCTCTTTCATATGATACCCCACATGCCCTAGTAGACCCACTTCAAATTTTTCAGAACCCCTTTCTGTTGCAAAAAATATACATATATTTTTATTTCTTTCTTATTTGCGAGATAGTTGGGCAAACGTCATCTAAAACTATTCCAGCTGTGACAGACAGACAGACAGACAGACTTAGTCCCACCATAAGGGTTCCGTTTTTACCATATATTTTTATTTCTTTCTTATTTGCAAAATAGTTGGGCAAACGTCATCTAAAACTATTCCAAATTTCAAGTTAATAGCATTAGTAGTTCTTGAGATATCCAGCTGTGACAGACAGACAGACAGACAGACTTAGTCCCACCATAAGGGTTCCGTTTTTACCATTTTGGTACGGAACCCTAATTATAAATGTAATAATTTGCATCTATACTTAATTAGGTAGTTAATTAAAAATTGGCCAAGTGCGAGTCGGACTCGCCCACGAAGGGTTCCATACCACAAGGCAAAAACGCCGAAAAAACACGTTGGTTGCAACCTTAAATATTTATTTTGTTCTGTTTTTAGTATTTGTTGTTAAAGCGGCAACAGAAATACATCATCTGTGAAAATTTCAACTGTCTAGCTATCACGATTCATGAGATACAGCCTGGTGACAGACAGACGGACAGTGGAGTCTTAGTAATAGGGTCCCGTTTTTACCCTTTGGAACCGTCTCGCATTTGTTAGGTTTAGGTACTTTTAAATATTCACACAGAAATAGACGTTGCTTTGTCGACATATGCATAAAATTTAGAGAATGTAGGATGCAACAGCGACCAAAACGAGGTCGAAAAAGGTTAGACTGGAAGCCGATCTCAACATACTAGTAAAAGGCTTGACAGATGATGATAATGGTAGGTAGGTAGGTAGCGCAGCTGATATCACGGTGTGTGCCCGATGTAAAATTGTGCATTTACATATTGCAACTTGCGCACTTATTTTGCCTCTAATAAGGTCCCACGCATTTCAAAAGGCCATTGCATCAATTACAAAAAAATATCATCAATGAAATTATAGTTGTGCGTCAATTACTTACACTGAAATTCAGACGTGAATGCCACTATCATGATTTAGGTACCTGCTTAGGTCAGCTTAACAATAAAACCGTAAAAACCCTTGTGCAAGCCTTTTCTTCTAAGGAGGTTATCGCTATTTGACGTTACGAATAAAAATCAAGGTTGTTTGCCGTTACACGATGAAAGTCGTGCGATAAAATATAATCTCTAATAAAAAAAAATAAAAAATTTAGATGTTTTATTTTAGTTCTTTAAGTTTGTCTTAACGTTATTTTAATCTTTCGGTGCAGGCGAATTCGAAAGGCTCGGCAGACACGGGATCCTGCCGTTTTGCCGAAAAGATTTTGCCAAAATTTCACTACCCAAACAAATTTTCGCAACCTTTTATTATACCAACGCAATGTTTGGAATAATTTTAGTATGCACATTTTCATTTGGTCAAATTTTTACTTGGCAGAATATTAATAAGGATAATGTCATTTAGGCATTTGGTCTTTAATCAAATGATTTATTACGGCAAACAATCTTTAGACAATAAACGTTTGGTCAAACGATTTGTTATGACAAAAAATATAAAGGCATAAATAAGATTTTTTGAGATTTATTTTTTGGGAATTAAATAATTGAAAAATGCAATTTTATTTTAAAATAATCATTTATTTAATACAAAATATTTGTAACTTACTATTTTAATTTTTTTGCAATGGACATTATCGAGAACCGAATTAGTTACGAGGATAATTATTTAAAAAAAAATGCTTAGGTTAGGTTAGGTTAAAACTGTGACCTCCTACGCACGAGCCGAGCGAGCGAAGCGAGCGGGGCCGCGGCAGCGGCCGGCGAGTGCCAGAAACGACTAAATTATATAGAAAAAAAATATGGAAAAAAGAGATTATTTTTAACAGGCTATCGAGGACCGAATTAGACGAGGTTAATTATTTAAAAAAAATGCTTAGGTTAGGTTAGGTTAAAACTGTGACCCCCTACGCCAGAAACGACTAGATTATATAGAAAAAAAAAATGGAAAAAAAACTCTACCCGAAACTGAACTAGTTAGACGAGCTTAATTATTTTAAAAAATACTACCAGAATACTTAATATTATTATTACCTGTTTAGAATTTGTCCCAAGTGGAAAAAACACCCTTGTAATAAAACGTCTTCAAAGTTAGATCTTATGCTTGAAATGGCTGCCTTAAAACTGCGAAAACTGACGATACTAAATATTTGGCAAATGTAATTTTGCGTAAAATGAGTTATTCCAACTGAAATATTTGACTAAATAAAAATTGGTAAAAGTACTAGTTGGTAAACAAGTTATTGTTTAAACGTTCACTTGCCAAACATTAGTTTTGGGTTACAATTATTTGTGAAGAGATTTTTTGCTAAGTAATAATTTGGCAAATGAAATTATGCGGAAAATTGTTTGGGAAGTGATAATTTGGCAAAATCTTTTCGGCAAAACAAGGGAGACCCGGCAGACACATGGCAAGCTGAGATAGACTGAGTGATTAGTATTTAATAAATACGTCTCACATCCCTTATATTTAAGCCTCATGTTCTTCGAAAACTGATTACTGAGACTTCTTAAAAGAAATACCCAATAAGTAGCTATGGCCCCACTCAGAGCTCGAACCCAGAACACAATAGTTTCATTTCCGAAAATTATGTGCCAAACTATAACTAACTGTAACTGTAACTTATTTGCCAAACTTAAGTGGCAGTGGTCAGCCCGCATATTGCTCGCAGAACAGATAGCCGATGGGGCCGAAAGGTTCTGGAGTGGCGACCGCGTACCAGAAGACGTAGCGTTGAAAGGCCTCCCACAAGGTGGACCGACGACCTTGTGAAGGCCGCAGGAACTCATTGGATGCGAGAAGCACAAAACCGGTCGAAGTGGAGTTGCTTGGGGGAGGCCTATGTCCAGCAATGGACGTCTTTCGGCTGATGACGAATTACTAATTCTAATAAAAAATGGTTGCCTGTAAAGTCGGTTTTACGGGCGAAGATTTTACGTGACAACGACCGATCATCCGATCATAGTTGAGTGGGAGAGAGACGCAAGGCATTCGGCGGGCCTCTCTCTCGTTCGGTGACTCATCGTAACGTTACCGAGCGTTACACTTTTTCATAAGTGACTCCCAGTCGCAACCTAATTTAAGACGTTGTCACGTCAAAAAAATGGTTGCCTGTAAAGTCGGTTTTACGGGCGAAGATTTTACGTGACAACGTCTTTTTCTCGGTAGAATATTTATTGATATGAATATAATTAAATTGCACAATAGGAACAAGGAATTAAATGAAAATAAGAACGTAACGTTACCGAGCGTTACACTTTTTCATAAGTGACTCCCAGCCGCAACCTAATTTAAAATAAGAACGTAACGTTACCGAGCGTTACACTTTTTCATAAGTGACTCCCAGCCGCAACCTAATTTAAGACGTTGTCACGTCAAAATGATCTTCTTTCTCACTGGTTATCATATTGAGAGGGATGCCCAATTAATGCAGATGTCTGTCAGTACCTACACTGTTGGCTAAATTGTAACAGCCGCACGGGTCGATTGAAGGGTAAGCTACGCTTGCCGCGGTCGATTCGTGGATGGGTGACCATCCATTACATATTGAGACCCTCACCTGCGGGGCGATTGCCTTAACACATTATCAATGAAAATCGATTTCATTTTGACAGTTCAACAACATTCATTGCGTTATTTACGTGTTGAGCAGACAAATTTTTCGAACTTATGAAGCAATGGATTAGCAATTTCATCCAAAATGATTCAGATTTCGATTGATAGTGTGTTACGCAAGTAGGGTGCCGGTTGGTCCCGGCTGTCATACATCTTTGACGGTCGTAACATCTGTAACGACTGCTTCTGACTACCCAGTCAAAGAGTCTGACAACCAGTCTTATCAAGGGGTATCATGTTTCAAAGAGATATCAGCAACAGAGAAGGGGCCCGCTAGAGCCGAAGCCTACCGGGTCAGCGGGATTGTCCGAAAGAGTTACCGCTGCCCCGGAACATAAAGGGCTAAGGAAGGAACACGGGTGGATTTTAGTCAGTAAGAGTCTGACACTCCCTACGGCTCCACCCAGAGCAGGAGGGGTCATTTAATGAATTCCCATCCTCAAAAAAAAAAAGGGATATCATGTTACCCAGTAACTGGGTTGTGGAGGTCAGATATGCAGTCGCTTCCAATAAATACTAAGTAGTATTCAGCTGCATCTGGTTAGACTGGAAGCCGACCAAAGCTTACTTGAGAAAAGGCTAGACAGGTTGTTTGTTTTGTCACAACAAAACAACAACAAAAAATATGATTAACCTAAATATAACTATTGTTTACTAGGACAATAACCAGTCATTTAACCCGAGGTTAACGCCAGGTTAACGCCACCAAACCTAGGGTAATGTCGGGTTGAACCACACTTATAATATCATTCGGTTGAACTACATTCCTTATCGAACGAGAAGTGAATTTGCTAGTAAATAAAGTTACTTTGTTATACTTTTGTTTTGTTTGTTTTCGAGTAATCGGTGAACATACATAAAAAAAAAACATATAAAGTCGAACATACAGGGTGAAATTGAATACATGCGACAAACCGAAATGGGAGATTGTACTCATCATTATGAACAACTTTTACTAAGGGACCAATGCCGCAATCGCGAAAAAAAATCTAGCTGTTTCCTACATTTTGACGAGTTCGGCGAACATAAAATGTAGGGAACAGCAGATTTTTTTTTCGCGATTGCAGCGTTGGTCCCTTCACACACACACACTCACAAACTTTCGCCTTTATAATATTAGTGTGATAGTGTGATGCTGAAATACAATGTGTCGAATGTGAAAAACGTCAATTATTAATAGCAGTGTTCATCGACTTTTATCGCTGACCGTAGCTTAAGTATTAGTGGGTTTTCTCTAATACAAGACGATCACATTTCATGGACACATTTTCGTCGTTCGGTGACACTGACACGGTCCAAGGTTCCCAAACGAAACAATGACGATTCATGAATGATAACAGCGTGTAACAAACCAAACAGTTGACTATCACGTGTATGACTGTAAGCTGTGTCCGTCCAGATTGGGGCGCGGGGCGGGCGGGGGCGCATGGCGGGCGCGGGTGCGGGAACGCGCGCGGACTGCCTGTCCGCACTGGAGCGCGTCTGAGTGCATTATGCGTGTGGTCGTGTCTAGTGTTTGTCAAAATATAATATGGATGAAGAAGACTTATTTTTACTAGAAAAAAGCTCGAACTAGCTTGAGAACGGGGTCACCGCGTGGGTCACCTGCGCTCGCCCCACACCCGCGCCGCGCACCCGCTGCGGCCACTTGTATAAACGAGCTATGGCGTGAGTTGCTTGCGCGCTCCCCGCGCCGAGCAGTCCGCGCTGCTCGCCGCGCCCGCGTGCCCACTATGGACACTCAAAAGAAGTTCATATTATGTTTGAGTTCGCCGCGCCGCGCTCGCTCCACGCCCGCTCCCCAGTCTGGCCAAACACTAAGGGCGCGTGCACACAAGCGCGATTTTTTACGCGCGCGCATCGCGTACACATCGCTCCCTCTAAAAACATTGGATTTAATGCTTCTCTTTTTTTTCCCCTAAATTTTTCACAAGTTTTTGACATTGATTGTCTCTAATAAAAGATTGCGCCGTTAAGTACGAGAATTGACCGTCAGATGATCATGGCTATTTCTATTTTCGAAATCACTTCGGTAGGCATTCACAATCACGCCCGTGGCTAAATAATAACAGCCGCACAGGTCGATCAATCAGATTAAGCTACGCTTGCAGCGGTTGGTTTGTGGATGGGTGACCATCTTTACATACCGCGTGACCCCTCCGTGCCTCGGAAAGCACGTTAAGTCGTTGGTCCCGGCTGTCTTTCGTGGATCTTTGACAGTCGTTACGGGTAGTCAGACGCCCGAAAGTCTGACAACCAGTCTTACCAAGGGGTATCGTATTACTCAGTAACTGGGTTGTGGAGGTCAGGCAGTCGCTCCATGTAAAATACACCAGTATTATAGTAGCTGAATACCAATTCAGCTGCATACGGTTAGACTGGAAGCCGACCCCAACATAGTTGGGAAAAGGCTAGGCAGATGATGACTTCGGTAGACATTCGAAGTGTCAGTGTAAAAACCAGTTTTATCGGTATTGAGATTTAACAGAATGACACTGCTTTTGCTTTCATAGTGACATTGTAACACTATGTTGCAACGTAGTGTTACAATGTCAGTATGAAAGACGATGCGTTGTCATTCACCTAATCTAGGGATGCCATGAAAATGGCACGCTCTGGTACTTTCAGCAAATATTGCAAAAACTTGGACTCAAAAATGTTATTAATTAGCAAATTGCTAATCCATTGCTTCATAAGTACGAAAAATTTGTCTGTTCCACACGTAAATAACGCAATGAATGTTGTTGAACTGTCAAAATGAAACCGCCCCGCCCCGCTGGTCCTGATCGGACGGTGAGCTACCCATTACTCTCCGCCCGCAGGCTCGCGCCTACGGTGGCCTGATAGTGTGCCTGATTGTTTTGTTGGGCTAGTAGTCCAAGCGCGACTGCTTAATAATAATAGGTTTGATACCAGGGTCGGTTAAACTATTGTCGGGTAAGCGTTGCTGGCATTGGGCTGCGGGGCTACGATTAGGATCAAGCGTATAACGAAATGCTAGTGTACCCATAAAATTCAGCCCCGCTTATCCCCATTCCCCACAGAAAATACAGCATAGATGTCAGATTCAGAATTTTCTCACATGTCAACCCTGAACATCTTCGTACTCTTACACACGGTAGCTGACTGTAGTGATAACCGAGTGATAAGCAACTGATCCGTAACGATACGAACACGCCCATTCCAGTATGTTACGATAATAATACGCTAACGTCATAATGTCGAGACGATGTAGGTATTATTATTTACTATCATTTACGGACCTGTTCTGTACTATTGTTTATATTAATAACTAGCTGCGCCCCGCGGTTTCACCCGCATAAGTTTCGATCCCGTGGGAATATCGGGATAAAAAGTAAAAGCCTATATTTTAATCCAGGGTGTCTGCTACCTCTATACAAAATTTTATCAAAATTGGTCCAGCCGTTTGAGCGTGAAGAAGTAACACACACACACCCCCACACACCCCACAAACTTTCGCCTTTATAATATTAGTGTGATACAAAAACTTAGCACGGAAGCAGGAAGGTGAAGACAGGTGCTTCCCTGTAGAGTACCTACCCTCCTTTCGCTACTTTTGTCAAAATCCCATGTAATAATGGACGATCCTATTGCCATTCAATTCAGCCTAATGCAGTCCACTGCTGGACATAGGCCTCTCCCAGACTGCGCCACAGCACCCTGTCCTCCGCCTTCCGCATCCAGTCTACCCCAGCCACCTTCTTTACGTCGTCCGTCCATCTAGTTGGGGGGCGTCCCACACTACGCTTGCCGATACGCGGTCTCCACTCCAGGACTCGTCTGCTCCACCTGCCATCGGTCCTTCGACAAACATGGCTAGCCCACTGCCACTTCAGTTTGCTTACTCTGCTTCTATGTCGGTAATTCCTCTATAAATATGTAAGGAAAATTTATAGGTAGATAACATATAATATAATAAAAACGTCACAAAATTTCCCCGAAAACGATATTAGATTCTCATTTATCAAAGTCTAGCCATTCGATTGCCTATTGGGATATCACGATATATTATGATATAAATAATTGTTATATTTATCCATTTATCAGTAGTGTTAATGTTTAAGCCTAAGTGTATTTTGATACCTAAGTACGTAAAGTTGATTCTGTGATTTTTTTGTTCCTTAATAAATTACAGATTTTTATTTTTAAATTTGTTTTTTTTTATCACTAAACATCCAGTCAAAAATTATTTGGTGGGACCAATGGGACTCAAAAAAAAATTATAATTTATTCCCGTTCGTCCCACCAACAAAACCAGTGGGACGATCGGGAAAGAAATAACCAATTCCCGTTCGTTCCACCAGGGGGACGAAGTCGGTGGGACGAACGGGAATACACGGTATATCCGAGTTCCTTGTGATCAGAAAGGTTTGAAAAAGGAAAAATACATCTCGCCTGAATTCCCTGAAAGTGTAGTACACTGTTCAGTGCACCACAAGTTCGCCAGGGGATGCGATAAAGTATCCCGTGAAATTCAAATTTTCTTACGTTTTTTGCAAGATGCAGGTCAGTGTCAGGTTGTATATTGTAATTAAAATATGATTCGTGACCATAACAAATATGACTTAGAACTATAGAATCAGCAATACAACTCCTTTAGTTACAATTGGCCTCAAGTGTCATGATTTTCATTAAATATCATTCGAAAGAAGACAAAGCGTTGTGTAACTAATAATAATGTCCTCCAGACCGTATTTCGGCCACGGCGGCCATCTCAACGGAGACTAGCCTTCGGCGCGGGAGATATTATAGTGCACAAGTGTATGCGCAGACACAGGTGCACTCCCTCTTCCCTCACTCTCATAGTCCGATGGGACGACAATTCGACACGACCGGAGAGAGATCAGGCGCAGGACCAACGGCTTAACGTGCTTTCCGAGGCACGGGGGTATCACACCGCCAACTTCCAAACTCCGGGCTGTTACTATGAAATTCCTAATGGAAAAACTCAATAACATTTTGCCCGACCCGGGAATCGAACCCAGGACCCCACGCTCAGCAGCCCCGTTGGTCTCGTGGTTGTGTAACTATACAGACGCTATAAGTACAACGTTTATTAGTAAGGGGGATAGCATAGAAAAAAATATTCAAAAATCGAATTGCTCATTATTACCTCGCTGAAGACGTGAAAAGTAGAGTATTCTCCTTGGGAATAAAGGTGTCTTCGGCTTTGGCTTGAATCCATCGCTGCACTCAGTTTCTAGTCTTAACTCTCCCTCGCGTCACTCGGGAGCACTAGAATCCTTTGTTACGACCGGGATTCAATATAACACCATACATATAAGAAATATAACCACCTTTTTCCTGACACCTGGTATTTCCAGGTATTCAGATCACGAAATCGGCGATATTATGTATAAAGGGTCGGAAAAAAAAAAACATAATAAATAGTATGAATTGTTTTCAATAGTTGTTGCTCATCACGCCGATTCCAAGATAGTAAAGGTTCTTCACTCCGCCGCTCCGCATCTTCGAGTAATCACCGAAAAACGGGATTGAACCTCAGGAAAACTAATTCAGCTGATCAACTGCAAATATGGCATGGATTTTCCGCGAAATGGTCGGCGGCCTACGTCGCGTCGGCGGCGCATCGTGAATAAATATGTCGCGCTGCATTTGGTGGAGGCGGAGGTAGCGTTTCAAAGGCCCACAGGCCTGGAAAGCACTGCTTTATCCCCCTATCGAATAATCTAATTTTATGCCCTCGATAATGGAAAATACACAATGATGTTATTGGTTTTTTATTAGGCACCATACTGAAATATTCATTGACGTAACAGGTTTACTGAACTTAAAACCTGGTATTTTAATAAGTACTTTGTGTCACAATGCCTAAAATACCACGCAAATCTACACATTGAAAACTTAAATGATACGTAAAATTTACTTAACCACGAAGAAAACATTAGAGACGAAACATTTTAATCAATACTATCAGTGTGTACATGATAAAGCACAATTTTCTTTCGATAACCTCAATTACAAACTTGACCCCAGAACCTGTGGTTTAAATTAATTAGGATCTTGAAATAATAATCGTTATTGCGACATGATGACGTGACTGTGAGTGCACAAAGTAATGCGCACAGCGTGCATACTATTGTCTAGTTTTGTTTTTGTTTTTGTGTCGGCACGAGCCAAAGGCACGTGGATGACGTATTGAAAATATTAGCCAATCAGGATGCCTTGAAGAGGGGCGCGGCACATAGAAATTAAATGAAATCATTTATTCTATTAATAGGATATCGGAATCACATACACACGTCATATTATTTAAAAAAAAAGTTCGATGAGATCGGCAATCCTACCTGACTACTCTGAGAAGAAAGGCCGAAACAAGCTCTTTTTAAAGTCCAGACATAATATTAGTCAGATCATGTGAAGACCATGTAGATTGAAGTCTGAAATGATCTTTTGAGGAAAGTACCACACAGATTTGAGTGGACCTGTCCAGTCAGTCCAAGCATTTGTTAGTAATTACCGACTTCAAAAAAAAAGGAGGTTACCAATTCGATACGTATGTATGTAATATTATTGGAATTGCATTATATTCACATATGACAATCTACTAAGGCTTCCAAACAAATATACAAAATTTCATAGACGTATGTATGTATGTTTGTCCACGCATTTCTCAGCAACTATTGATCGGATCGTGACCATTTTTGTATTAGCTTACATTTACTTCAACTTAGGGAACAGTGCAAGTTTCATCAAAATCGGTTCAGTAATTTTCAAGATATGGACTAATACGTGTAAGTGTGACGGCCTGGCGTATTGATACGAGCTACGGGTGTAGTGTCAAAGGGAAAACATCTCAAAACCTTGGTCAAATTCTAGTGCAAAAACTAAAACTTACGAAATAACAAGTAATTTAAAAAAATTGAACCGACTTCAAAAAGAAATCAACTCAAAATAAAATTATGAAATAACTTTAATTTCGGAAGTCGGTGGCAAAAAACTAAAATACAGATCCCAAGACACCGACTTCCGAAATTAAAGTTATTTCATAATTTTGAGTTGATTTCTTTTTGAAGTCGGTTTAATTTTTTTAAATTACTTTTGTGTAGCTCAACTCCGAACTTTAGGAACTCAACGACTTGACGAACAATACCAAAGAAAGGATAGATATTTGTGTAGGCCACATAAAGTATTCACACTGCTAGACCAACATTAAAACTAACAGAGAAAGAAAAAAAATGTCCCACAAAGTCCTCACATTCACAGTAAATATTCATGTCTTTTTTTTTTTACAAAATATTCATCAACTAGCTGCGCCCCGCGGTTTCACCCGCATAGGTGTCGATCCCGTGGGAATATTGCGAAAAAAAGTAGCCTATATGTTAATCCAGGGTGTCAGTCAGCTACCTCCATACAAAATTTTATCAAAATTGGTCCAGCCGTTTGAGCGTGAAGAAGTAACAAACATATAAACACACCCCCACACACGCTCACAAACTTTCGCCTTTATAATATTAGTGTGATATATACCTAGTGTGATTTTCAATACAGTGGTGTATAATTTTGATTTTGCATGATAATTAAGATGTCAAGATTTTTGGTTTTATCACAAGGCTTAGCAGCGCCAGCGGGATTGTCTGAAAGGGTTACCGCTGGCCCGGAACATAAAGGGCTAAGGAAGGAACACGGGTGGGTCAGTAAGAGTCTGACACTCCCTTCCGATCCACCCAGAGCGGGAGGGGTCATTTGATGATTTCCCATCCGAGAAAAAAAAACCGGGCAAGAGCGAGTCGGACTCGCGCACCGAGGGTTCCGTACCATCATATGTTTTTAAATTTTCACCGGCGAGCTACTTACTAGATCTCGTTCAAACCAATTTTCGGTGGAAGTTTACATGATAATGTTCATCATATATTTTTTTTTAGTTTTATCATTCTTTTTATTATTTTAGAAGTTACAGGGGGGGACCCACATTTTACCACTTTGGAAGTGTCTCTCGCGCAAACGCCGAAGGCGAGGGTTGACAGTCGGAACAAGTTGCAATGACGGTTCCGCAGGTGTACTGAACGACTATTTTTAATACAGTTGCGAAAAAATGAAGCAATTTAATAAAATAATAAAAACACAATATTGCTTTTTTCTCTTCTCTCCACGCAAAAAATTAGTCGTATGTGGATATGTAACGACTTTTTGACTTTTCCGGTAAAATGTTCTCCGAAGCAATTTGTGCAATTATACTGAGTTCCGGTGGTGTTAATTAAAAAAAATAGGGTCGAAATTACTCATTTTGTGCAACAAACAACTAAACTCGCAAAGAAAATTTCTGGAAAATGGCGCCAACCGTAGAATATAAGCAGAGTTTTTTTTTCTTCACCCATTTTGGTAGGCAAAGGGAACTATCCATACAGCTTAGTCTTCAGAATATTTTTTTTATTGATATGAAATGAAAGTGAAATTTAATGAGATGAAATGAAATGAAATCTAACCTAACTCATTCAATTAAATCATTAAATCTGATATTGAAATAAATTAGTAGCTTCTTTTTAGAAATATACGTATTTGTATGAATCACAAAAACTCTTTAGTAGAAACTTCATGGTTGGTTTTTCTTTTTAATAGACATTATTTTGACAGTTGGGAAAGAGACACGCACGAGTTCGGGAAAGGTAAAAAAAAGCACTAGTATGTAATAGCCCACATCCCGAACGCTATACGTCCCTGCAATACACCACTTTTTGAGCAACTGTATTAAAAATTATATTAGAAACCTCAATATCATTTTTGAAGACCTATCCATAAATAGGTACCCCACACGTATGGGTTTGATGAAAAAAACATTTTTGAATTTCAGTTCTAAGTATGGGGAACCCCCATAATTTATTGTTTTTTTTTCTATTTTTTGTGAAAATCTTAATGCGGTTCACAGAATACATCTACTTACCAAGTTTCAACAGTGTAGCTCTTATAGTTTCGGAAAAAAGTGGCTGTGACATACGGACGGACAGACAGACAGACATGACGAATCCATAAGGGTTCTGTTTTTGCCATTTGGCAACGGAACCCTAAAAAAGGCTAAATCCCAAGAAAATGATGAAAAATCTTATTGAAAAATCTAGTCTTTATATTTTTAACCCCCGACGCAAAAACGACGGGGTGTTATAATTGTACATAACCTCACCTATTTTGACGATTTAGAATTTTATTTGACATTAGCATTACTATGACATTTAACTTAATTTGACATTTATTGAAATTAATTCTATTTTTCAATTTGTATTGTTATGCATGTACCCTATTAATATTGATTTTTATTACTAATGTGAAAGTTTACATAATTTTACATTGTTCAGAAGCTCAGGGAGAATTTATAAATAAAAGCGTGGACTGTATACTATTTAGATTATATTGGGAAATGACAAAGAATAGGTAGCGGTACAGTGATGGTGCCGCAAAGGGACTCGAGTGTCGTCCTAGCCGTGCGATCGTGAAGTGGCCCCCACCACCGCCGCTCGCCGCTCGCCGCCGCGCGCAGGTCGCACATGATCACGCGATGGATGCGTGAACAACATATTTCTACCACTTCATGATATATATGAAAAATTCGACAATGTCAATTTAATATATTTGTACGCCTCTGGGCAAAACATAGAGGATCTACCTACCTGTAACATCTCGCACACTATTGTAATTTGACCTATGTTTACAAATAAAGCATTCTGATTCCGATTCTAAGTTTGACGTGTCTGTGTGTGTGTGTGGGGGGGTGTGTGGGGGTGTGTCTGTCTGTGGCATCGTAGCTCCCGAACGGATGAACCGATTTTGATTTAGTTTTTTTTTGTTTGAAAGGTGTGTTACGTGTTAGTCGGGAGTGTTCTTGGCTATGTTTGATGAAAATCGGTCCAAGATGGCCGCCGCTACAAAATGGCGGATAACATATTTATTTTTTCACAATTTCCTCAATATGGGTATCAAATGAAAAGGCTTCAATAGTAGAATACTATACCTACACTATAAAAAAAATTAAATCCAAGATGGCCGCCACAACAAAGTGGCGAATTACATTTTTTTTCTCAACTCCCTCAATATGGGTATCAAATGAAAGGGCTTGACTAGTAGAATACTACACACTATTAAAAATTTCAAATCCAAGATGGCCGTCACCACAAAATGGCAAATTAATTTTTTTTTTCACAACTACTTCAATATAAATGCAAGGGCTTGACAAGTAGAATAATTTACACTATATTGAAAGGGAATCAGGAATATTAACTACCTTACGAAATGAAAACTAAAAACTTGAAAAATATAATAAAACAAAGAAATCTGTTTAGTCTTAAAAATTATTCTTCAACTATAAATTAACCAATATTTTTTGACGGATAAAAAACCTGATAAAACACCAAATTACCAGAATCTTAAAACGGAAGAAAATAAAATAAATGAAATACAAAAATTAAGGAGTCCCTACAAAAAGCATGAAATAAAAAATTAAATTAAAAATTTAAAAAACCCGTTTTTTAAAATTTTAATTTAATTTTTTTTTAAATTATTGATAGGGTTACTTTTGAGTTGAGGTAAACTCTTGTAGAAAAGGTTAATGTTTATTACATGGTGAATGTAGTAATAAAAGACCGTATTTCGACCATATTTCGACCGTATTTCGGCCGTGGCGGCCAATCTCAACGGAGGATAGCTTTCGGCGCGGGAGATATTATTATGGTGACAAGTGTGTGTGCAGACACAAGTGTCCTCTCTCTTGGGTAATTTTTTTGTTTTTTTTTTCTCTCTTCGTTTTAATCATGATCTGGCAGTTTGAGTAGTTTATGCGGCCTACCCAAATGTCCTGTCTTTGGTATTGTTCGTCGAATCGTTGAGCTCCATAAGTTCTGAGTTGAGCTGCACGGTTACTGACAAATGCGTGCACTGACTGGACAGGTCCGCTCAATCTGTGTGGTTCTTTCCTCAAAAGACCATTTCAGACACTAATCTACATGGTCCTCAAAGATTATGTAAGGATTTTTTATATACACATTGACATTGATGAATTTTATTTAGACAATGACATGAATATTTACTTTGTAAGTAATTTATATTATTATTTTTTTTATTTAATTATTGTGAATGTGAGGACTATGTGGGTCATTTCTTTTTTTCCTTCTTAGTTTTAATCATGATCTGGCAGTTTGAGTAGTTTATGCGGCCTACCCAAATGTCCTGTCTTTGGTATTGTTCGTCGAATCGTTGAGCTCCTCAAGTTCTGAGTTGAGCTGCACGATTTTGACAAATGCGTGCACTGATTGGACAGGTCCGCTCAATCTGTGTGGTTCTTTCCTCAAAAGACCATTTCAGACACCAATCTACATGGTCTTCACACGATCTGACCAAGATTTTGTCTGGACTTTAAAAGAGACTGTGACTTCTGAGTTTGTTTCGGCCTTTCTTCTCAGAATAGTCAGTTAGGAAACGCCGACCTCATCTAGTTTAAAAAAAATATGATTGACGTGTAAAAGTGTTTGTACAAACCTACTTACAGAAATAAAAATCATTTAATCATCATCATTTAATCATTTCCTTCACTCTCATAGTCCAATGAGACGGCACGCAATCTGACACGACCGGAGAGAGATCAGGCGCAGGATCAACGCGCAACGGCGTAACGTGCTTTCCGAGACACGGGGGTATCACACCGCCAACTTCAAGACCCCACACTCCGCAGTCGCGCTTACGACCACAAGACCAACGGGGCAGTACAGTACATACACGTAAAATGATTAGATAATAATTGTAACAATCTTAATTATTATGCTATAACCACATTATCCGTTCACTGGACCGTGTGATGATATAGCCGAGTTCTAACCCAGAGCACGGCGCGTGACCTCCGCGCGACACTCACGTGTTTCGATAACCTTAAGTAAGAATAGCCTGACTTTTGGAAAAAAAAATTCGTCATCATATTATTGAAACGCAACTTCAGTGATGTGATGACGATTATTTTTTTCCGGTAGCAATAAAACCACGAGCCCCTTAGTGATAGTGACGTATTGTTATAAAAAGTGATTAGTGGTGAGTGGGAAATGCGAAGTGATGGTTCCGTATTACATACGAATTTCATTAGCAAATGTAGTGACACACAAATGTAGGTTATTCTGATTATAACTAAGGGCCAAGAAATATGGTGGTTCGATATACCTACTATCTATACAAAAGCTGTAAAAGTTATCTGAAGATTGAAAAATCGGCCCATACGTACCTACTTATTAAAATGTTTTGTAGATGAATTTGATGAATATAAGATAACCCAAGGGCTGGCTTTTACCTTGGCTAGAGGCTAAGTAATGGCATACAATGTCGCAATGCCGCATGTCACCAGTCTCTGGGGTACATTATCATTCGACAGCGATGCGGAGTAATTTTTCAACGCCGTATTTTAAGTAGTTAGTATTTTTTAGTTCGGTTAGGTTATTATATTTTTAGTTTAATAGTTAATTTTGTATAAGATTAACAAGTTTATCCAGTGACTATATTTTTATCCTCTTTAATAAACCCATCTAAGATGATAATTTTGAATGGCACAATCAATCCAAATTATCTCGGGGAGCTAGAATAGAAACTCGAAAAACCGATTACACAATGTTAAAGATGTCACCTGTAGCAAATACCTGGTCATTCTAATTTCAAAGATTTTGATATTTGCTTAGCAATAGACAAATTAAAATAAAAACAAAATTGAAAGTTCCATGTCCGATAACTCCCCATAAATATGTTTTAATTTTAAACGGACAAAGTCTACAACACGTTTCACCTAAAGATAACGGAACCTCATTATATTAAATTATAAGACTAATCAACAATAACTAAATAAACAAAAACAAAGTCTAGTGTTTATCTGTCACCTGTGCTCAGGTTACATTATGACTTAGAGCACTTTATGCCCTTCTAGTATTTATACGACGAATATGTCTAACATATAGGTAGGTTGTCATTGCTATCAAACTAGATTACCCTATCCTTCACTTTTTGAGCCAGCTGCATGATTGTACATGCTAATAGGAACGTACCTAATTGTTTATTAGTTATAATTTTTATGAAAATATTACTAACATAGCTTGTAAGTGAATTGTTACTAACGTTAGGAGTCCGTGTTGTTCGAAAATAAAATGTATTAATAAAGGTATTTAAATGAATGACGTTGACAGGGGGGCGCTGCTAGTAAACATTTTGAGCAATTGTTTTGTGCAATATGGCGACGTTAGTTTAGAATTTCGAAAAGATCCTTGTAGGTACAGCTATAGACAGAGTTTTAGCAATAGACAAGTCACTAAATAATAAAAATAATGAGAAAAGGACACATTTATTAGACAAACGAAGCAATTAAGAGTAAACGGGACGAAGTATACTTTCTCTATTTCCTTCGCGTATGCAAACTTTTTGTCTGGCCTCAGTTGATAGCTTGCCTCAATCATGATCTATCACCAGCTGTCAGTGTACGATTTCTTTGAAAAGTATTAGGTACCCGACTACATTATATAGTTCCCGATTATCAAGTCTTAGATTACTAATTCTCATTAGGCATACGCAGAATCTATACATTTTATATCCACGCAGAGGGTCAATAGCCGTATTTTTGAGAAAGTTCTTATTAATCTGTCAAAAATGACTGTAATTTACCTCCATTTTCACATTTTTTTGGCATTGATTGTCGCTGAGATGAAATTGCGACTTGGTTTTGAACGTTTTAATTACGTTATTGGCCTTCCGATACTTAGTTAATTACATACTACAAATTAACAATGATTAACCTACTACCGGGATGACCTTTAGACTATAAGACAGGACGCTGAGATATGTAAAGATTGGCGCACGCTGTAGCGTTACGATAGATCCTGAAGAGTTAGCGATTTCAGCACAAAGCCAGTGGGGTAATTGCGTAACACACAAACAATAGCAATGCCTTTCATTTTGACAATTAGCCAATATTCGTTGCGTTATTTATGTTGTCGCGCATCGAGCAGATACATTTTTCAAACATTATGTACCAATAGATTAGGAATTTCCTTTAAAATATTCCAGGTTTCAGATCCACTTGACCACTTTTAAAAAAGACCAGACGAATTAATGATTCAGTTGGAGGCTTTTTACTATCAATATTAACTAGGTACCACTATGAACTAAAAATATTTTGAATTATCTTCCATTTTGTACTTTATAGTATTCATGGAAATATTCCCAAGCCCATTTATTATCAAAACGAAATAGGTAACACTGACGTAACAGCAACAATATATTTCAGTAGCGTTTTCCAATTCCGATAAGGGCCCCTAAAATTAATTATCTATATCACAGCTACAGCACGCGCCGCCGCAATGTTTCCGATGTATAAAACATACACACTTACATAAATATACGATTTAGTCAACAATCACCGTTTGCACTTATCATTTTGCTTAAAACCTTGCTGCTATCCGCACCTCCTTTTATAAATAAATTGGTATTTTTTCCACTCATTATTTTGCGGACAAAATATTTTTTGGAATTATTTTTTGCGTACCTGATACTTTTGGAATAAATATTTTGAGAACCTGGTATTTTTTTGGAACGGAGTATTTTGTGTTTTGTGGTTCCCGATTTTGGAATAATGGCAGTTAAAGTGATGTCGGTGAGTTGAATTTTTATTTCCTATACTTTGTAATTAATTATCTTGTTGCTGAAAATATATTTTTTTTGTTTGCCACAAGATACAAGCGACGCTTAGTTTGTGACTCACCGAATCCGTCACATTGTATTCTTACTTTTTAATGAATAAACTTCATTATTATTTATTTTTATGTTTTTACATATCTCGGGACTTCGGCCTCTCTAACGCCTTCCAAAAGACCGGGCCTTTGGAAGGCGTAAGACCTATCGCAGATTCCCCTTAGTAAATTTTAAAGGAATGCGGCACCAGCCGACGGTTATCCCTGTATGCACTTTGCAAGTACACCCAAGGATAACCCCCGGTTGGTGTAGGACTATTGCAGTATATGGAAAAATAAAAAGTTTGTCTATGGGTTTGGGTGGCTAAAGTGGACTGGTTCCCAAGAACTATGGCCCCTGCCTGATCAATGTTTTGTATATACATGAATAAACTGGCAGGGGGTGACTTGCACACTCAATAAAGGGCCACTGGAAACCTTCGCTAGCACATAGTGACGTAGCGATAAGGGGGCAATATGAAAACCATGCAAAGCCATGTAATACCTCTCCACTCCTCAAGTACCTCAGGACATATTGCCCTGAGGTGCTTGAGGAGTGGAGAGGTATTACATGGCTTTCAGAACAATCCTAGAGCCTGAAAGATGGTCAATATCCTTACCCTTATACTTATTGGTTTCCACTTCTTTGGAAGACGGGGAAGCTGGTCCTCATTCGGAAGCCAGGGCGCCCTGCGGACTCTCCGTCCGCATAACGGCCCATCGTTCTGCTCGACGAGGTCGGCAAGCTCTTTGAAATAGTGATTGTGGGCCGCCTCGTCGGGCACCTGGTGAGGACGGGGCCGGATCTTGCGGACAACCAGTTTGGTTTCCGCAAGGGGCGCTTGACGGTGGACGCCATCATGCGCGTGAGAGCCCTCACAAAGGGGGACGCGCAGAGGAGGTCGCATCAGGCGGTGGCCGACGCGATGACACGCGGGGTTGCGATAGTCGTGGATAGAATCCGGCAGTAGGGTCTCGAGGTGGCATTGCACAAGTCCGAGGCCATGTCGTTTCATGGGCCCTGGAACGCGCCACCATCGGGATCCCAACTAACGGTGGGAGGGGATCACATCGGCGTCGAGACAACGATGAAGTACCTGGGTCTCGTCCTCGACAGCCGGTAGAACTTCGTCGAGCATTTCCGACGTTTGGCCCTCAAACTGGAACGGGCCGGGGCCGCCTTCAAGCGGCTCTTGCCTTGTAAGGATCATCCGGGGCTACCGCACAATCTCGGGCTAGGTGGCAAGCCTCATTGCCAAACTGTCGCCATGGGATCTGGAGGCGATAGTCCTCGCGCGCTTGTATGAGTGGCGCGCGGAGGCACTACGCCGGGGGGAAGATCCGCTTCCGCGGCAAAGCGATCTCATGGCGGCATGGAAAGAGCGACTGTCACAACCCAGCGTAGAACACGCCGCGATAGCGGCGATAAGACCCCTCTTTGAGGAGTGGCTAGAGAGGCGCCACGGCGCGCGGCTCCCTCACCTACCGCCTGACGCAGGTCCTCACCGGACACGGATGTTTCGGAAGGTTTCGGGAGGTTCCTGCACATCATCAGGCGGGAGGAAACGCCCGGGTGTCACCATTGCCAGGATCGCCCAGAGGACACGGTGGAGCACACGGTGGAGGTCTGCTACGCTTGAGCGGAGCACCGCCGTGTCCTCGTAGAGCCGATCGGCAGCGGCAGCGACCTCTCGCGTCCGGCCCTGGTGCAAGCCATGGTCCGGGGCGAGAGCAAGTGGGAGGCAGTCACCTCCTTCTGCGAAGCAGTCATGCTAGCGAAGGAGGTGGCGGGCCGGATGAGGGAGAGAGCCTCCCGTCCCAGCCGCCGCGGGAGACCTACGCGTACATGTTCCACGCTCGCCTCAAAGAGATTTCAGCATCGAGGAGGCCCGCCCCTTAGGGCCGAAGCCTGCCGGGTCAGCGGGATTGTCCGAAAGGGTTACCGCTGGCCCGGAACATAAAGGGCTAAGGAAGGAACACGGGTGGGTTTTAGTCAGTAGTTATACTTACTAGAATCACGGCATTGGTGACTGATATTTATATTTATATCACCGGTGATTATGATGTTATTAAAGTGTGCGATACTAGTTAAAGTCATGTTTAAGGAATTTAGAAAGTTGGTAATGTCTTTGTAGCTTCGAGGGCGGTAATTTGCTAGTACTATTATAGTGTTGTGATCTACTTCTATCAGGAGACAGTTTGCATCTGAAAAAGGGGGTTCATGTACAGAAACGTTGAGGTATGTGTGTACATAGGTCACTACTCCCTCATTCTGAGTATTATTGTTCTTGGATGAGAAATAGTTGTAACCTGATAAGTCAGGGATAGTGTGAGTGTTGGGCAGCCAACATTCCGTTAGGATAACTATATCCCAAGCTACTTTAGTCCTAGCTAGTACCGTGTCTAGGCCTGATATATTTTTTGAGACACTTCTAATATTTTGATCAAGAATTTTGAGTAAGTCAGAGGGTTTAATATTGGATGGAATGCAGTTGTCAAGGTCACATGTGGTTGAATCCGACACAGAGACGAAATCTATGTTAGAGCAATTATTTAGTAAATTATCGAATGTTAAATAATAATTTATTCTTGTTTACATTTAAAAGTTTAAAGTTTATAGATAAAAAGTGGTATCTTACTTTGATCATTACCATGCTGTGTTCAGAATGGCTGTTAGCGACAGTTCATAATAACAGACTA
Organism: Oligia fasciuncula; assembly: GCA_963082905.1. NCBI lineage: Eukaryota > Metazoa > Arthropoda > Insecta > Lepidoptera > Noctuidae > Oligia > Oligia fasciuncula. Next base: position 1,456,715 of record OY720412.1, on the reverse strand, counting down.
CTGGCATGTTATCTTAATCCAAACATGTGTTGTTTTTGTCTGCGCAATTTTAAATACCTATTCTTTTAAGGTCCTCTACATCGACAACAAAAACAAAAGCTTTTTCACTTCAGTAGCTCAAACATGTAGGTTTTGCTGCCTGAAATCAGTGAGCAAAATGCGATTTTGCTCACTGAGTGAGACCAAGTAACTTTTTAATTATTTTTTTCTGAAAGCCGCGAATCTTATTCAGCCTTGGGTTAATCATACAATTCGAAACATTCACACTCTATCTCTTCCCGCTATTAGAAAGAGAGAGAGACAAAGACCAGCCCTTTTGAAGTTCCGATTTTGAATTCGACCTCAAAGACAAACACGTTCGGAATTTCGTACTAACTAAAGAAATTTTGCTAAAAGATAATTATATCTTTTAATGTAATTTATTGAATTTTTATTTAAACGAAAATAAGTATTCACTGCAAATTAAACTGATATTTAACCTGTAAATATTTATTTCTAGTTTCAATAATGTTACGTAATATATTTTGAATAGTATAATATCATGGGTGCTTTTTTTTCGAACACGCCTTACAAAGTGTTCTCGCTGCTGAAGTGAAAAGTTATGTATGTTACACGAGAGCAAAGTTTTTTGCATCTCGTGCTTTTGAATCCCTCGCCACACTCAGGATTCACCTTTAGAATCACTCGCTACGCTCGTGATTCAATCTTTGAATCCTTCGCTTGCTCAGGATTCAAAATCAGCACTCGCAGCAAAAAACGACTTTGCTCTCTTGTTGCACAAATAACTATTGTATAAAAGGAAAGTTTTGAATTATAGTAAGTATTGTCTTTTCGGTTTCCAAAAGAGAACCGGCCGCCTTGCGGAGTTATTTTAAAACTATGATATCTCCTAAGATATTAATTGAAAACAAATGATGTCAAGGGCAATTTTATTCAAAATTAAATACTTGTGATGAATAACGTATTTATTTGGATAAGGATTAATATCATGTTTCTAAAAACAGCAATACAAATAATGCATTATTTTAGAACTTAGATTACCATAAAAAACGTTAAGTAGGTACTCGTATATTGAGTCAAGTAGAGAAGATTTTTTCAATTCGAACCAGCAGTTCTTCAGCTTTTTATTATAGTATAGATTTAGGATATAAAGTAACGATAATACTAGATTAGAATTTTATTTGAAAATTCATAACCTTTGAAATCGTATCTTATTACTAGCGTAATAAGGTTGAACTTCATGTAAAAGCAAACTTCGATAGGTACCTACAGGTAGGTAATTCCGTTACAAAGTTCAACCTTATTGTTTTAGTAATAAGAACGTGTTGCCTATAATTATTATTCTGTATAGTCTTACCAAGGGTTACCGTGTGTTCAGATGCATCTGGTTATACTGGAAACAGACCCCAACAAAGATGATGGTGCTGAATATTATTCTGTGCAGAGTAGGTATATTGTGTTTAAAAGCCCAACATCGTCAAAAACAACATCGCCTTTGTAGAACTTACATTACCTATAGGTACTCCTGAAAATATCATGTAACGTTATAATAGTCGGCTGGGTAATCAGTCGTTTTATAAACTTACTAGGTAGGTATGATCGCCATACGCACGAGTCAAATAAAAAATCAAAAGACATTTATTCAAACTAGGCTTTGAATCAGCTCTTTTATAATGTCAAAATTACACGAGGCAGTCCCACCCAACCTTCACCACTTCCTAGTGCTCTAGCTGGGATGAAGTGGCGCAACAAACTCCCTAGCAGTAAAATCAGTTAGAAGAACTTGATTCTATGCTATAGTAGGTACGCAAAGTGATTAAATAAAGTACTAATCCTGATTAAAGTTATTATTACTATTCTGGCCTGAACTTAGTATTAGCGCACTCCTATTGTTACCTTACACTTTGGCACAAACCGTCTTGAAAAAATAAAAATATTCTACTCGTATTATTTACTGAAAACCATACGCATTTAAGTTTATGCAGCAGTTTGTTTATGGTTTTAGCAGCTTAAATGTTGTGCAAATATTCTGCTCACCCCTAGGGATAAAACTTAATTATTTTAATTGGCATTCGTATTATTATAATTAAAATGAGTCATTTGAGAGACATGTTAGTAGGTAACCTGTGTATTATCACGTACCTATATTCCCTTTGACCCAGCACGTGGTGTGTGCATTCAATGCCAATTAGCAAAGCACGAAGTGGGCGGAGCTACGGTGAGGCGTGTCGATGGGCGGGATTTTTTTTTATTTACCGTTTTGTTTGAGATTGCTGAAGTTCCGGCGTAGGCGCAGGTCTGATAGTTGTGGCTCCGCCCCACTTACGTTTATAGGTACCACGCCTCATCGACGAAGCAGGTTTATAGGTACTTACATTATTACATACCTGTTACTTTTATCAGTCTACCTGTTATTTTAAGTAAATACCTGGTCCAATATTCATTAAATTAATGAACTAATTAAAGTCATTGATTTAATTAACAATTTTAATTACCTATATAAAAACAACAATATTATTGGAAACACAGAATACAGTATATATTTAGATAAACTGGTTTTAACCGACTTTGAAAAAAGCGGAGGATCTGATTGTTAATGATAGGTACCTACGATTACAAATTCTACTTTAATTTTTTTTCTTTGAAGGAAAAGATCGTCATTCTGAAGTCGTTGATCAGAAATCATCAACACAACCGTAGTGATCGATGCTCTTCTTTCGGCAATTGCAGGGTTCTTTTTTTGCTTGGGTTTTGAAAAGGTTAAAATAATATGTTTGCGTGAAATTCAAGTTGAAAGTTAGGTTGGTTGTTGGTTGAATTTGAATAATGCTCAATCATAATAATCATCAACACGTGGCGAATGACATCAGATCCTGTAAATCGAGCATGAATCTAAGGTACCTAATGTTAGCCAAAAGATAAGACTATCAGAGTCGTCGGTTAAATCCAGCCTGAACCGGTTTACCTAATGACGATAATGTTACGGAACACTGAAAGAGTAACAATGTGTGATGATTAGCGATTTTTTAATGATAAGAAACATAATAATCACAAAAAAAAATCGTTTCCGATGAGATACAATTTTGGCTTGTATATTACCTACATTCAACAAGAGTAGCGATACTTAACTGTACCCACTAGGTAATTTAGGTAAATCCGGTACATTTTACAGTGTCAGCACAGCTCTCTCACTTTATATTTATTTTATAATTTATGTACACACAGTAAATACATAGGGATAAGATATAATTATAATTAGAGTACAAAGGTTATAGTTAAACTTACCTTTATAGTTTTTTGCTAATAGGAAAGAATGATGTAGAATGACGATTTTTGGGGTGCCGGCCGCCGTACCCAAATAGAGTCATGTGGGTCAAGTGTGCGCAGCGTCTAAGTGTGCGCATTCAAAATATCTCGAAAACTATAAAAAGCTAAGGAACGGCATCTCCGGTACCTCGCGGGACGTCCTGTCAAGCGCCCGTGTCACAGCGGCTGCTCGCGCGCCATTTTGTTCTGACAGGTAAACAAAGATTTTTGATAAAAAATTTACAATACTTTGTCACATTTGACGCGTAATCTTTTGTAGTCATGAAAACTTTTTGCAAATATTTTATTTGCTATCGAGTGCAACATAATATCTAGATTTTTATTTGCCAGTGTTTAAGTTGTTATGATGACGCAATAATCATTGACATTCTACAATTCTGTTTCGATGGTTTGGGTTAAGTGTGCGCAGACTCTTAAGAAACCAAAAAATGACGAAAATATTTACTGCCCCTTATGTGGCGAAAAGTATTCTGATCCACTGACTGAAGACTAGATTGAATGTAGCCTTTGTGGAGCCGAGTGGCACGAACAGTGCACCAGCCTTGAACACGGCACTTTTATTTGTGATACATGTATGACGAAGTAACTAATGATTTTTCAAATTGATCTCATATTTAGATTTAAGATGATTATTATGCTGATTACTTTAAGTACCGTACCTATGATGAAAATTTGAATAATTATATAATACTGTTTACGTTCTAAAAATATATAGCTCAATATTTATTTTGTTGTTGTTGCGTACACTTACCCACAGTGCTGCGTACACATACCCCTATACTGGGGTAAGTGTGCGCGTATGGAACGGTTTTTGTTTTCTATAGTTTCTTAAAATGTAAGCTACTGAAAATACTGTTATTGTGTCTAAGTTGATTACAAATAAACAGTCTTACTAATTAACACAGTTTTATTTCATTCTACAAATAATTTTCGAGTTTTTGAAGCGTCAAAGTTTAAATGCGCACACTTGACCCACATGACTCTATGGTATATGGTATGAAGTGAAAACATCGATATTTGATTACTTACCTACTATTAGATTGAAATGATTAACCTGTTAGCGATAACCGGTCGGTTGGTTGGGAGAAAGGCCAAAAAAACCATCTATTTCAGTAATTTTGTTTTTTTACCTTTAAAAAGCTATCAAAATGTCATGCCTTACACGAAATGGCCAAATGAGAAGTTGCTATGATCACCAAGTTTAGCTGACGGATTGGTAGTCGCAAAACCTATGTAGATGTAGATATCTATAACAACACTTCCATAAACGGCGGAAAAAGAATGTGTAACGCGCAATTTTTCAAATTCCCGCGACGCCGCGTGTGAGAACCCCGCGGCGTCTAGTGGCAACACAGGTCGGCGGAACGCGCGCCGCACGAGGCAATTGGCTCGATTGAGAGAGTAATGTCTGATTATGTGTACTGCAAAAACGATAATAATTTCCATTCCATGTGTATTGTGCGTGTCTTAATAATAATGATCGAACCTACGAGTTAAAAATGTTTTTTTTTTCTAAGAAATAACGGTCATCTCTTCAATCAGCACACACAAACTTAAATTAAGAATACTATAGCTCTTGTAAGCACGTGCCTCGGAAAGCACGTGTTAAGCCGTTGGTCCCGGCTGTCATTCGTGGATCTTTGACAGTCGGGTTACGGGTAGTCAAAAGCCCGAAAGTCTGACAAGCAGTCTTACCAAGGGGTATCGTATTACCCAATAACTGGGTTGTGGAGGTCAGATAGGCAGTCGCTCCATGTAAAATACTGGTATTCAGCTGCATCCGGTTAGACTGGAAGCCGACCCCAACATAGTTGGGAAAAGGCTAGGCAGATGATGATGAGCTCTTGTTGCCCTAATATAATATCAGCCAGTCAACAAGGTAGCTTGGAGGTTCATCTATGGTTGTAGCATGGCACCTTAGAGGCAATTCTCATAATTTTGAGAACGTGCACAGTCTGATCTCAGTCTCAATCTGTCAAAAATACCATTTGTATGTAGGTAGCTGAGGTGAGACTGCGACTAGATTTTGAACGTTTGAAATTACGAGAATTAGCCTTCGGTTGTGTTTGAAGTATTTCAGGTAGCTACAATCCGTGCATAGTTATTTTTCTCCTGCCAGCAGCAACCCACTGTGATTTTGACAGACTTGTCAGTGGCGGCAACCTAACAGCAACCATAAAACAAGGAGAATTAAGATCACTGTGACTTTGACAGTAGGTACCTTATTCAAAATCGTAGGCAAAATAACTCTGAAAGGACTATAAGTACTCCTTGGATACTATTAAAATACAACCCAAAGTAACGATCATTGGTTTGCCATAATAAAACGCTTACATAATCATGTAAAGCTATAAATAATGAAGCGATCGCTTCTCTATACATATTTAACCCTCTTATATAAGAAAAATCAAACGTTGTTTTTGCGTTGTTACTATGTAGGCGGTTTTGTTTGTGGTTATCAAATGTGTTTTTTTACCTTTAATTAGCAATTTGCGAGAATAGATAAATTAACAGACCTTAACTGACCCGGCTAATCAAACTACATACGTATTATTTTTAACTATTAACTCAGACGGAGCGGTCTTTAATATTTATTTTTATTTTTCACACTATTATTATAAAGGCGAAATTTTTGTATGTGTGTGTTTAATGTTTGTTACTTCACGCTCAAACGGCAGGACCAATTTTTGTAAAATTTTGTATGGAGGTAGCGGACACTTTGAATTAATGGGGTAGGTACTTTTTATCCCGATATTCCCAATAGTTTATTTATAATTATGTGTTTTAACTAGGCCACAAAGTCAGGAGGATGATGTTTTTTACTAAAATATATAAGATTGTACACGGAAAGAGTGAACACGGAGTTTCTAGCATGTTCTTCGTTTTGGAATAGGAAACCAGCTTCAACTTTCTGATTAACTAACCGACTCTTAGACAGTTCAAAAGTGCCTGTAAATGGTTTAATTTAAATAAATGCATGTAGCTGGATAAATGTGTTGGTTTCATGGGAGTAAAACACACTAAGTAATTAGAAAATGAATACTTAGAAAGTCAAAATTGATCTTAAACATTTTCACCGAGTATTAACCCTTGTTTCATCAAACAAATAACCGTAGACAGAGTAATCTATAGACTCATGGTATCCGTGTCACCGAAAGGGACAAAAAAATCCGGCAATCTTCATCATACCTACTATCATTTTTACAGCTTATTACACTGCACCTTACCATTTTCACAGTTGCACAATTGAATGAATTCAATTATTGAATTATGCACGAAAAAGATCTTATTTTCCGTTTAATCGCGGTGTATTATTTTATAATTCCTTCATAAACGTCAAACTTATTGTGCACATTAATTTGCTTAGCCGACACGCAGTAAGGGACAGAAATATTCTTACTCTGTCTCTTTTCTTTGCTAGTGACGTTAATATATTTCTCTTAAGCCGACTTCAAAAAAGGAGGAAGTTTCTCAATTCGACAGTATATTTTTTCTTGTGCGAATGAAAAAGAAGCTATTCAGCAGTCTCTAGTTTAGGTACTCTGTCTACGACAAAAACAATGTTAGGTCACAGAAATTCTTGACTTTAATTCATTATTAAAGGCAATTGTGCGCTGCTCAGATGAGAGTGCTAAGATCCAATTGTTGGATAGATTATGAAATAAGCAAGAAGTCTAAAAGTGGCGCCTGTGACGCAGAGGAATGAGGAAGTTGTGAGGAAAGTCATGAAAACAAAGGCTAAAGAAACTATGATGGATTTTAAGAAGGATTATAATAAGCAATAATAATTATGACGCCAATGATGTTACGGTTAGACTGGAAGCCGACCCCAACATAATTGGGAAAAGGCTAGGCAGATGATGATGACGCCAATGATGGCAAGGCGCTTGTCGTCCGCCAATTACATTATACACATTATTTTTCTCGTTGACATATTTTTATATATATATATTTTTTTCTTAAATTTTTGAACTTGTATGAATAATATTAATGTAGGTAGGAAATGAGATTATGTTGAACAAGAAATGTAATTGTGTTTTTAATTGTTATTATTTAATTATTTGCTTATGTAGATACCTTTGTAAAAATTCAGACACAATGGAAATTGTTATTGGATAAATAAATGAAATGAAAAAAAAATGGTTGCCTGTAAAGTCGGTTTTACGGGCGAAGATTTTACGTGACAACGTCTTTTTCTCGGTAGAATATTTATTGATATGAATATAATTAAATTGCACAATAGGAACAAGGAATTAAATGAAAATAAGAACGTAACGTTACCGAGCGTTACACTTTTTCATAAGTGACTCCCAGCCGCAACCTAATTTAAAATAAGAACGTAACGTTACCGAGCGTTACACTTTTTCATAAGTGACTCCCAGCCGCAACCTAATTTAAGACGTTGTCACGTCAAAATGAAACAGTTAAACCAGAAAATGTATGCGCTAATCTTCGTGTTTCCGAATTGAGAACAGAATCAGATACAAAGAAAGCTTCTAAGTTTTGTAATGCCGTGCTTTGTCGTAGTCTCGTACTCGTGCACCTGTCATTGCGCGTTAGTATGCAACTTTCTCTTTGTTGCGTTCCCTACTTAGATCGGAACTTGTCCTATTACGTTACTCAAAAGTTTTTTTGGAACCATGGTAATACAAAATAGTTCCAAGTATTTCCATGGTTATAACAGCTCTACTGGGTGTAAAAAAATTAACCTTACAAACTTTAAGAGGTGCTTTAGACCATCGAACTGAACAACTTTCTCTATGGGACCAACTCTGAAATCAAGAAAAAAAAATCAGCTGTTCCCTACATTTTGACGAGTTATACGAACATAAATGTAGGGAACAGCTGATTTTTTTTCGTGATTTCAGAGTTGGTCCCACAGAGAAAGTTGTTCAGTTCGATGGTCTAAAGCACCTCTTAAAGTTTGTAAGGTTAATTTTTTTACACCTTATATATTAGATCTCATCATCGCGCATTCGCATTTCCGAGAAAAGACGATGATTGCTGAAGCACATACATTCGCTGGGAGATCTGTACCTACCTTACATACTCTCAGAAAAAGGTTCCAATCATTGAATGCTTACTTGCTACTGTAAAGTCCTCAAATTGTTCCCAGTGTGCTAGCCAAACTAACGCTCAACTCACAATCACAAAAATCAACAAATCAATCATTCTCGCTTTACGATCATCAAAAATTAAGCGCCTTCTGCCTGTCCCAAGAGAAGATCTACCTCTGTATGTACCAAACTTTAAACAATTCCATTGACCTTTGTCCCTACAAACCAGTCAATCGAAGTTTTCAAACACATTTTCCTTGTACCAGATTCCAAATCTGTGTCGATCAAAACAATATGTACTTATACTACTCTTGCAAACTAGGTTTCATCTTCCCAATAGTACTATTTTAATCAGCAATGGACCCAGCTTCGTTCTTATCATGATTAATGGCTATTAAGCCCTTGTTATCAGAATGGACAACTACTTTTGTCAATTGGGTTACAATAGTACTACTTTGTTTATTTTGATTGTTATCTTGTTTACTATATTATAAGGATATTGTTACACTGGTAGATAACAGTTCTTTTTTTGTGTGGGAAATTATCAAAAAACTTCTCCCACTCTGGGCGGAGCGGGAGGGTGTGTCAGACTTTTGCTGACTTAAAACCCACCCGTGTTCCTTCAGTTGCCTGTGCCAGGGCCACGGTAACTCCTTCAAACAACCCGCGGCCCTGGCAGGCATCAGCCCTAGTGTACCTCGTCAGTTAGTGCTGACATCTCTACGAGGCGCGCGTGGAACACAACGCGCCGTCGGCCCGGGCTTACGGTGGCCTACTCTGCTCTCGACTCCCGATATTCAGGGCGTCTCCTGAAGCGACAAGGGGCGTGAGGGCGCAAAGATTGTCTCTCCCTCACGCGCTCTGCCTTCTCCTTCGCAAGCATTACTGCTTCGCAGAAGGAGGTAGGCGACTTCCCATGCACTCTCGCTCCGTACCATGGACCAGGGCCGGACGCGAGAGATCGCCGCCGCCGATCGCCAACGTGAGGATGCGGCGGTGCTCACACAATGGTGACTCCCTGGCGTTATCTCCCGCCTTATACATAACAGAAACCTCCCTTAAGCGTTACCTCCACGTTCAATTTCAGCATTGCGTTGTTGTCATTGCAAAATGTCGTGTGGCATGTTTCGGAACGTCATTTTTTTTTCTGTCATTATTTTCGATTGGATGAAGCTAAGCGCACATTACGACTGCATCGTATCTCATTTGAATACAAAAAAGTGCTGTGCGGCTCAACTCGTTCTTCTGGAGTACGTAGAGAACAGCACAAACACAGGACTGAGCAATTGAGCTTTCAGGTCCATCTGAACCGACGTGTTCGCACCTCCATCCAAGCTGAAATAGCGAGTATCGACATCCAGGTGTAGAGATATCGACCGCGATCGCGAGCATCTTCGGCATGTTAGTTCCACAAAATGCCCTTTGACCGCAATCATTACAAAGTCATTATTCAAATCTTGACCTGGTTTTCATCCTGGTATGTACCAAATGTGTTTACGTGAAGTCATGACCCATGATCGATTGAAATAACCTATATTAGACTAACAAACACAAATGCCCTATTTTCCAAGTAGCTTTTTATCATTATTAATTATCGATGTTTATTTATGTGATTGTAATAAATTATTGTTTAAGATAAGTTTATTGTACTATTACAAAACAGTGCGGTTCCTATTCTACGGGTTATCGCATGGTGTGAGCATGGTGCAATCATTGGCTGATTATAATTGTTGTCAGTGCCTTACCACTTTGGAGATTTTCCTCATTAGTAGATACTACTTTACTACAGGTGGTTTGAAATATGGCAGTTCAACTTTCATTAATTTTTTTTTCATTTATCATGATTTTGTATTAGATTTGGATTTTTTGTATTGACGCATATGTTTAAATCCTACTTATTTACAAATTTAATGAAAGCAATCTACTGTGATCTATACCTACCAAACTTTATACATCGATTTTGATTACGATATAATCACAGGTACTATCTGGGGGCCACTTTGGAGAGTCATAAAAGGATAACATTATGAATTATAATATGGCGAAGACAGTCCGTGTTTTTCTTTTCTTTTTCGCTGCACTACGTAGGTACAATCAAAGAGATTGGGATTGGATTTGGATTGGATTGATTATTATTTTAGCACAGACAAATAAAAAACTGAAAAATGCTTCACTAATGGGATTTGATACGATTAACTTAACAGTTAACTGTCCATTATGTTATCATTTTATGATTCTGCCAAAGTGGCCTTTTTAGGCCCCCTGAACTTGACAAAGCAGGTTATAGCTTTAAATAGGCACTTACAATGGCAGTTTTCATTGGCCAAATGGCCATTCGTTTTGACAGTTCAACAACATTAATTCTGTTAATTACGTGTTGTTGTGCAGACGAATTTTTCAAACATAAAGCAATGAATTTCCCTCAATTTTTTTCGGATTGTATTTGAAAGTGTGATACGAAATTCTATCTTTTTTATCATTATCGTTTGACATCTAGTGGATGTTATGCCAACGATTCTTCTTTCGACTCGTTCATCTTCTGCTCTTTCTACTTTGCCTAATAATAAAAGACGGCTATAGTTTAGTTTGTTGTTGTTTGCCTGTTCGTTCGTTTGTTTGTACTATTTATTTCCTAATTTATGTTATAGGTATTTTGTACCGACCTTTTTTCTCGTTTTTAATTTTAGTGTTTATCAGTGGATACTTGTAAATGGCATTCTATTTCATATTAATTAAGAACACTGTATAAATTAGCTGTATGTTGCCCAAAAATAATAAAATAAAATAAATACCCTGCGTAAAGAACCAATGTTAATGTAAATTAGGGTTCTGTTTGCTACACAGGTATAGGTACCTAATACAGTCACTAGCGACTTTTCTCCAAATAACGCTTTATTTTGTAGTCTAATTCTGATTCTCTTTGTCCACAGAACTACTCGATAGCCTGTGTCCTACTGGTGCTGTGCCTGGCGGTACTCGTCCGGGAATCGAACGCGCGACCCCCATGGCTTGCGCCCGCCAGCGGCGTCTTTACGGAGTCTGCTGAATGTCATACAGATGTAAGTACTTAAGAAGATTTTCAGTCTTCTTTTCAGGCATAGGTTTATTGTCAAGACTGTAGGTACTAATATTCTTCTGTCCTTTTCTTAATGAAATAGAAAGAAAACGATGCATGAACTTAATTTTAGTTTAGTTTGTGAACAAACAGAATCAGCGCCATTGTCATACCTTAAACTTTTAATTGTTGAGTACGAGGTGTTTGGCTTGTTTGTGTGTATTTTATGTCTTTTTTGTAACGTGCGTTTTGATTGTGCAGAATAATGATTATTTTTTCTTTCTTTTTCACATATCTGAAAGCTCAGTATAATACCATTTAAAACAGACTTAGCCGAAATCTACATGCTACTGCTGCGCTAATTTCAAGTCCAATCATAATTATCATTTCTTAGGGTCAAATGGTTAGAGGTCTTAAGCCGTATGATTTGCTTTTTTGCTCAATTTTGCACACATTTCATTTCATTAATTTGGGTGATAAAAGATAAACGAGCTTGCTTAATAATTAGGTTAATTCTTATCCGTTTGTTAGTTCAATTTGTGCTAAAATAGTAAAGTAATCAGTAGATTGTGTTTTTTCTTCATACTTCATGGAATATTTTAATTAAATGGTAAAAAGTAGGTGCTGTGCACTAAAACTCTTGCTTACTGTGCGGGTAGACAATTTCAGACCTGTATTTCAATTTTCTTAGACCATGCGAACCTATGAATTGTAGATTTCTTTGGGTATTTACCCGATTTTCATAAATTTTTCGTTGATCATGGAAATATCACCAACTAGTGGAAACCCGCAGTTTCATTCGTAACCTAAGAAAACCCCTTCTCATATAAAAATGTCCTAGTCAAGATAGGCGCCAAAATCGCACAAATCCGTTCAGCTGTTTATGTGTTATAGAGTAACATAACCTAACAAATTCTCTTTCTATGTTACAGGATGAGCTTTTAGACCTCTGCCAAAGATGTGCTAAGCTAACAAAATCAAAACTCGCCTATCCAGCATGCTGCTCAACAGACCTCCAAGCTAGGAAATGGTGTTCCGATTATGTGTACTTTGGCAGAGGACAGTATGACTTTTACTGATCTACCAATAGGATTTAAGTATTTTTAAATTAGGCTTTAAGTTTGTAAATATTGACCGAAATGTCAAACACAAGTCAGCTATAAGGCACTGTTAAGTCACAAACTCTTCCTTTTACTTTGATAAACAGAAAAACATGACACTATTACTTTGATAGGCAAAAAGACATGTCACTATCACTTTGATAGGCAGAACAACATGTCACTGTAACTTTGACAAACAGAAAAACTTGTCATTGTTACTTTGACCGACAGAAAAACTTGTCACTGTAACTTTTACAGACAGAAAAACTTGTCACTGTAACTTTTACAGACAGAAAAACTTGTCACTGTAACTTTGACAGACAGAAAAATTTGTCACTGTTACGTTGATAGACAGAAAAACTTAAATGAACGTTCTTATCTTGAGTGTCGTTTGAAAACTCGGGTGTGTGTACTCGTATTGTTGGAATGACTGACTTTTGAATTTTGATTGAATTAAGAAGCCATTTTGAATTTAAATTAAGTAGTGGCAAGATCCCTACTAATTAATGACTTCTTTTTAAATTTATTTCAGTCTCAAGAAGTATTTTTAAGGAAAGACTAATAATGAGATCGTCTATGAAAGTTTATAAGAAAAAAAATATTTCTAGGTAAACAACTAAAAAAGTTTTTTACACTTAGGTACTGTTACTTCCAATGGCAAAATTGTATTTGCATTTTTGTAAAAGATAACTATGTATTAGTTAGATAACAATTATGACCTTAGGTTTAACGTTTCATAAGCTGGTCTCAAAAAATCTCAAATGTCCTGTTTTCCTAAAAAACTGTGTCAGTCTTACCGAATGTTTTTACATAAAACAGTAAGTATGTATTTTAATTATACATTAAAAAGTAGTTATTTTTTTATAACAAAAGATGTACATAATTATAGTATATAAGTTAGGTATATTTTACAGTAAGCATTTAATACGCAAACTCAATGATAGAAAATACCTTTAAAAAAATACAAAATTATACACTTTTGTACGATATTTGCTACACATTAAAGACTATGAGTCTACGCTATCTTGTATTCTTGTCAAAGTTTACATATGATAAGCCCTTACTAAAGATATCCATGAGTATATGAATGTCTCAATTTACATTTTTGCAAAAAATAAAAATAATAAATATGTAATAGTACAACAAATCAGCATCAATAACTTTCCAATGAAAATAATTTTAGAAAACACGATGGGCGATGGGATGTGACAAATAATATTTTAAATTTTAACAAAAATAATTTAATATTTTTTTTTATCAGAAAAAACACATTTCAGAAAACAATAAGAAAAAATATCTGTGCCTAGCTATAACGGTAACCGTATCTACAATGTATATTTAAATAAATTTCTTCAAAGTATGATTTGTTGTTGACCAGATTACATAATATTACCACAGTCTACACACTGTGATATTACTTAGCATAGTTGAAGCATGAGCCATTTTATTTAGTAAATAAGTCTAGAAATGCTAATTATTATGTTGTTTAATATCATATCCGTGTGGTCACTGCACAAAACACTAATTATTATTTATTGGATTGATTTAATTAGCAACCTTTGCCCAGCCGTGAGAGTGGTGAATCATTTAAAGTCTTAAACAAACTATTTTTAGCAACATAAACAAGACAATTTAGATAAAAGATGCAAAGTTATTTTTGTAAAATCAATTTAGCACATAATTGTATAGGTACGTTTAGTAATCCAGGAATGATTCACACTCGATTAAAAACTAAATACTGAAAAATGGAGACGTTTGTTTCAAAAATAAGCTGTGATAATAAAAATTTGTAAATATTTTAAATTTAAAGAAAAAAACTGTAAATACTATTAATGTAAGTATACAATATAATTAAGAGTACGAAATTAATGATTTTGTAAGAAGAAGAAGAATAAAGTAAAATATGAAAATGATAGCTAAAAATCTTGTTGTTTCATTTAATTTAGCATTTGAATCTTCAGATGTTAACATACCTAAGTGACGACTTAATCTATTTATAATTAATACAACGCACAAGAGCGGGAGAAGATATTTGATAATTTCACACCCAAAAAAAAAGGTGTTTACACGGTGACACATGAAGCTATATCTACATTTCCAGTTTTAGCTGACCTCGCACTGAATAGGTTTTTCGTACATTCAGAAGTCAGCTTATACCTACTGGTTAATTATAGCTTGATATGTAGCCGTACGTACCAGAAAGCCCAATTTTATAGCAGTGTCAGGTTAACCTTGACCATAGAAACTATTTAGGTTCTGAGAAACATGGCCCTAGGACGCACTGTTTCCGAATTATGGGCCTCCGAATGTTATTTTATTTTATTTTTAAAAAACTCTCTATATTTTCAAAATGTTGGCTTGAATGAAAATCGTTTTCTGGAATAAAATTTCATCCGCCCTAAGACGACCCACTGACCGACTTTAGTAAAAGTATTCGTGAACGTCACCATATATGCTATGTTTTTCTCTTCAAAATAAACTCTATGTGTTTGTTTCTATTTATAATTTGATCGTTTTTCCCACCCTAATACCTCCTTCATGATTCATATCACACCACGGTGTAGTTCATGCCACCTGACTATAATTGAGAATCAAACGAACTCACCTGCCTACCTGGATACGAGTGTCCGACGAACTTCTGATTCACTGGCATTCACTTTTGTTTTGTTGTTATAACATTCCATACAACTTATAATCGCTATGGCTGATCGCTTCCATTTGCCTATTATGTGATTAATGCCGTTTGACTTTAGCGCTCATGATTCTCATCTCATAGTTGTCCGTAAAAATGTAACAGTTTACCACTACCAATTCTGCGAGACAATCGCACAATTGTGGCGATTTGCAAAAGACGGAAATTCGCACTAGTGTGAATTTTTCACCGTGGTAGTTTACACCTAGAGTACAAGGGCATTTTAGTGTCTAATGACATAGACAGGGGGGCGTTGATGGTAAACATTTATGAAAATGTCACTGTTGAGAAAACAAGACGAGAGCCGTTTCACACGATGCGGTGCGGCTGCGACTAGGGAATGCAAATTCGTTCTGTTTTAAAATCCGGATTTTTAAGAACGGATTTTTTGTCCAATCCGGATTATCCGGATATTACGGATTTTTCATGAAAAAAAACAAATCTACCCATATTAGTTTGTTAATATGATGTTTCTTATATATTTTGTGTAAACGGATTAAAATAGCCCATGAAAATCAAATCAAACGAATTTTTTAATGCTTTGTTATTTGGAATTATTCAAACTATCATACATAAATACCATTATTATGGTGTTATTGGTATAATATTTACTCATTCTTATTAAAATAATCAGTCTGTGATTCGCATGCTAAGTAACGATGTTAAAATAATTCATCATCATCATCATTTCAACCGAAAGACGTCCACTGCTGGACATAGGCCTCCCCCAAGCACCTCCACTTCGACCGGTTCTGTGCTTCTCGTATACAAAATTAAAGGCACCAATGTCTTTGCTAGAGATCTGTCTAATGGGCAGAGCCAGCTTAAGAAATGTGGTCGCTCACAATGGGTATTATTAGAAGGCTAAAAGTTACGCAAAGGGCAATGCAGATGGCTATGCTTGGTGTTTCCCTGCGGGATCGAATCAGAAATGAGGAGATAAAATAATTAATAGGTACAAATTAAAAAAATCTCTGAATAACAAAAATAAAGACAAATAGACTCCTTGTCAAATTATTAAATATAACGTAGGCAAAAGTAACAAAACAATAATTTACACTTAAATCAACCTAAATTTAACAACATAAAAAACTATGTAATTTTTTGAGACATTAAATGTGTCCTCAAAAATAATAAGGTATCTAAAGTGCCGTCGTTTTACCTGCTACAAATTCGGTTGCACATAATTCCTGCTGCGGAAAAAGCACGCTCTTATTCGACGCTTGTAGGCGGAATGCACTAAAGACGATTGTAAGCGGAATGAACGGAACGATCAAGGACGCCTCACACACTTTCTCGACACGCGTCGCGCGCCCCGCTCGCTTCATAATTTCTTTCTTTACAATTTTTTAAAATTTGAACTATTCAAAAAATCCGGATTCGATTTTCAAATCCGGATTTGGAAGTCTAGTAAACATGTGCGGATATCCGGATATTTCGGATTACGGATAATCCGGATGGCATTCCCTAGCTGCGACGCGGCGCCTGAGTGGTGCCGCTGCGGTTTCCTACATATAAAAATGTATGGTATGCCACACGGCACGCTCCGGTGCGCTCCAGTTCCGCACCGCACGCACATCGGACTTGAGACGATGCGGGGTGTAAGCAGTGCGGCGCCGCCGCGCCGGGCTGCACGGCTCAGTTGTTTGTGCGGCAGAGGGAAGGGCGCACGCTTATTAATTTTGTACAGACGCCACCACGTCAAGCTACCCGAAACTGTCATATTTTCCCAACCAACTTTGAACCTTATTAAAGAAATTTGACAGATTGTAGTAGCTTGATGTGCTGGCGTCTGTACAGACTGTAGTAGAGATGGGCAAGCCAACACTCTTTTCGTCACCACGACGCCGCCGTAAGGTCGTTGCGGCGCCGCACTGCCCGTGTGATCGCCAGTCTGGTGCGGTTCCACACGGTGTAGACCGGTTCTTACGGCGTTAGGCTGAAGCCACACAGTGTGGTGCGGCGCCGCACCGCAAAGATTTCGAACAATCGGCGGGCACCCGAGCTGCTTGTGTGCCCACCGATTCGGCAAGGGTGCCCGTCGATTGGTCGAAATCTTTGCGGTGCGGCGCCGCACTGCACCGTGTGGCTTCAGTCTTAGTTCCGATTTTCGGCACGTGCCAAAATAATCTTGTAGCGTTGTAAGTAGGTACTGTGCTCAGGGCGGAGTCATAAATAAAGTTACGCAACCAAATAAAACGACGGTTAAAAATCCATAAATTAATTTAATAACACTATTTCGAAATATTATAACAAGTTTGTATGTACAAAACCTCATCTAATACCTTTATTAATATTTTGTTTCTATACGTTGTGGCGACATGGCGGAATGATTTCACTATTATAATTGGAATTTGAATTCATTAAAATATTTTTGACGTTGCACCAAAACAATTTTTTTTTAATTAAAGCAATTTCTTAATAAATATGTAATATACCAAAGCTAGTTTCCGGTGTAAAAAGTGTGGAAGGTTTTAATATTACTATTAATTAATGAGTGAAAAATAGACCAGTTAATATAAAATCATTCATTTGTTTACCGCCCTCGGTTTCACTAATTAGGTTGATTCTTATGAACTCTGGTGTTTAATTAGATTTAGTTAGCAAAATATTTATTACCTACGTTTGCACAACATGTTAATAAGTATACAGCAATAATATAACTTAAAAAACCCACTTATTACTTAAATATTGTTAAAATAGTGAAATAAATTCCGCTCTTGTCACAGTTTCTAGTGCTTTATTTATTTAGAAAAAATAGAAAAATATCGGCGAAAAATACAAATTAAGTATTATTTTCCAAATAAAAAAAAAAATCTTACAAAAAGTAAAAGGGAAAAATATTGATATTTTTTCGAATATTGGAAAATTATTCCGCCGATATTTTGTAATTTTTTCTCCCTGTTTATATTTACATTAGTACGACAGTTAAACTTATTTAAGTACGAAAAATTGTTTTAGTCTCACAAAGTTTTTTTTAATCACGATTGTAGAGTGGTTAAAAACTTAGGTTGAAGCTTTCGCCTTTAAAACAAGGAAAAACCTTTGTTTTATCAGAACCAATAAGTTTCACAATCACAATTTACATCAACAATGTTATTAAAAAGCGATGTTAAAGATAGGTTTAAAAATACAAAATGTCACTAAATTGTAACTAAAGATTAAAAAAAAAATGTAATTCGTTGTAATAAATCGTACAAAAATCGGTGAGAAATAAAATAAAAAATATAAATGCCGATTGCGCTACGGGCCATTGTTTAACATTATTTTGTGAACACATCTACTCGATCATGCAATTTCGCACGATTGCACAATTTTCGTGAAAATACACTCCCTAATTCATCTATCTTTGGATAGTCTTAGGTCTTTCGACTAATATTTTTACACGATAAATGTAATTTACACTAAAATTTACAAAGATACGGTTTTTAGCTAAAAATCAACTAATTTTTGTAGACATTCCCGCTTGGACGGATATTAAAATCTCTATGTGTTGTCAACCTACTTGAAGCTTTGCTGTGCTGTTTTGAGAATCCATTTTGTAGCTCAAAATAAAATATAGTAAAAAGTGACCTTCAGGCTTACAATCATGGATATTTGAGCTACAAAAAAGATTAGACTAGTAATTGGCTATTTTCATTACTGCTTTCTCTGATAATAGAAATGATACTAAACTGGTAGATTTGCTAGAATAAGTACCTAGACTTCTTAATTAAAAATATTTGACATAATGATTACATTCATGATTCAACTGAATACCCTGTTTAAAATAAGAGCTAGTTTCCACTCAACTGAATTTTAACAAACACTGTCCAAGTAACAGGCAAAGTTAAAAACATCAAAAATGTTTTTCTACTGTGTCGATTTTTATTGGTAAATTAATAAAAAATGCACAGTAATAACCACGCTCATATTTATTATGTAATAAGCAGATGAGCACTGATTACGATAAAAGCGGATTTAAATTAATGATGTACATATTATGTACTGGTAAAGGTGCGTGCATTTTCATGCGACATAATCTGAAAATAATGACGACCACTGAATTACTTTGATAAAACGAATTCCAGTTATCTTGTTATTTTCATGTGTTGGTTAATTTCATGTGATTTTGACCATTACAGATACGTCATAGTTGGCGGACGTGAAACTCGGTAACTTTTGAAATAAAATACATAATATTAAAAAGTAAGTATGCAGGTAACATTGCCTATAACTTGGACTTTTAAAAATATATTTTTATCTGAAACTGTTTTTAAGCACGTTTAATTAATTATTTATATTTTAAATGTTTTAAATTAGTAGAGTGCGCATTCATTTATTTAGGGAACTGTCCAAAAATATTTAAAAAATACCTAGTTTATTTACTAAAATATTCAGCTTAAAACAAAGTTCATTTAGCACAAAATTCATACTAAACTGACAACTAGATCTTTCGGTAGTTACATTTATATAAGAAATCTATTTTTATTTACAATTTTTACGACAACCTTCTAAAATGTACAAATACAGGATATCTCCAGCAATAGTTTTTATTCATTATATTTTTTCTTCCTATTTTCGACTTTGATCACTTGGTTGTGCAAAGATTTACAAAACACGAAGAAATAAAGAAGTACAAAATGGGATTTTTAAACTCAGTAAATGACAGGAAAAAAATACATTTAATTAATGACAAGTCAACAATTTAAATTATTTAATACGAAAACGATACAAATGCGACAAGATTCGTTGCTTAAATAATAAACAAATAATTATGCGAAATAAGGATGTAAAATGTCAACTGGTTTTCCTTTAAGCACCAAATATCCTTTTTTTGGCAATTCGAGTATTTTTAACATTATTTCCAATCATTTAAAACTAGTTACATCATTAATCCACTGAAAACGCGCAATACCTCATCACAACAATAACAAAAAAAAAAATAGGTAAAAGTTTATTTCTTTGACAACCAAATCGTAATCACAGCATGTCTTCTTTATCGTATATTTCCTGTAATTTTTGTTGTTCTTTCACTTTTTTCATTTGAGCGTAGATCGATGCTGCTTTGTAATTGATAGGCCCATAGTCTTTGAGGTCAGCATCTGCATAAATGAATTGGTCTTCGGGTCTGAACGGCTGAGAAAAAAAAAATGGAAAATTTTTAAGAGTGCAGATTTTTCGTTTTTTTATGAGTAAACATATATATAGAAAAACATACATAAAATACAATGGTAATATGTGTTAAGTGCAAAGCTACGATCTTTTTTCAGATTGTTTTTATATTTTATTTTATAAGTGATTAAATAAAAAGCCCAGTATTATTTGATAATTAGTGGCCATTCATTTATAAATTTGAGATTACCAACAATGAGTAAATTTAAGTAATGCGAATATTAGAAAGCGATGAACTAAAAAAGCGAAATGAATCCGGAATGAATTTTGAAAAAAAGATTACCTTATTTTTAAAAAATGTACGTGTCACTCTTGGTAAAGCGTTCCTAGAAGAAAATATAAAAATGTCACAACATTGCGAATACATGCTCATTGGGATCTCAAACATTTACATGGGAATTAGATAATTGGATTTAAAAAAGTTAGAGCTCAAAAAGTTATCGAAAAGATATCGCTTTAATATTGGACAGCTTTCGAACTCATGGATATTGAGCTGTGACCATATTTTATAATATCAAAAGTCGTTGAAAACCAAGTAGCTTCAATGCTAAAATGAGGCCGGAATTAATTATGTTGTAGTCAATTTCTGCAGTCAGTTTAAATTAGAAAGCATTTTAATATTATAACTGCATTTTTAATATAGCCAATGAATAATTATGTAAATGTATGAGTATTCTATTTTATTTTAAATAGGTACTTCAATAGGCAATTTATTATCAGGCTTTTTAAATGGTGTGTCGGAAAAATCATGCTGTAAAAGTAGATAGAATTCCACTTAGGCACATATTACCATCAAAATATTTGTTTTATGATTTTTATACAAGATTTTATGCAATTATTTTATAAAATCTTGACTGGTAAAAAAATAAAATTAAAATCTTTTGCTTTAAAGCTTTGTTTTAGAATCTATTTCATAGTAATTGGATGTTTTATAGAGTGAAAAGAGATGACACCTCCGAATTCGGACAGCAATAGAAAGAAACTATTGCTCAGTTTGAAGGCAGAATCTGAATTTAAATCATAGCTCAATGAACTAAAACACTATCGGTTCATTGTAATACATAAAAGCGAGAATTAGGTTTTAAAATAGAAGCTTCAGAATCAGCCTTAAAACTTATCATTATTATAAGATTTAGATGAAACTCACCTCTCAGACATCGATCTCATTGAATTTCAGAGTAGCATAGTCACTTCTAGGTTGCGTGTGACCACTTTTTCTCTGAGTAGTACTAGACATATTCTTATTATAACTAGAGTTAGTATCTTTGTTAGCACTATCTGAACCTACTGTATACGTATCATACAAATGTCTATTAGAATTGACAGTGTTTTTAAACTTCATATTATGGTTTCCTAATGCTAAATCAGCGTACACTAACTTTTTTTGTTTAGGCTTATCGTCTTTCGGACCCGAATAGTTCGATGTGAAATTTTCGGGTCCTAAGTTTTTTGTTGAATTTGATATGTAGTTGCCTTTTAGCAATTGCAAGTATGATTTTCTTTCTGATTCATTGTATTCAGGCTCTGGGTAGTCAGGTTTTTGATAATTATCATAGACTCCTACACATGATAGTTTTTCTCTTAAGCTTTCAGATTTTTTCAAACGGTTTAGTTTTTGACTGTTCTTTTCTCTCGTCCTGTTTAATGTTTTTGTGTAGTACTGTGCTTCTGAAGGCTGGTAAATGAGAGGTCCTATTGTGTTGTTGTACGACCTCTCCTGATCAACAGGGATTCTTTTATCGACTCTTATGGGTTGGAAATAACAAAAGCTATGATGTTTTTGTAGTGGTATTTGAAAGTTTTTCTTGTTCTTCCCTTTGTTGCTTAAGTTTGTGAAGTGATTACGTTTTTGCATGTACTGTTGTTGGAGTATGTTAGTATTCTGAAAAGGAAATTAGTTTGTTAGTGATTAGAACACACACGTTAGCCAGAAGGAACATAAAACAGAAAATGAAAGATAATAAGCGTTATACCTGACCGTTATCACTGTCCACTGTGATACTACTTTGTACTGAGTGACTACGTTTAACTACTGAGCGTTTTGGTACCGGTTTTTCCGTCAACTTTGGTATTTGTAACGTTTTATTTGGTGGAATCACTTGCTTCTTTGGCAACCCAACCTTGTTTATTCCTTCATCGTTCAATTGCTTCACGACTGACTTAACTAGTGAAGTAGATGGTAAAATTACAGATAGATTCCTTTTAGGAGTTGCACCTATGATATTTGGTTTAGAGAGATCAGCTATGGTTTCTTCAGTGTCCTTTTCTTCGTCACTGTCATCTTGTTCCTCAGTCTTAAAGATTTCAAATTTTGTTTTGGATATATCTTCAGCGGATTTAGTTGGCCGTACTGGGGCGTCAATAGTATCAATGGATTTGGAAAATTTTGTATTAATCAAAGGCATGGAGAGATTGACGTAAACGTGATCACTTTTAGAAGGTGAAACGAACGGTGATATTTTAGTCCGAGGGGCTGGTACAGGTCTATTTAAAGAAGTAGTAGATTTATTTAGATCAGTCTCATCACACACTTGAATAGAATCTGTTAGGTTTTCAAATTGTTCTACTCCACTGATATTAGATTTGACTCTGAGTAAAGATGGACAGTTTACATAGATTGTATCTTCAGTAACTGGTGTGGAATTCTTATTATTATTGATTTCGTTGAAATTCTCTCCGTATTCCGTGTTAGGATAAAATCTTTCAATATTGCGTTTCCTTACTATTCTCATTGATTGGAACTGCGGTGGTTTTCTATGCACCCTCGTGTTTAGTGAGGAAAATTTTCTTTTATCCCCTTCAGGGATTTCTTCATCAATCGTTGGGAATTGTTTTAAGAATGTGGTTTGCATTTGTGGTAAGTAAGGGTTTAGTAAAACCGTTTGATGTAATGGATACATTTGTTGTATCGGAGATAGTACTGGTATTCCATAGGAGTATTGCGAGTTTGAAGCCATGGGATATCCTATAGCATTTTGAACGAATGGTGGGCAAACGAGTCTTGGTGTAAACGATGGGTTAGTAGTCAGTTGTTTCTGTAACGCTGCGATTCCTTTCGACGTTTTAGGGTTGGTTTCGATAACCCTAGGTTGTATAGCTTGGACAGGCTTTACATGCAAATTAATAAAACATGAAACAAAAACAAAAATGCAAATTATAATTTAAGCAAAACAATAGCATAACATAAAAGTTAATTTGTAAGTTTTGGTAGTTTTATTATATGGGGTAATACACAATAGTCTTTCGGCAATATTTTGCTCTATTAAAAACGGATGGACATGTATAAAATTATAAAAGTAAGAAAGTCAAATCAACTTCTCGTCTGTGGTTTTTAGGGTCCGTACCCAAAGAGTAAAAACGAGACCACTAAGACTAAGATTGTTTAAGAGATATTACAAAGACTCCACTGTCCGTCTGTCTGTCTGTCTGTCACCGGGCTGTATCTCAAGAACCGTAATAGCTAGACAGTTGAAATTTTCACAGATAACCATAACAACAAATAATAACAATAAAATAAAGTAAACAATAAAGGGGTATAAAAGAAACGTTTCTTTCGGCGTTTTATGCCTTGTGGTACGGAACCCTTTGTGTGCGAGTCCGATTCGCACTTGACCGGTTTTTTTTGAGTTGTTGAACTATTGTCTCTATTATATAAAAAAAAAATATTATTTTAATATCAACACAAGCTTTGCTTAGCTCTTTCTGTGTTGTCCAAACGTCTTTTTTAGAATTGTTGTATTAGCATTACTGAAAGACCAAACTAGATTCTTGTCATACTACAGTATCATTTTCAAAATGATTACCAAACATACCTTATTCGGGGGTTGTTGTAGTCCATGGAACGGCAGGTTCTCGTAGAGACCCGGGTTGTCCGCTCCAAGGTTGCCGTTTGCTGCATTATCTACGCCATTCGAAGGTGGGCCTGTAGAAATAAGAACACAATGAGAACTATTGAAGCAGAATATATGTATGGGTTTCGTGAAACTAGATCGTGAAACATGTTCACGAAGTTCGTTTTTGAAATGTTAAAATTATGCAGTTGAAGTTATTGCTCAATTATCGATTCATTTTTACACTTGTAGAATTAGAATATATGTTATTAAGTTTTACTCCTTTATTTTTTTTGTTTATTTTATTTGCTAAAGTTTACTGGCTTTTATTATCTTATGTAAAAAGAAAAAAATCACAGACACACATCAAACAAGCGAAAAAAAGCATGCTCTACTCACTGTCACCTGGTTTCTTTCGTTTTCTGGTATTTCTCGGTTCTTCATCAGTAAAGGGCTTAACTTTAGCACTAGTTGTGACAATCCTATCAGGTCTTTTGAACGACACAACTAAAAACATGCTCACATTGAAAAACATTGCAAAACAAAATCATGCTTTAAGCGTCAAAGCATAAAACATTCTAGTGAAGCAAAAGCAAGGTTCTTAAATTAAAACTGTTTTGTTGAGCTCTCTTTAAATATTATGTTTTTTTTTTTAAATTAACTCAATTAAAATAACATTTAAAGGAGGAGACACCAAAATAGTTTAAACTTGTGTTTTTTTTTAAATAATGATTGTTGCTCTACAGTCGTCGTAAAAACTCATGCTAAGCAATGTAATGTTAAAAGCAAAGATAATTACTAAAATGAAGAACATTTGGAATGTTGTGATATTAGTGTAGTGTTTGGTGATAATGTGTGATTCAATAATGCAGACAAAATATAATATTTAATAGGCTTATGTAAAAGTTGAATAGTCCTAAGAAATATAATAAGGACCGTCATAAACAACATAAGAAATTATTTGAAATATTGTCACACTCATTATCTATCTATAAAAAAGAATTATAATGTTAAAAATAACAACTACCTCCTTCAGTAACAATAATGTTAGGTTTTTCGCTTTGAAACAAAGATCTGAGTCGATTCTTTTGCACAACATAACCCGGTTTATTCATATTCACTAGTGACATTGCCCTCTTGTTACTTTTATTAATTTTCTTATATTTTCCACTATCGTCGTCCGAATCTTCGCTCTTTCGGCGGAAATTTTTGAAAATATCCGTCACAACATTTTGTCTTGGTTTTCCACTTTTCTTTGAGTATTCAACCTTTGGCGGTGACTTATCTTCACTTTTACTTCTTTCCAGAAGTCCCAAATTAGATTCTTCAGCCGCTGTTGCTGCTTGTAATCTTGCTTGATTTTTGGGACTTAGAGTATGGTTTGAGTTCACATGCACTAAAACTCCGGGTTTCAAAGGCCACTTGCTTGGTGTTACAACAGTTTGAACTTTATTACCATCAGTTTTAGGTTCGGGTTTCGGTGTTTGTAGCTCAGTCTCTTGATTCGATTCTGTTTGGGTGGTGTTTCCTGGCGTAGCTTGATTGTCTTCTATTTTGTTCATTTCTAGGTTGTGTGGGTAGCTTTGTGAATCGACTAGTCTTGTTCTATCACATGTTTTTGGGCTGAATGATAGGTTTAAACGAGGCGATAAGGCAGGCAAAGCTTGTGATATAATTGACTGCGCGATCGAAACCTCATTAATACAGCTACCATCCGGACTGAATTTGAAAATAAAAAGAAATAAAAATAATGATTATGTACATGCGGTGGGTGTATGTGTTAAATTAAGGAATGTGTAAATGTTTTCTGAGGTTCAATACGTCAAAATATTGTCGAATTTTACCTACTCGTGATTTTTTATAACGAGAACTAATCCTAATCGCACGGAACATAGAATAAAAATGTAAATAACGCTTTTACAAAAAAAAATATAAATAGTCAAACCAAAATAAATAAATAAAAATGTACTATATATAAACTACCTACATAAACAGTACTTAGATAAAAGATATACAAAAAATAGTGAAGTACCAAGAAGAATGCTTTCTAAATCTCGTTTTTATCATGCATCACTCAAAAAATACTGGTACAAATAATTTTTATCGACTACTCGAAATATTTCTACAGTGGTCACACTTTACGCCAAATATCCAAAAAAACTAGCCAAACAGCAATTAAATAATAAGAAAGCATCCTCCAACTAAAATCAAAATTTTGAAAAGTGTTATCATTTTTTAAACATTTTTTATTAAAAATGTACCTGAAGTATTAATTGTGGTCAATCTGAGAACGTCCGGGGTTAGTGCGGTTAGGAACCTACACATTAATGATTGTTAATAATAGTAGGTACACAATAATAATAATATGATAATAAATATATTTTTGAAAACCAGTGTTATTTTGTCAGGAGTATAAAATAAAAACATGCTTCTATTTTTTTTTCTATTTACAAGCCCATCTTAGCAGCTAAACTGTAGCTGAATTAATTTGAATGATTTGACAGCTAGTTTTATTATTGCAATTAAAAAAATAATAATTTAAAAGCCACCATAGAAAAGAGTTTCCAGATTGCCCTATTAATTACTGTCAAACCATTAATATTATTACTATCAGTACATTTTAGCGCTCAAAGACTTAAACCAAAACTATCAGCCGTTGGTCCAAGCATACAATATTATAGCGCTTCACTCAAACTCAAACTCTTTGACCTTGGGAACGTCTGACCTTGACCTTCTAGTCGTAATGATATGACCTCGTCATAGGCACAACTACGGGCGACCTTGAAGGAGGCATTGATAACGTATGCCATGAATCTGCTCGGACCAATGGCGTAGCTGCAAAATTTTCATTATTTATTTACTACATAAACAATATATAAAATGTGTTTTTTTCTTTTCTTGTAAAAGGTATTAGTAACGCATGAGATATAGTAAAATATAGAAAGGGGTATACGTAAAAAAATATAATAAAATAAAATAATTATGTGTGATGAAATAAAAATAGCTAAAAATGTTTTTGTCTCAAAGAACTAACACTACAGACTATATTTTGGTTTTAAATAAAATATCATTTATTTAGGGATCTAACTTTCAGGATTTTTGTAATTCTATAAAAAAAATGGGTACTTTCTATTGTTAGAAAGTTTTCAGAGAATAAAAAATATAGCTAAATCGGTAAAGTGAGAAAATGAATTAATTAAAAAAAACTTTCTAACAATACCTAAGATCGAAAAAACAAATCTATAGGTAGAGATGTATACAATGACTAGTACTAGACATTCTAGAGAGATAAAAATAATAAAAAAAAACAAGAAAAGAAAAACTTACTTCTCACGTTCCTCTAATTCGACCGGATTATTGTCTATGTTTGTATGTTAGTTGACGATGTTGTGTTTAGTAGCAGCATCCGGGAAAGATAGGATGAAGAAAAAAAAATAAACGTTAGTTTTTGCAAAACAAAAAAAAACAAAAATTGCAAAAATGTGAGTAACATTATTTTGATTAATGTTACATGACGATGAAAATGCGTATTTTTATGAGATTTTTTTTAAAAAGATTACAGATGAATTTATAAAGTAAGTATTATAAAAATTATGAAAAACATTGATTTTTTGTTACAATGCTCGAATGAGATAAAGACGATATTTAAAAACATGTATTAGTTACTCAACATTTAGATGTTTATATTACAGACGACATAATATAAAAAAATACAACACTAAAAAGAAAATTCAAGCCAAAATCAACATCAGTCTATATGACACGTTGCAGTCGAAAATTTAAATTGTTTCCGTACGTAATTCCGTCCTTTTTTATTAATAGAGTCATTAAATGCTTTATAGTATGTTGGGGTAAGTTCGACGCTGGGATAATACCATAATTATGAATCAAATTGCCGGATTTTTATTACTGTAAACATCTATTAAATTAATAAAATGTCGCAGAATTTGTTTGGTAGGTACGGTTTTATCCCAGCACTGAACTTTCCCAAACATATTTATTTTACAAATGTATATGTTTGAAAATTACGAACCAGAATGTTTTTTTTAATGGAAAGAAAATAACGGAACCCATAAAATTGTGCCCTACAGGCTTACTTATTAAGTATTATCGGTGATTAATCTTCTTATTTTGCGTATACTACGTGCAAATATTTTAGTTTTGATCTCCAATTTACTTAAAAGCTACATTCCTAAAATTCTGATACAACCTGTCACACAGACCAACTACAGCAGAAAAGGGGGATGACTTACATTTGGACTTGGCCCTCATTCGGCGGCAGATGCAGATAATGATGATGCACAGGATCACGGTGATCACCAATATGGCGAGCGCTATGCCCCCAATGAGCATCAGCTTCTGTTGGTCACGCCACCAAACTTTTGTACCTGGGGATAGAATTTTTTTTTAATGTTTGATTTAGAAGGACTGTTGCTAACAGAACTAGCAGTCTGTTTCAAAAATATCTGATGAAAATGTAAACAAATGGATCAGATATAGATGAGGAACAAACCTTTATTGAGTGATTTCGTAATTTTTTTCCAGAAAAGGGTACACACAAAGGGTAACACTTTCATCAGATATTTTTGGAACGCCCATAGATGGAAAGAGATAGTGAGACGAGTTACGAGAACACCAGTGATTGGGACACAGAGCACGGAATTGCCGTACAGGAAGTTTTTAGCGACGACAGTACAAATCAAATTCGTAGCGCCGCAAGAGCGTTGAGCGCACAATTTCTCTCATCTTCCTTATTTAAAGTCGCCAGTTTCTATACGTCATCTGCGTCGTAGTGCGTGTAAACGGTGACATTCTTAGTGTTGACAATGGCGCCTTTAACAACGTCCGCCGAGGCGTCTCCGTGCTCTGCGGATTCCACTCAAGTCATTATGACCACGACCACTGTCAAGAGTGAAGCCAAAAGGAAGATTTAGAAAGTCCTGTGACTGAATGAAGTGATATGGCTAAAAGTTAATAATAATATTGGAACAACGGCAAACAACCGTGAGCTTTTAAAAGTCATAGTAAGAGTTGCTCAGCAGTGAGACATACCTAATGTACCGAACATAGTAAAAAAAGTCGATAGAATATTGTATTAATATATATGTATTTTAATCATTGATGAATTATGAAACAAGGGGAGATTGATTTTGTGTTTCTCCAAAATATTTTCTAAAGATGAGTAAACAAACAAAAACCAGTGTGCTTGAATTCCCTTAAAGCTATTATGCTGTGCAGTTAAATAATAATTTTGTATTTTTTTAAAGTTTCAAATAACCATAAATTGATAAAATTTTGAACCGAAAATACGAATGAAGCATGTTAATTAAATAAAAGCTACTACTAACAGATATGTACAGACTGCACATCAAGCTACCCGAAACTATCAAATTTTTCCAATCAACTTTGAACCTTATGCTTTAGCGATAAAGTTGAAAATCTATTAAAGAAATTTGACAGATTGCAGCTTGATGTGCTGGCGTCTGTAGATTCTTAATTGTCTCTTAAAAATAGTTAATACCTACTTATTCAAATATTTTAAATAAACAATTAACGCCATTTTATCAAATGCTGTAGTATTGCTGAAACCCAAATTACCGCTGAACTTACCGAAACTTTCCAAGTTGGCTGCAAACCAGAAAAATTAATTTACTACAGAATAGAATAAAATATATTTATTTGCTTTAAAACATGGTTCATTAACGTCTTATAAGGCCTTAAACTGCACTTTTCTAGTCTATATTATGATATGTTAATAAAATATATATAATAAATTACCGGAAAACATAAAACAAGAAAACCAAACCAATTTATTTTAAAATAAATTAAATCAATTCTTAATTAATAAAAGTTATACACACACACTCACACTATAGACGAATATGTAACGGATAAATTCAATAACAAATAGAATGATACAACTGTTTAGCAGATAAGTAAAATCTTTTAAGACAGTGTCTAAATCACTTCCTAGGGTTTCTTCAACAAATAAAATACGTTGAATTTAGAATTTAGTGGTCAAATAATTGGATTTATTGCCAAGACAATAAAAAATATTTAAACATGGTAAATGTATAAATTTAAAACGACTTAGTATTTTTTATAATTATTTTTGTAACAATATAGCCTGCTCTTAGCCTTTTTTCTGAACTAGGAAGGCTTCATTAACGTTTGTCGAGTTCCCCCAGAGTGGCTGCTCATACCTGGGAAAAAGGGAAACATAGCCGTGGTGAGCAGTAAGTGCAACTACTTCACTCAAGGTACGGCTTAAACAATTCAGAGCAAATACAAACTGGTTTAATTTTCGTCTTGCAGACGTGCTCTAGAATAAATCCAAGAAATTTGTACTCACTGACCTCATTATTTTGTTGACCAGATTTAATGAACCAATCATATTTCATGGCGGAACTATTCCAAATATAATGTAAACAATTATTGAAACGTCTTGGATTGGTTTAGAAAAAAAAATTACTCAAAACGATAGGTTTAATATTATATGTCAACTCCAAAACCATAGGTAAAAAGTAGGTTGCCAGATATTCTTAAAAATATAATCAATCGTCATCATAATAATATTCAACTAAATAATCGCAGTAGACCGGGAAAAGTGGAAAGAGGGATGGAAGGACTTTGCCCTGCAGTGGAACAACACAGGCTCTTAATAATACGATATATTAATGTAAGGTTGATGAATTTTTTTTCATAATATCAAAAGTTGTTTGTGCTTATAAATCACAAGTGTGGAATATTTAGCCTGAAACAGTATGTACAGTCAACAAAGGAGTTAAGTATACAGGAGCGTCGGATATTGTTGAAGTTTACTAAGAAACCGATGGATTTTAGTTTATTAATAGAAAACAAACAGCTCCATTTATTAAATTAAATTTCAGTCCAGAACATCCATCGGTTTCTTAGTAAACTTCAACTATATCCGACGCTCCTGTATACTTAACTCCTTTGTTGACTGTACATGGTTTTTAAAGGCCCTCAAATGTTTAACCTATACTTGTGTGTTTATAGGTATTTTAGGTATAAAAAAAAATGAACTCACCCATAACATCACGCTCGCAGGCACGGGACATGCCCACAGTGTTGTTGGCATAGCAAAGGTAGGTTCTGTACACATCGACACTGGTGCTAAGAACGAGGAAGCTCTGAGGTCCTGACTGATAGATCACCTCGTCTGTCAGGCTGTCGTTATCGTTCTTCAGTTTCCAGGTGAAAGAGACCTGGTGGAAAGTTTAAGGCTTGTATCCCAAATAATTCCCTCGTAAAAAATATCAATGTACACTCTAATAAAATAAATGTGGCCTTTTCTATGAGCCTCAAATAATTCCCACTTTGTTGTTTTAAAATACTCAATAGCCAATTAATTGCGACCAACCCGGATGTATTAGGACTTTTTTTTATTGGTTACTGCGGCCTGACTAAAGGCCGGAATATTAAAAAGAAGCATACTTATTAAAAAAGCGTATTACTATACCACTAGAAGGTCAATATATTTATACAGGAGCAATTAAATATTTCCAATAGTTTAATTGTAGTTGTCAGAAGGTCAGTGAATAAGAAAACCACAAATCTGTATTCCCCAAAGGGTTAGGCAAAGCTGTACCTAATAATTAATCCACATTTCACCCACATCCTAATTGCGTAACAACACACTTTCAATCACAATCCGAAAGATTTTAAAGGAATTCCGAAACCATTATTTCATTGTTGAAACAAATTACTGACAGTGACAAATGAGGGATAACAGCATTATACAAATGAACTAAGTAACAACAACTGCGCAGAAGGAGGTTTCATAATTTTCATTAAACATATTTACCGCTGTTGGATTAGCGTGTGCAGTGCAGACAAGTGTTTGAGCTCCTTTAATTTCGGTCTGTTTAATGCCGCATTCAGGAACAACTGTAAGGAAACATTTGGCAATGTTATCAATGAATATTCGTCACGAGACTCAAATTGTGAAAAATTATAGAAATAAAGTAATGACAAAATTGGCCCTAATATGCTTTCTTGCGGTAAACAAAAACTTTTTAGCCTTATAGTGCAGTTTGATTTCTACTCAGCTTACATTATTTTAAATCTACTTTGTATATTGTTATGTTGCATATTTTAACAAAACAGTAGACTACAAACTTTTATCAGATAATCGTTATTTTTCAAATAAGACCTTGAATAACAAAATCAATAGCCTGACTTAAGTAAAAAAAACTTTAAATTATTCAGAATTTATTTAAATTAAAGCAATTACAGGCACTTTTGAATTTTTTAGGAGTCGATCAGTTAGAAATATAAACCTAGTCCCAGAACGTAACATGGAGAAGAACGGGCAAGAAATGCAATAGACACTTTTTAAAACATTTTTTTAAACATTTGTAACATAATTCATGTTGAAATTATGGATATGAGAGACAAACATTATTTAAATGATTATAATTACTTACACCAAACATCCAGAAATACAGAAGTGTTAACAGATCCGTGTCTATTGTACGCCTCACACGTGTAGTTGCCTCCATCCTTCCTCTGAACGGGTCCCAATAGCAATGTGTTAGAAGATGAGAGTATCAGGGAATTGTTGCCGTGTTCCTTGGCGGCTGCCTTGCCGGGGTTCAAGCGACGCCACGCGTACGAGGGCATGGGGAAACCTCTGTAAACGTAATGGTGAAGTTAGTGAAAGATTTCATTGTTTCATTCCATACACAGTGCGGAGACAGGATATCGTGTTACCCTATCCCTGGTTTGTGGAGATCAAATAGGCAGTCACTCCGGTATTCTGCTGCAACCCATTACACTGGAAGCTGATCCTAACATAGATGAGAAAAGGTTAGGCTAGATGATGATACAGTAGGGAGATGTCTAGAAAACTAGTTCTAGATGAACAATATTGAACTAATAATTCATAGTCACTTCGTGCCTCCTTATTATTTAAAATTGTCTAAGGGGCCTCTGCGACTTGGCTTCGGCCCCTGATATGCCTTCCAAAGGTCCAGGACTCCAGGGTCCCGAGATATGTCAAAGACAAAAGTTCTACTAATGTTCTCTGAATTTTTCATTCGTCCTAATTGTTCCTTGCATTAACTGTGTCAGACAATAAAATTTTTTTTTGTATCTTACCTGGCGGAACACACAACTTTAGCTGGTATTTCATTCTCGGTCACGCTTACTTTTTCAGGGTCTACCCTGACGTTTTCTGGTTCATCTGCAAAAAAAAAATCGCTTTGAGTTCTTGTAATTCTAGTGCTAAATTAATCGTTCTTTAAAAGTGACGAGAAAAAAGATGAGGAAGGCGATGAATCGTGTTGTAGCAAATTGAGAGGCCTATGTCCAACAGTGTACTGCGATAGGCTGAATACTTGAAGTCAGAATCTTAGATAATTTACATTTCATTGCCACTCATTTATCAACTACTAGCTTCCGCCCGCGGCCTCGCCCGCGAAATATGTCGATAAAAACTATCCTACGTCCTTCCCCGGGATGCAATCTATCTCTAAGTCAAATTTTATCGAAATCCGTTCAGTGGTTTAGGCGTGAAAAGGTAACATACAGACAGACAAACAGACAGAGTTACTTTCGAATCTATAATATCAGTATGGATTGCGTTATGTTATCTAAGTTGATATTTAAATGACCATTTGTAATAGAAGGTCCTAACAATATTTTGGTTGCAATGGAATTTGAACTTTGTCTTGTATCACATTGAGATTGTTGTTCCACAAATTAAAAATTCCGAATAGAAGTTCTAGGTAGGTCGTTAATTAAAAACAACCGTAACGTGTGCCCAATGGGATTTCCCATCGGTGAATATGACGAATTTCCATAAAAAGTTTCATTCCATATGTAACTCCTTCAATCCTTCCTAAGTGCTCAATTTCGCTACACAAGGAACTATTGTGCAATATTATGTTTATTAAGAAGAAGACACTCACATTCTACAGCAAACTTAGTGGTGCTATTGACTGGTGGTCCTGCCAAGTTTCTTGAAGATCTGCAGGTGTAGCTGGCAGTATCGGCAGCTCGGTCGAGGGCGTGTGACGGCCATGCGGACATGTTCCAGTGCTAGAAGATAAACAAAAGTAAAAGTTTATACCTACTATTTTTCATGTATAGAAGTTTCTATGTCTATCTATTGTCAAGATTAGTTAAAGAAAATCAAGTAACTCATAGGTCCATTCCTGCATTGCATTATATTTATACACACAGTGTGTGTTCAGTTAAATACCTACTGTAGAACATGAACTCGAGCTGGTGAGCCAAAATCAAAGATAGTGAAGGGATCATGGTCATAATCACTAAACTTGATAAACGGATAAACGGATCCGCTGTAGATTGTAAAAAAAAAATCAGAAGAAATCTGTAAGTCCGTCTGATGAAATTATAACTTGGTTATCTTTTGCGACATTTACGCCGTATCTTTTTTTTGCTAGAAAATAAACTGTAGGTACGTCACACTCTTATGCACGGGGCACGAAAATACGCGATTCAACAAATATCAACTTTACGTGTGTATAAATAAAGTTGATTTTGTTTTTACTGCTCGACGCTGTCTTTTGAAGTGCAAGCCCTATGGTTATTATCATTAATCGTAGCAATACTTACCAAAGTAGACTCAGTAGCTTCAAAGTCATTTCTATTAACTTGAGGTTCAATCTTCCTCTCCACCACGTAATATCTGTCAGTTTTCTCAGGGTCTATAACGAATCCATCTTTCAGCCATTGAACGCTGCATAGCGGAGCACATTCCACCGTGCAGGATAGAGATATGTTCTGAAAAGAATTGAAGATATAATGGATTAGGCATCTTGAATTCACAAGACGGCTGTAAGAGTAGGAGAAGACAATATAGGAAAGATGATAATTAAAAATGGCGGCGCTTCCCCCTCCACCGCGCGCGATGCGTCACAGTCCTCACTTGTCGTAACGAATTCTTTGATCCTTTAGCTATCCAATGGTGTAATTAAATTTAGGATGGAGATGATAGATATGAAGCTGCAACACCAAACTGTATCCCCAGATTTTGTTATCATTAGTTTTTTTTTTACTTGCCTCCCACTACGGAAGCAATTTTAAAGGCGTATTCACGTTAAAAAGGGGGTGAGACCGAGATGACGACCAATATAAAAGTAAGTACAGAAGAAAAATACATCTTCCGCCGACCCCAAATAAAATGGAATACTTAAAGACAAGAGAATGATGGTGATGATGTATGCACAAGATGACACATAGGTAAAAGTCGACCACGTAATTGCTTTACCAGTTTTGACAATAATTCCCAGTGAAGTGAAACTTCAGTAAGGTTGAAACTCTAACTGTGTCATAGACAAATAGGTCTTGTTGTTTTATGACGAGCCAGTGACATTTTAACCTTTTCGAGTGGTGAAGCAATTACAAGGACGGCTGCAGTTGATATACAAAATACCTACATTTTTTAAGACCATAGCAGTCACGACACTTTCAGCATCAGCGATGAACGAAGACGCTTCTCAGAAGCTCGATTCAACGACGACAATCCATACATAGTTGGATGCCAGTTACAGGGATTTACTCAGGCCTTGATATCTACAGACCACGGCTCAATTTTTCACCGCAACCGAAAGAAGAGCGACAGCAATAAAGGTGAAGCATTGATGCAGTCCCAAATCAAAATATTAAAGTATCGTGTTTGCTCTGTCCGTAGTTTATTGGCTTCACGCCCAATTTGGCTTGAACTACCTGTAGTGTAATTTTTGTAAGAGCATATTTGTAAACTCACCTGTGATTTGTATAAAGCACCGCTGTAGTGGTTCATCGCATATTTAAAGCTTGGCGGAGCTGAAATAGAAAAATGCAGAAAATTAAGATTGCAACAGTAAATATTGCTACGGGAGGAATAACTTTCTCCCTCTAAGTTCAGTAAATAAAGTGACGATATAACATTGTTAAATATTTTACATAATTATTATTTATAGCCCTCATCTTCAATCTTTTGGCAGGTCATTTGATTAGTTATATTCCTTGAACCAATTATCAGCTATCATGACATAAAACATTGATAGTTAACACTGACTACCAATCTATACTAATAAATTAATAATGTTATAAAGCTGAAGAGTTTGTTTGTATGTTTGGTTGAACGCGCTAATCTCAGGAACTACTGGTTCGAATTGAAACAATAGATTTGTGTTAAATAGTTAATTTATCCAAAAAGGCTATAGGTTATATAACATCACGCTATGACCAGTAGGAGCGGAGCATCAATGAAAAATGTTGCAAAATATTCCTTTTGAGAGCTTCCGTTGCGTACGCTGCGTAAACGGTTAAAGTTACGCAAAAATCATGTGACGGAATTGTTCCCCTTTAAAAGTTAATATATTTTAGTAGGTTTTTTCCTCAAATAAACGCGGGTGAAACCGCGGGGCACAGCTACTATGTGGCTGCAGGCTTGACCAGGCTTTTAGGAAACCGATGTAAACGTCACAGTACACGCGCGCCTCACCCAGCACGTCTATGGAGGTGTGCGCGGGCTCGCCGCCGCCGCCCGCGTTGATGCCCCAACACGAGAAGTTCGTGCGGTGGTCCAGCGTCACCGGGTCGATGGTCCAGTTCTGGGACACGATGTCGCTCACCGCGCGCCCGCCGCGCGTCCAGCGGAACCTGGGGACAGACAACATAAAGATCATTGATAAACAAAATTATGAAGTATAGTATTTTAACTTTATGACTGTCTTCTAGAAGACTGAATCATTCGTATCTTCGTAAATTTTTTGTTAATCAACTTAAAACTTTTGACAGACGAAAGAGTTTTTCTTTGAATATAAGTATCTTGAAGGACCATAATGTGAATGTCTATCTATGGTCAAATAGGTGTACCTTGTACAGTCAACAGCAAAAGTAGATGATCAAAGTCAGAAATTCAATACTAATTAACGGAGTTCGCGTCAGAACTGTGTGGCGTCGAAGTGATTCAAAAGTATTCTAAGTAGTAGTACTACTGACGCGAACTCCGTTCATTAGTATTGAATTTCTGATTTTGATCATCTACTTTTGCTGTTGACTGTACTTACGGTCACTTGAGTGAGTTGAGTCCGCCAGTGGTCACGTGAGAGTCAGCAGTTACTTGTCTACCTGAGGCTCTACCTACGATCAAGTTATTGTCAAAGATCGCAGAAAATATAACTGTACTTCATAACAGTCTAAGCACTTATGGAATAAATAGTCATGTCTGGTCTATTTATG
Organism: Oligia fasciuncula; assembly: GCA_963082905.1. Taxonomy (NCBI): domain Eukaryota; kingdom Metazoa; phylum Arthropoda; class Insecta; order Lepidoptera; family Noctuidae; genus Oligia; species Oligia fasciuncula. The sequence goes on along the minus strand of OY720412.1, from coordinate 1,419,279 downwards.
AAGGTTACCTATGAGCTTCAGGTCGTCCCCGCTCCTTGATGCTACAACTGAGCACCAAACTCTTGCCCTTCACGACGCGCCACGGAGAGTACGTCAGCTTAGCAGGTCCAGGTGGATCTGAAATTAAATTAATCGTAATTTTCGAATAGTCAATCCATTTTCAACACTGTATTTAATGTTAGTCTAAATGAGCCTCTACAGACCTTAAAACAGGGTTTTTTTAAATATATATTTTTTACGCCGGCTTTTATGCAATTTAATTATCGGCATTGTGGACTAGACGCTACTGTCTCAACTATTTGTATTATTATCGAAAATCGGCTTACTGATACTCAAACTTATCTTTTACCAAATATATTAGATTTTCATTTCTTGGACAGTTAAATGCAACTAGGTATTTCTTGCTCCAGCTTTTTTCCAACTTCTAGAAAGAGGAGTAATCTCGAAAATTGTCCGATAGTAGACATTCAAATGCGAATAAAGTAATATGAGGTTTACTTACAATTGACAATCAGCTCAGTTTTGGCGCTCACGTTGCCCCAACCTGCGTAGTTCTTGCCTTTGCAGGAATAATTTCCATGGAAACTCTTTGTCGTGTCTTGGAGTAACAGCATCGAGGGATCCACTTCATTGCATAGGTTTTCTGCACAGGTTGAAAATTACATTATAGAGCGCTGTCTTACTATTTTCATGATAGTAAGAAAGAGACTATTACTTGATGCATTATCTTTTTGTTAGACTATTTTAGACTGAAATTCTGCCTTACCGTCACCCTCAGTATCGTTGCATTCCGGCAGATGTTTCAGCACCTCTCCATCCAGGAACCAGATGACTTCATCCAGTATTGGTGGGTTTCCCGACACCACCTCACAGGTCAGGGTCACGTTCTTGTGGTCTGTCTCCAAGATGGGGCTGGGAGAACTCATTGTGAGGCGGACTTGGGGTTTGACTGGAATTTAGTAATTGGTGATTATTATTAATTACTTTCACTCGCAGAGGCGTAACTTAAAAATAAACTAAGTTTAATTGAATACAAAATTATATTAGCACGAGATAAAAAAAAAACTGTAAGTAATTTATTTGGCAGACATAATTTCAAAATTATGCTTTTCAATTTAAGATTACTTATAATAATTAAACTATTACGTTTGATTATTTTGAAGAGACATCTTTGATTGTGCGTTGAGGTTCGCAGGCAGATTTAAGGAAATAATTTGGATAAGTAGTAACAAAGGAACCGAAAAAAAAACTAAGCACTAAAACATGAATCGAATCAAGAGAAAAACTAAATTGATAGACTTCATAGATTTTATGTAAAACCTCCAAACACTCAAAAATCCTCAGGGAAAAGTAAAAACAGAGCTAAATAACAAAGAACATAAACTTACACAGCACATTAACATCAATACTATCTTCGCTTGTCCCATTCCCGACAGCGTTGCTGAGCACACAGGTGTAGTTGCCCATGTCGTCACCATTAGCGTCCAAGATGATGAGGGAGTGCTGGTCAATGTTGCCTCCTTCGTAGTGAGTCGTGTTATGAACTGGAACGCGCTCGCCGTTTCGGTACCTGAAATGTAAAATGGTATGGAGAGAGTTTTTTTTTTTTTTTTGTAAAATCTATCTAGTGCAAGTCGAACTCGCGTGGTGAGTTTTCCGCACCGGTATCAAGTTAATAGTTTACTCTCTTTTTATTATTTGACAGGACAGAGGTCATATCTAGGAGCAGGCATTCCATACAAAAAACAACCGGTTCCTGTTACAGTTACAAAAAATACAGCTCTGTGACAGACAGGCATTCAGGCTTTGTTACAGGATTCTGTTGGGCTTGGGACCCCTTGGGGATGGAAACCTAAAAAGGAGAATGAAAATGGATACTTAAATAATTGATTAGACTTCAAGATGACCTTTACCTAGCTGTAGAACATACAAAACTTATATGGAAAAATTTTCGATACTATTGGATACCAGTTAAGAATTTCAACTCTTTATGCACCGCATCTGTCTCGAAAGACTCAATAGAATAATTTAAATGGAAGTCAGGCCTTTAACTAGTCACAAAGTAAATATAATTTAATTACCGCTTGACTTTGATGAGATCTTTAATCGAATGGTATTCGATTTACTGAGACTAATAACCTAAGGACTAGTAATTAAGCCCTAGGTGCTAATTAGTAAATCTTTACCGGAAATAATATGAAACACTATCTGAAGTGGCATAATTAATTACTGTCGAAAATTACTTAGATTAATAACTGTCAACAATTTATAATCTCGATAATGCTACCAATAAATTAAGATATACGATAAAGAACTTCATTTAAGAAGTGAGTTTAAAATTCGAGGACATGACGTGACATCCACCAACCCGTACTGGGCCCGCGTAGTGTATTGCGGTCCACTCACTCTCACAGAGGAGACCCGAGTCCCAGCAGTGGGAAAGTTGTAGGCTAATTATGATTAATACCTATAATGACTTACCAAATAACGCTGTTCAATGATGAAGGATTGCTTTCGTATTCACATTTGAGAAGTAATTTTGATCCTTCCACGACTGTTATATTCTTCGGATCTACTCGGACGATTGGAGGATCTGGAAATGCCGTATTAAAGGTATAAATAAAATTCATAATAAAAGCCGGATCAATATATTTTATATTTAAAATAAAAAGTTTTTGTCAGTAAAATTGAAAATATAATGATCGACAGTTCCTTGCTAAAGACTGCATTAGTGTAGCTGTAATTAAAACTTGTAGTCACGAGCACTAATATTGTCAACACTTGGCAACTTTCAATTGCGATTTTTTCGTGAAATATCGAATGCAACGTTGAAATACGACACTTTACGCAAACCTATGGGTTCGAAAATACTTTGTTCGTAATAACATAAAATTTCATTGAAAACTGAAGGAGAAAATCGTCTTTAAATAAAGCCAATACAGACTTATGCTCGTGACTGTACAATCCCAAAATAAAATAATTGACTTTTTATCATAACCTAGTAGTAATAATTTAATGAGTAATCATGTAAATACATACACCAAATCTCGAGCTCCATGCTAGAATGCATCGGTTGATCCTTAGTTTCCACAGTCACTTCATTGGAAGCTAGGCAGTGGAATTTCTGTCCGTTTTCAAAGCGACTCGCCTCAAAGGTGAAGTTTGAGTTGGTTTCAAATGTGGTGCCATCCTGTGAATGAATAGGGATTTGATGAAACGCCAGGACTTATTCCAAAGTTACATCTGTTATATCAAGTTATATCTGTTAGGGTGAGCTCTCCTTTAAACGTTATCGGCCGCAGGCAGTGTCTTCCCGTACGCCACGTCAAGATGCACCACGTAGTAATATACTGATGTGGTATCTATGGAAAACTCAGTGCAGCTTCAAAGTATTCTGATGTCACTAAAAGCGTTTTAATAGGAGACTTCATCATTAAAGATTTACCCCCTTACTAATAAACGTTGTATAGCGTCTGTATAGTTACACAACGCCTTGTCTTCTTCTTTTGAAAGTCAAATTACTGAAGACTGAAAGAGAGAAATCGGTGTGTAGCTATTCATCTGATATAATACGTTAATAAAGGGGGTGAATCTTTAATACTATTTGGTATCTAAATAAGGTTGTGGTTAATCATCCAGCAAGTAATTGAAAGAGACTTAAGCCAAAGACCTCTTGTTCATCTCAAATTATAGAGACAGATAGATTCTATTATGAATATTAAACTTGCCAGCTTTATTATTCATAATTTATACAGCTCACTAAAAGTCTCAAAATAGTATTACCTTTAAACAGAAGCTCATGATTCTCATAGAGCCCTGAATATAGTTATAATGTTAATTTTACTTATGGGTTCATAAAACGCCTGTAACATAATTACTGAAGGAGTAAAATGCAGTAATATTTTAAATTCACCTCACCCCGGCGACAATCTCAAAGTGACAGAGCGTCTTTGTGTAAAGTTTAGTTTGGATATACAGTGGCTTGAAGTGGCTTAGGTCGTGTTTGTAAGAAAAAAATTGCATTTGCTTTCAAGTTCGCTCATAATACTGGTTAGAGGAAGTTTCAGGGATAAAAAAGCCAAAGAGCTAGAGAAATGAAACAGCTGAGAATGTTTGTGACATTATAATAGCCTTTCTCAAGTGTTTACAAGGTTTTGCTTGCTTTTAATCATGTCAACAGACTGTCTAGCCTTTCCCATCTATGTCGGGGTTGGCTTCCAGTCTCACCGGATGCAGCAGATTATCAGTATTTTATATGGAGAGATTGCGCATCTGATTGCTTTTAATCACGTACCTACAAAATTATCTCATGATTTTTTTTTTGGGTGGGAAGTTATCAAATAACTTCTCCCGCTCTAGGCGGAGCGTACCAGAATTTTACTGACTAAAACCCACCCGTGATCTTTCAGTGCCTGTGTCAGGGCCACGGTAACTCTTTCGAACAACCCGCGACCCTGGCAGGCATCAGCCCAAGCGGACCCTTTCAATCAGTGCTGACATCTCTTTGAGGCGCACATGGAAAACAATGCGCCGTCGACCCGGGCCTGGTCCTTACCGGACGGCGAGCTACCCATTGCTCGCCGTCCGCAAGCCCGCGGGTACGGTAGCCGGGAATCGGCTCCCGATTCACGACGCCCAGAATTGTCATGATTATGATTTAGTTCCGAGCATTGATAACACTATCTTTGTTACAGGATTAGACTAAAAAAAATCGATTATCAGATGTTCAATATAATTATAATTACAAGGTCACTGATAATATCCTGTCAACATAGATTATCCTCTAAAATAAGACCTATATTTATCTGATAATGGCTACTAAGAATCACGATTCGTATATAATTTAATAAAAATGCCTGTCATTGAATTCAAGAATCCACAATCACTAGCCTGCGGTATACCACAAGTAAGCTGACAACCCTTATACTTCTGTTTCTGTCCTATCGAAAAGAACTAAGAACATGAATATTATTCCTGTCACTGTCACACAACTGTCAAACTCAAAATGCAAGATAGGGACGGAAATATAACAAAGCCAAACAAAGCATGGGGGTATCACACCGCCAACTTCCAAAATCTGGGCTGTTACTAAGAAATTCTTAATGGAAAAAGTCAATAACACTTTGCCCGACTCGGGAATCGAACCCAGGACCCCCCGCGCAGCATTCACGCTTGCAACCACGACACCAATGGGCTGCCCCATTGGTCTCGTGGTTGCAAGCGTGACTTATTAAAAGTATTAGCCAGTCTGCAAGATAGCAGCGGGGCTGAGTGTCCAGGGTGCGTCGAGAGTTATTTAAGTACTCGCTTAGCCCGCGTGGAGATTGGACATTCTCCCACGGAAACGTACTACCGAAGTAAAAGTATTCTAAGTCCTAAACCAGGTCATGGTCTACCCGTGTGCCAATTTTCATCCAAATCCGTTCAGCCGTTTTAGCGTGAAAGCGTAACATACAAACTCAATTTCACATTTATAATATTAGTTAGTGTTGCCACTAGTGGAGGCTATTCTAATGTACCTTAAGCTTATATCAATCGTATAATTTCTCCTTCTTTATCAAGCCCATCGAAAGGTTATCTGTAAAAGATCGTTTTAGCGATAAGGCCGCTTGTGATATCCTACGTAACTCTCAAAAGTCAATCAGTCAACTCAGCCTATCGCAATCCTCTGCTGGACATAAGCCTCTCCAAGGTTGCGCCACACACACCTTCCGCATCCAGTCTGTCCCAATCACCTTCTATAAGTCGTCCGTCCATCTACTCTCGAAAGTGCTATCTTGTAATTTGTAATGGTCTACACTGAAGAATATTCTTTCCATCTATCCACGGCGCCCTTCGCGTCCAATACAATAATGCATTCAGGGTGTTGATGGGGTTGCCCCGGTACTGCAACGCATCAGGGATGTTCGCTGAAGCTCACGTGGATTGTTTCTACACGGTGATGCGGAAGCGGTGTGCGTCCTTGGTCCGTAGGGTGCGGGGCAGTGCCAACAGCATCCTGTCTACGATAGCAAGCAGGCTTGATTGTGTGTTTGTGAACCATTGCTGCAAGGTTACGGCTGGGCTTGTCACCGTGCAGCAGTGATGTCACAATCTGTTTTCTGTTTTTGGTTTTGTTTTTGTCTTTGTAAGTGTATTACTAACATAGTTTGTAAGTATATTGTTACTAACACTGAGTCTTGTTTCTCGAAATAAAAAAATATTACTATTATTATTTATCCATCTACGCTTATTAATATCGTCCAACTTGTACATTCCAGTAAATTATAAATCTCAGCATGAATTCCGAAAATCCCTAACGTCTCTTCTATGAAAACTAACTCTTCGAGTTATCCCGTTTTACATTTGCAATTTAAATGCTTATTAATTAAATATGCATAGAAAATAACACTTAGGGTTGTAACGGCGGTAATCGTCGTACGAGTCTTTTTGTTGTTAGCTCATTATATTTAAAACTTTATTTCTTTAAGTTACTTATGTTTTATTCTGTTGTTAATTGTTGTCATGTGTTGTTTTGTGAACCTCACAAAAAAGACAAGCTCTTTTTTGTGAGGTTCTGGTCTGTTGTGTGTTGGTTTCTACAATTTGATTGCTGATGTTTTAGTGTGTCTTAGGTATTTGTGATGTCGTGAAGTTACGACAGCTTCCATTTTCTACACTAGTGATGTCTTTTGATTGGCGTAGTAGCTACATGGTTGAATTTCTACGCTTTAGGTCGTGGGTTACAATTTTGTTAAAATCTATGGCTACTAGAGTAATTTTCATGATGGTACTATGCACGTTTTAACCTCTCACATGTTTAACCGCCTATCTGTCGAAACACTACGCGTCGGAGTAGTAGAATGGGTGCAGCACGTGAAGTCATTGTTTTAACAATAACACTGTGGTGTACACTTGGTGTACCGTTGACGTTTCGAGCACTTTTTCTTAAGTACACTTGATGTACACTTGACGCTTAAGTATTCCGTACGAATAAGTGGCCATACTGGTTAATAAAAAAAACAAGATTCCTCATCAATTCATCATTCTCCTGCCCTTATCCAAATTTATTTGAGGTCGACGCAACATGTATTTTCCTTCCATTCTTCTCTATTAATCGATATCTCGGTAGTCACACCCCCTTTCTAACCATATTGTCATCCACACTGTCCATCGATTGTTTCTTTAGTCTTCTCTTACTCTTATAACGTGCTTATAACCATCGACGTTCATGCTCAAAACTTTCTCACTACATTTTCCACATTCCTCCGTATCACATACCATACACAAAAAACAAGCTAAATATAAGCTGTTATAGAACCTTAATATTATTCTATTTCTTGAAATCGAATCTAATTTTATAGTCGTTTCTTTAGGTTATCTTTCACGGACGGAACAAAATCTTATTTCTCATGAATAGAAAACTTCTTGAATAGTGGATTGATTTTCAATTCATACTTCCTCAGATTCAAAAGATTCTTAATGACTATCTTGTTCTGATCCTCTTATCGCTAAATTAGCATGAAAATAGGATTTAAGTGAAGCTAGGTTCTTGACTAAATTCTAAAGAAAACTTAGTTAATAATATAAAAATAATATAGAACTTACCTTTTCATCTTCTCTTTGCTGCTTTGTCCGATATGAAACAAAAGAAAATTTAACAATTAGTATCTATGGGTAGACTAAAAAAATTCTTAAAACATACACATAATAATATCCACCGAGAGAAAACTGGAATGTTCTACACCCAAAAACTCGAAGACATGTGACACCCACCACTACTGGGCTTGCGTGGTGGATTACGGCTCCCTTCCTCTTACAGAGAAACACTTTGCCCGACCTGAGAATCGAATCCAGGACCTCATGCTCAGCACTTTTTTTATAACCAATAGACCAACTAGGCAGCCAGCAGTCAGTTTAAAGTTTTTATGCAAGGTAGCTAAATAGCAAGTAATTTCTATACCTACACGTTATGTATAGATTAGAGATACAGATTTAATGTAGTAAAATTCATTCATTAATAAAAGAAAAAAAAAATGTTATCTTATTTAATTTATTAATTATTATTATTTAATTTCTAAGACTTTATGTAATAATTTTACCAATGTTAATAACTAAACTAACTAACTAACTAGGTACTAACTTGTTATGTTAATGTTATACTGAATAAAACATTTATTATTATTATTATTTTATTCACTTTTAATACCGCTTTCAGAACACTAGATAGTTTTAAGAATTCTAATCTAAAAGTCCCAGCAAATGTTCTATTAGTCTCTTTTGATGTTAAACCTAAAATATTGTTTTAATTAATTCATAGTGATGAAATAAAATAGTGGAGATCAAAGTACCTAATGAAAATAGCTTTTATGCAGACTCTTTTCAGAGCGCGTTCACTTTATGCAATGAAAACTCACTAATGTATTACCACATTTTAGTTATAAATATTTTTGATAAAAATATTGACATCCATTTAATAAATCTAGTCTGATTTGGCTTTGCCGATGTGCTAGGCAATAATTTATGTAATTAGTTAATAAAGTTATAAGCATTACGACCTAACAAACACTTCTTATAGAAAAAACAACCGAATTCCAAAAAAAAACACTACGAATTGAAAAATAACTTTAATTTAGGAAGTCGGTGTCAATAAACGAAAATGCGGAACCAAGGACACTGACTTCCGAAATTAAAGATATCTTTCAATTTGTAGTGTTTTTTTTTGGAAGTACCTAGGTTGTTTTTATTTTGGAAAAAGTTTTTATTTTTCACTTTTCAGTGGGTCAGTTTGTAATTTATCTAAGTTACAATAGCCTTATGTCAGCTGCTCATCACAAGTTACAAAATATTGCTTTTCCTGATGCTGGGACGTTAATAACCACTCACCATACGCATTGTGGCGAGCATAAATTGCTTAGCAACCATATTAAAGTAATCGAATCGCAACCCGTAAAATATTTGTCATTGAGTAGTTCCGATGGCCATCTGTGGTCTCCATCATCAGCTCCCCTTTACCAAATGATGATTTCCGAGAGCAAATGCTCAAGTTACTTTAAAAAATACCCAAATCACAATAGGTTTGCCTATAAAATTTGAGGGTTTCCCTCGATTTCCATGGGATCCTCTCATCAGATTCCAACTTGATGATAATGGGACCACCTCGAGAGTACACCCTTTCAAACAAAAAAATAATTTTTGGAATCGCTCCAGCCGTCTTCGAGTAATCGGGTAAACATACAAAAAAAAAAACAAAGTTGAACATATAACCTCCTCCTTTTTGGAAGTCGGTTAAAAACTTAATACAATTCAATTAATTTTTCTCAACATATAAAATGATCTTGAATATGAAAGTTGATCGTGTCAAGTTACTAAAAAAGTATATTTTGGTAGTAACTTCAATTAGGATTAATTTAATCCGTAAGTACATACGTAATCTCAGCATTCACTCTTGCGTAGATATTGATTTTAAAATGTTGTGATATTTACAACATTTCAAATTAATGAAGAATTGCGTAATACTTTTAGGGTTTAAAATGTTAAAAACATTTCATAAGCTAAAAATATGTAACGTGTAAAACCAGGCTTAACTTATTACAAAAAGCTTACAATTTTCATCTCCGAAAATAAAACAGGTACACAATTTAAAAAGCTTCTGTAGCACATAAAAGGCTATGAGCAACTCAATTACACGTTCAAAAGTCACAAGCTCAATCATAAAGATAAAACGTCAGTTGCAGCAGTTTTGGCAAAAGTAACGTAATGTCAGTGAACACGAAACGAACGCGCCTCCGCGAACGATAAATGGTGTACGCGAAAAAGGCGGGAAGCGGCCATGTTCGATTTTTTTTGCCTTATTTCGTATTCGTTGCATTAAGAAAGTGGGGACGCTTCAATTTTTGCTGCTGAAGAGTCAAAGGCTGCCTTTTTTTTGTTTTTTTATGTAGTTGAGACTTTTTTTCGTTGGTAACTTTTGAATAATTTTGTAGTAAGAGGGAAATATGAAAATGAAGCGGCAATGTGGCAGGTGTTCCGAAATTAAAAGCGTCTTATACGATTTTTCTTATAGTTTTATTCGCGCCGATGCTAGAGTAAAACATACATCAATCAAGTTATCAAGTAAAACTCCAGAAAATCTTATTAGCTTTTAAGTTTAAGTGAATAACTAATGTGTCAGTAGATTAATCAGTTTGAATTGAGATTTGATCACATTGTAAAGTTAGGGAAATTAGTGGCTTATCTTTACCACTGACTTAAATTGTCTGTATATTCGAATCACAACTGTCATTCTTTGACAGTTGTATGAAATGGCTATAACAGGGCAAATTGACGCAGTGTCAATTTCATAAACAATTGAATATCTCCAACTGTATTAAGCTTCAATTTCAACTAGAAACGGGTGAAAATCAGCCGAGAAGATGTACAGACGCCAGCACATCATGCTAACCGAAACTGTCAAATTTTCCCAATCAACTTTGAAGCTTATGCTTTACCAATAAAGTTGAAAATTTATTAAAGAAAATTGACAGATTGTAGTAGCTGACGTCTGTACATAATGTATTTGCCGCATAATACACATAGATAGCAATACTATGCTACATGTTTGTACCACAAGATCTCTTACTAAGAAATTGTCACCCTATCTCGTCCTCTGGGAGTCGTAAAGGGGACCAAAAGATTATATCTAGTGGATGGGTACTATCTACATAAGAATAATAGTATAACTGGTAACACTATTTGCTTTTCTAGGACGTTGCCTTTGAGCAATGCGAAAATAAACTTTATAAACGTTCCAAGCGAGTCTAAATTATACTATTCCTTTAAATTAGACTGGTTGTGAAAGTCATGAATTTCAAGAAAAATATAGGTAACTTTTTTGTCTCGATAATTTTGTTTGATATAAGTACCTAGTTAACAGGCTATCGTGTTACCCAGTAACTGTGTTTTGGAGGACATATTATATATAGTATCAGCTGCATCCAGTTAGACTGGAAGCCGACCCCAACATACAGTCACGAGCATAAGTATGTATACACTTGGCTATAATCAAAGGCAATTTTCGCCTTTATTTTTGAATGAAATTGTATGTTATTACGAACATAGTATTTTCGAACCCATAGGTTTATGTAAAGTGTCGTATTTCAACGTTGCATTCGTCATTTCACGAAAAAATCGCAATTGAAAGTTGCCAACTGTTGACATATTAGTGCTCGTGACTGTACATAGTTGAGAAAGGCTAGACAGATGATGATATAGTTAACGTTGACTGCATAATATCCGTTGCAGACAATGCTTAGCATAATTTATTATGCATTAGCAGGCACTAGCGCCAGCCTCTATACGTAGTTCTATCAATATAAAGGTTCTTTTACTAAGCTACAAACTGTTTTCAGGATTCAAATTCACGTACAGTGAAGCCTGATGTACAGAGTGCGATTTTGTTGCCTGTGTTACACCATAAGTAGAAGCAACAATTAAAGTTGCATTGTCTGAAAGTCGTCTGTTGACGATTCAAGTCATTTGTTGCTTAAATTTCATTACATGCCATAAACAAAACACTGGCGACGTAGAAATGGGATTTTATACAGGGTCTATCAGAAATATGCCCATCAAACTGAATAACTTTCTCCATGGAACCAACATCGTAATCGCAAAAAATTATCAGCTGTCCGATACAAAACTTCAATACCTACTCGACCCTAACGTATATAATGGCCACACCATTTCATACATTTGGGTCGAGTAGGTCCCTTTCTGATACACATTAAATATGACCACAAATTATTGGTACACGCTGTAGATACGTGTGCTAGGAGCGCAATCTGCAACGAGCTGATGTGGCACTGCCAAAATGGTTAGAAAAACTCTTAATTACCTGGAACCAAAGTCGTTTCTCTTTTCTTGTTACTCAAACTCCACTCAATATAGAAAATGTTACTGCTACCCAATTTTCATGTTAATTTCGAGTTTTTAATAACTTTCTTTTTATTAGCTTATTGTACATCTGTATGATTTTCAACGAGTTTCACAAAGAGGAATTATAAGCGCAGATTATACTTTTCGTTACGTTTTTTTTTCGCGATTTTTTTTCGCTTAAGCCTTTAATTGGTTGGAATATTCACTTTGAGAGTTTTTGCTGGGATGGTGATGTGATGCTACCGGGATTTATCGATAAACTTATTTATAAAACAGCAATAGTAAGGAAAGAACGTGGAAAAAAAAGATGTATAAATTTTTATGATGATTCTTTGACTGCTCTTTTTTTATATAAAATACTTTCAGATGTAAATGAAGCAAAAAGATTATGAACGGATCGTTCTGTAGTTTCTGCCTACACCTTCATTGGAAGAAGGGTTGAGTTTATGTATGTATGTACTAGCTAACCCGCCAGCCGCTCCGTCCCAGCTTTTTAAATCTCTGATTATATTCTAAGATATTCATTTATATAAATAATAATAATATGCTTATGACACTCATAAATAATGTGGCTTTCTATTGGTAAAATAATTTTCAAAATCGGTTCAGTAGATCCAGAGATTACCCCCTACAACCTCACAAACTTTACCTCTTTATAATATTATATACCTAAGTAAATAAGTAAGAAGTATAGATATACTTCCAGATGTCATTTTGCGAATGGTAGATTATTACAGTCATTAGTAGTCAAAAGTGAGGTTTCGTGAGGCGTTTGATCTACGATCCGATAAACTGACACTGAGTTTTACAGTTATAAATATATTTTGTTAGACAAGCAATATTCACGATACAAGAAAAATCCAAGGCCCAGGACATGACGAGAATTCATAATATATAATAATGTACTAGATCACCTTACATAAGAAATTTTGTCAGCCATTTCAGCTTACTTGTGACTCTGTAAACGTAAACACAATTTTTCAGCGCCGCCGATAAATATTTCATGTTGGCGTATGACGGGCAAGCGAAATGGATAAGGTGCTGTAAAAACTATGAAGTGAGAATTTTGTACCTAGTATTTTTTTTTTTTGTTAAAAAGTTAAGATAGCTAACAATATTTTGGGGAAACATTTCACATTTTTGACGCTACATATTTTTTACTTAGCTAGAGAAATTATTATTCTCCATAGGTTAATTTATTTGGGGTCGGCGTAACATGTCCGTTTCTTCCATACCTACTTCTCTAATAATAATCGTCATCTCGACAGTCACCACCTTTATAACCACATCATCTTTCATACAGACCATAGTGTCGTTGTTCTTGCTCTAATTTTACAGTCATTCGCATTCATTCAAAAAAAACTTTCCACACAACGTTTTCTTCACACCTCCGCATCACATGCATAACAACTGAAAAAATAAGGCCGAGAGAAATAATTAGATTTATGGGTTTATATGAATACTAGCTGCGCCCTGCGGTTTCACCCGCGTAAATGTCGATTCCGTCGGAATATCAGGATAAAAAGTAACCTATATGTTAATCTAGAGTGTCAGCTATCTCCATACAAAATTTTATCAAAATTGGTCCAGCCGTTTGAGCGTGGAGAAGTAACAAACATATAAACAAACACACACACACTCGCAAACTTTCGCCTTTATAATACCTATTAGTTATCATTTACGAAAAAGAAAATCAAAATTAACATCAAAATCATTGTAATAATTAAGTAGGTACTGAAAGCGACATAAAATATGGCATCTTACTAAAATAATTGCTGTTATAATACCGATTATTAATCTATCGATAAAAGTGCAGCCTGTGTCCCATCACTACGTTATAATCGGATTACCGTAGTTAGACTGAACATTAAAGTCTTTTTACATCGTGTCGCGATTGTTTTGGCTCTTACATTGAGAATGTTTAACATGGACCCTAATAGGATTTTAATATTTAATAAATAACGTTCTGCAAAGCCATACTTTTGAGCCAAGAATCTAGCGAAAATTTCTCGCTCGTGGCTAAATAATAAAAGAACAATAACCTTAACCGTAACCTTGAAGATCAACCCTCAAATCTTCAAGGTTACGCAACGCTTGCTGAGGTCGGTACGTGACTGGGTAACCATTTATTACATACCGAGATCCCTTTGTGTCTCGGAAAGCACGTTAAGTAGTTAATCCCGGCTATCATAAAGTCTGACAACCAGTCTTACCAAGGGTATCATGTTACCCAGTAACTGGGTTGTGGAGGTCAGATAGATAAGTCGCTTCATGTAAAATACTGGTACATCCTGTTAGACGCCGACCTCATTATGGTTGGGAAAAGGCTAGGCAGATGATATAATATTACGAAAATATTTATTATTTTCATAAAATATTATCTGCCTAGCCTTTTGACAGTTTTGAGAAAGCTTTATTTAGCAGCAAGTAGAATATTAGAATAGCCTCCGACTGACAATACTTAATTAATGTAAGTTATACGTCTGCTGCATCCTGAGGGGCCTCATCATCATCATTTCAGCCGAAAGACGTTCACTGCTGGACCTAAAGCACCACTTCGACAGGTTCTGTGCTTCTCGCATCCAACGGGTTCCTGCGGCCTTTACAAGGTCATCGGACCAACTTGTGGGAGGCCTTACAACGCTACGTCTTCCGGTACGCGGTCGCCACTCCAGAACCTTTCGGCCCCATCGGCCATCTGCACGATGATTCATGTCGGGCCGTTTTGTATCTATGCTAGTTGCGCGGTAAACTCTGCTTGCGCGATGCAGGATTTGCGTGACGTCAGTATGACACGTTGTTCGCATGTGGCGTTGTAGATACCGCTACAATTCGTTCCGTATTGGCCTTACAAGGTTCGCCCCACATACTCATGGTATTTCTTGGTCACCCCACATGTTTTTCCTTTTTCGCCCCTTTGTTTCATATACCTATTTATTATATTCGGTTCTATTTTGTACCATATGAAAAAACAGGACTCTATTTTTGTCTCATTACATAAAATATCCTGGCAACATTAAAAAGCATTTATTATCAAAAGCCATTTGTAGTCACCTGTGTGTGAAAGGCACCCATTTATTATAAACGTAGCACCCAAGGGTATATCCCTTTACGCAAACGTTTTTATAGAACACTGAACATTGTTTATTATAAAATTAACAACAATATCTACCCTTCAAAAAAAGGTTGTGTTTTATGTAATAAAGTTTGCAATTAGGTTATGGGCTTTGATGAGAAGTCGTTACAAATTGTTGTAAATTTTTATGTGTTTGTTTGTTGTTTATGTGTTGTTGTTATTTTTATGTTGTTGTGTTGTTATATTATATTCTATTTTGCCAATGCATTGACATACCTATTATTACTGTGGAAATAATATTATTGCTTTTCAAATTCACTTTGGGATTTTAGAAGATAAATTGATTCTTATGTATTGATGGAGGTTTTAAGATTGGAGCGTTTTTTGTCTGTAGAATCGTAACACTTCGAAACGTGGCATAAATGAGCCGATGTTTTAAAATCTTTCTTGTGTCTGAAAATTATTAAAAACTTTCAGTACAGAACCAGCCTATAATGTCCCCACTGCTGGGGCACAGGCTTACTCTGTGGAGAGGGAGTGGGCCGTAATCCACCATGCAGGCCCAGTGCGGGTTGGTAGATGTCACATGTCTTCGATTTTTAGGGTTCCGTACCTGAAACCGTAACCGTAACCGTAAAAGGAAAGACGGAGCCCTTATAAGATCACTACGTTGTCCGGCTGTCTGTTCATCTGTCATATCAGTCAAACAATGCTTCCAGTGAAAAAATGTTTCTAAGTCAACAAAATCAAAATATACGGGCGTTTATGTTCCGTTTATGCCGTATATTTTGACATTCGCAAAGGAATCAAAACCAATAGACCAAGAATCATGAAATTTTGCAAGAAGCAATGTCACGTAGTCTTCTTCCCATGGGGGTAGGCAGAAATTACAGAACGCCACCTGCTACGATCCTGACATACTCCTTCGTTTACGTTCATACATCTGGTCATACTTGCCCGCCGGTTGCGAGTACTACGCAAATGACCTGACCTGAAGACCATCACCAATAATGTCACTATATGCTAGAGTGGTCCACCTTAGGGGGGGAGTGGTACAGACTATATATGGGGGAGTGGTACAGATTATATACTTAGGGGATGACTGATATTTTTATCACGATTACGATGTCGATCCCATGGAGAAAGTTGTTCAGTTTGATGATCTGTACACCTTTCTGATACATCCATAGTAATATTATAAATTCGAAAGTAAGTCTGTCTGTCTGTTACCTTTCACGCCTAAACCACTGAACGGATTTCGATAAAATTTGGCAGAGAGACAGATTGCATCCCGGGGAAGGACATAGGATAGTTTTTATCCCGATATTCCCACGGGATCGACACTTATGCGGGTGAAACCGCAGGGCGGACGCTGCTAGAAAGAAAGAAAGAAAATACGTTTATTACATTTATTATTTTTATTGCTAGTGCTTTATAAAGAATGGTCACTGACCATCTAACTGCTGCAGCGCTTCAGATCAATACATTCGCATGGAAACTATTCACCTACACTTACTTTAAGCCGCGAAACATGTACGTTGGCGTTAAGTCCGTGTGAGCCGGAACACGAGAATTAAAACAATTAATTATTTAAAGCGCAGGTGTACCGGAGTTTACGTACGAAGGTAGCTATTATAAATACGAGTACATAGTTGTAGTGGGGTTTTTGTTACGTTTTTCATTTTGTTGAAAAGTGATGAAAGGGTTTTAGTTTGGTTTGAAATGTTGAGTTAGGATGTTGGAGTGAAATCTAGGGATAATTGGACGGCTCCAGTATTGAGCCAAAATCACTCGGGCTGTTGTTGGTTTTATTTTAATTTTTATCGGATTTCGAAGAAGTATCTACTATAGATGCAGGAGGAGTTGTTTAACTGATATGTCAGAAGTTCTTCTATTCGCTTTTAACTATTTCTTTTACTTTTTAGGGTTCCGTACCCAAAGAGTAAAAACGGGACCCTATTACTAAGACTTCGCTGTCTGTCCGTCCGTCCGTCTGTCAGTCACCAGGCTGTATCTCAAGAACCGCGATAGCTAGACAGTTGAAATTTTCACAAATGATGTATTTTTGTTGCCGCTATAACAACAAATACTAAAAACAAAATAAAATAAATATTTAAGGGGGGCTCCCATACAACAAACGTGTTTTTTTTCGGTGTTTTTGGCTTGTGGGACGGAACCCTTCGTGTGAGAGTCCGACTCGCACTTGGCCAGTTTTTTACAAGTTACCTATTCTCGGTTAGAAAAATGGCATGGTTTCCAAAAATCTTTGTCTTCTGTTGTCAATTGTACCCTAATGTCAACTAATTCATTCACCTGTAATTATTTCGTTGCGATCAACGTACCACAGTCACACACAACAAACCGCAAATAAGCGATTTGACAGCGAATTTACTAACAAAGCCTTGATCAGGCAATTTGAAACGAGGGTTAGGTGTTAGGAGGTTTGGTATTATATGGAGTTTTAAAGTACCCACCTACCTACGTACAGTACCTACATGTACCTGCATCACCGTGCGGTATCGGCGGCCATAATTTTCCGAGGCGTGTGAAAGAACTCCCGTGGTGACAGAATGAAAAATGGCGGAGTGCGACCTAATTCCCTTCACCATTAGTCCTACAATGATGTAGGATGCCCGGAAGTGGCTGCAGTACACATATTGCAGCTCTTGTCCCTATAGGGATAGTAAAGTTAATCTCCATAGAGATCTACGTTTTGGAATGGGCAACTAGCTTCAACTTTCTGACTAACTGACAGACTATTTAATTTTGACAATTCAAAAGTGCCTGTACTGTAAGGTTTAATTGAAATAAATGCTTTGAGTTGAGTTTAGTTGAAAAAGAGGGGTCCATAGATTAGGGATAGTTCCATAAGTTATGTTAAAGTCCCATATTGTATGGGGTGCGAGCCTGTGGCCATTAAGGGGGTACAAATCCAGACAACAGGCTACTTTGGAGAAATTCCTAACGGAAGCCGCCATTATGCCCAACCTAGATATTGTACCCAGAACCCACAACCAGTAGTCACGCTTGCGACCACAGGACCAACAAGTCTGTCACTAATCTTTGTACTTTACATACTTATGTAAATAGACGTTGCTTACCTAATTCATATAGACTGTTTTTATAGCAGAGGATTTTAAAACGCCTAATATGATTGATTCCAATAATTAAAATTGGTTACAACCCTCCTGATTAAACCAGACTGGTGTAATCGGTCTGCTCTGCAAACAGCATCGCCAGTACATTCATTTAGGAGCTACAATAACATAAAACAGACACATAGACACCAAACGCTTCTGACACCCCTCATTTTACGTCAGTGGTTAAAATACTGAAGCCACATCTAGCCTCACAACTTCCTCGTGAGCCTTATTCTTGCAAAATTCAATTTTCCTTCGTGGTGCGATGTTTTAATTAAGAATGCCACGATATACGTACGTGCCTATAGGTCGATTGATGTCTCCTAATGCGAGAGGCAAGGATATATGCTTTATTATTAAATTCTGTAGCTTAGAATTTTGCACGGGGTTAAATGTATGACGATGAGTAATGAATGAGGTGGAATGAATGACGTGTGTACTATGGTCATAAATAAAAGATGGTGGAAGTGTTATTGGCCTAGTTGTCATAAGCGTGACTGATAAGCTTTAGACTCTGGGTTCGATTGGGCCAGGTTGAGCAGCATGCACTCAGGTGCCATTTAAGCGGGCGCCCAATGTGGAATACGTCAATTTTCAGTAGCTTGAAGCAGTCTGGCAGTCTGAATTTGCAGCATCGCCCTCTATGTAACTTTAATCCTACTCATATCTCTTACTTTCTACAAATAAAATGTGAAAGTTTTTATGTTTGGATGTTTGTTACACAATTACGCAAAAACGAGTGAACGGATTTGGATGAAAGGCACACTGATGTTTACGAGTATAACCTGGATTAACACATATGATACTTTTTATACCGGTTCTACGCAAATTACCTAAGTCGAGGGCAGTAGCTATTTAAGTATAACGCGAGAAATAGAGGAAATACTAAACACCGCTGCCTCTTTGAGGAAAAAAGGCATGTTGTTATGCTATAACGTTGTAATCGTCCCTTCTCGTCATTAGTGATGTTAAAACGTTTACGTGAACGGACCATTGACCCTATAGCATTTTATAATGATACTAAATAAAAGAGTCTTCCACGCCTTTGTAACTCTAACGAAAACATCACTCCTTGAAGAACCAACATAATATTTTTGCAAGCGCAATTCTTATCGAGGGCTTGACAAAGTTGCAAAGTTAAAAGAAAAAAAGTTAAAAGATACAACGATTCATGGTCCTGGGTTGAAGTCAAATGAGCGTTAAAGTGAAAGAAAACCTCCTTTGTTGTCCGCTGCACAATGTGATCAAATTAAAAATAGTGATGTGCCTTTGGGTGTTGTCGATATCGATGTTTAAGATTGCTTAAAACCAAATGCTTTTACTTATTCTAGTTTTTTAAATATTTTGGCAGTAAGTCCTGCTACCGCCGTGCTCATTGGATATATTTTAGCTACAGCAAGCAGGAGTTATTCTCTATAATAGTTTGTGCCAACATAAGACAAAATAACATAGTCAATATAATTTTTTTTTTAGTTTAGTGGTGAAGGACATTGGTTGTTGAAGGTAGGTATCAGGAATATGAAAAACTTTATTCCGATAATTTTGAATATTTGATATCTATGTTTCCTGGTCTAGAAACTTTCAGCCTCGTGTCAAGATAGTTATAATGTAAATGTAAATTACGATTGAAATTAAAAGTAGTTTGTTAGAAACATTGACAGGTGTTTGAACGTTTTGCCATCGAAGCGCTAAGGAAAAGAAGTTGACAAAAACAAGGTGCCTAACTAAAACAATGCTTTTATAACAAATATCCGTTTGTTAGGATAAAGTGGCGCTGTTGCCACGGTAAACATCGTCTACGTAACAAAAAATATTAAAAAATAGTAAAAGCAATATACATCATCATTTTAATTTAGAATCTCGTCAAGTGATAAGTTACTCACGACGTGTAATGTTAGTGATATGAAAAGTTCAAGTCTACGTGAAGAAATAAACAAAACATTTAGTGGAATCATAACAACAAAACCAGTGAAGTTTTCGGAAATATAATTATACCAAAACATTGATAAACTAGTGAAAAAGATCACATCAAAAAACCAAAGGATTTTGTGAAACCCAAGTGAGTGAATTTTTAAATATTGTACAAAAGCAAACCGTTAAAATAAACATGACTAAGTTTGCTTTGTTACGAAAACTGACCTTTGGACTGTGCTAATAAACTGACATTTATCAACTCAAAGCTCAACACTTCAACCAATCGTCTATTTCACCTACATTGCATAAATGAAATCTGGTTCCGCGGATACGGCTACCGCTTCTCGTACCAAGTGGTGCGAGTTCAGATCCTACCAGAAAATACACTTTTTGGATTTTTTGTTTTAATGTTTACTACTAGTGGAGAAACAAATAGCAACAAACTATTCTCGAATTTGTTCCGTTTCCGTTTTTTACAAATTCTGAGATATAAAGTATTGTTTTGAAGCAGATTTAAGATGGAGCAAGAAAATAATGTTACGTTACGAAGACATCAAACTGCGACTAAATCGAGATCTACGGAGTCACTAAATCGTAGTCATAATACAAGTTTAATGTCGTATGATGAAGTATTAGGCAGAAGCCTGGACCTCTCAACAAATATGTGTTCTACATTTATGTCGGAGCTAAAGAATGAAATTAGAGAATTAAAAGTTCGTTTAGAAAGCACACAGCATGAGATGGAGAATATTATCTTAGAGAACATAGACCTAAAAAAACAAATAACAACCGTAAATCAGGAGCTGAATGTTCTGAGACAATTGTGTAGGAGTCCATTATCTACTTTCAGACATAACATGTCCTCAAGCACCAAAAAGAGTGTGAGACGTAGACTCACAAACAGTTTTCATGTATCACCTCTAAAACTAAACGGGGAAAATACGAATTCATCAACGAAACCGGAAAAAGAAATAACTTTACAACCGGAAGTTATCGCAAACACCGATCAACCCAAAACGAATATAGAAATCCAACATTTAGACACCTTAAATTCTTCCTTAGAACATGAAGTGCAGCTATACACCGACAATGACTTCGTCGAACATGCCGTGGCAAGCAAAAATCTTGAGAAGAATCATGTTGCAGTTGGCAATATGCGCAACAACAATAAGACGTACAGCAATGCACTAGGACCCGAATGCAGGAAATCGAGGTTTAAATGTGAAAAAAGGGCATTTATTATAGGGGGCAGGCAATGTAGTGGATTAGCTACACGACTTTACAAATCTCGATTTTACAACCCTTACAATTGTTATCGTTTCCTATCAATTGTCAAGCCCAATGCTTCTACAGAAGAAATCTTGACTTGTGTAAAACTGTTTGACATTACCCCTGACGACAAACTTATTATATCTGTAGGACAAAATGATTATAGTTGTCTAAAAATGGTGACAGAGCTGTGCTTGTTTCTGAAATCGATTAATTGTCCTGTAATTGTTTTAGGTGTGAATAAAAACATCTGCTATAAAGAAACAAAAATGAATGAAATGTTACATCTTATCTGTAGACAGGGTAAAGAATGTTCATTTATATCAACCCACGACAAGATTTCATCGCTATGCTATCAAATAAACTTGGTGTTGGACCAATTAGATTATGACAAAACCTTTTTATCACATGGTTCTCAGATTCGGAAAGCAAATACGATTTGTACAAAAAACCAGAGTACACAAACAAACTACTCATTTCTTAAAAAATATTCGAATGAGGCTTCTCACGTTAATGGCACCTTAGGTAATAGGGCAGGCGAAACATTTTTTCGTGCCTAAGACAGGTCAGGGTAACCTTGTCGTTTTTCATCAGAATATTGCTGGTGCTATAAATAAATCCGATGATATTGAAATGGCACTAAATTTGCTTCGGGAAAAACAATGTATAGTTGACTTTATATGTCTAACAGAAACCTTTATTAAATCGGGAGATGAAGAAAACATGAGATTAAAATCTTATAAATTAGGGAGCTGCTACTCCAGGAAAGATCAGAGACGTGGCGGTGTTTGCATACTTATAAGGCAAGACATTGAATACGATAACATAAAATGGTTAGATAATATTACTCTTGAAAAACATTTTGAAATATGTGGTATCCGACTGCAAAAATATGGCATAAATTTATTTTGTGTGTATAGAACGCCAAATTCAGACGTGAACATATTTCTTAGGAAACTTCAAATAGTACTAAATAGGACACATGACAAAGATAATAAATATAATAATATAATATGCGGTGACTTTAATATTGACATTTTAATTGACACTAAAAATAAAACTGAATTTATCAATATTTTGTACAACTATAATTTGACACTCCATATAAATGAACCAACTCGACAAAAAACATGTATTGACAATATAATTAGTGATATAAAAGATGCGGAGGGGGAGGTACACGAATTGGGACTGTCTGATCACAACACGGGTCAGACTTTGACAATAAAAGAAAAAGCAATAAACCTTGTAAAACAACACTGGTTTGTATATAAAAGAGACCTATGTAGTGATAATCTGAAGAAGTTTAATTATTACCTAAGTAATATGTCTTTCTCAGAGATCCTTGCTGAAACAGACGTAAATAAAGCGTTTTCTCTGTTCCATGATGATATTTGTCTCTTTTTTAATCTTTGTTTCCCACTGATAAAAGTCAAAATGAACCAAAACTCGATAAACCCAAAATGGATTACAAAGGGTTTGAAAAAGTCTTTTGTAACTAAGCGAAAATTACAAAACGAATATTACAAAAACAAAAGTAGCCAAAACAAGCAAAAATACAATAGATATAGCAAAATATTAAGAAAATGTGTTGCCAATATTCAAAGCAGTAAAAATAAACATACTATAGAAAATGCTAAAAACAAGTGTAAAGCCACTTGGACAATAGTTAATGAACGACTAAAACAAAACAAGGTAACCAATGAAATCAAGGAAATTTCGGATGGAAAACGCATCTTAGACAAAGGGGATGACATTGCAACATACTTCAACAATTTCTTCATAAACATCGCGAAACCAAAATCCATCGAGCACCCAAAAAACAAGCCAATAATGGGAAGAAGGTTAGCAAACTCTATCTATCTTGAACCAGTTGATAATGTGGACGTTTATAAGATAACAATGGAGTTACGAAATACGAATTCGGCAGGGTATGATGGTATTACAACTCGAATATTAAAAGATAATATATTTGCTATACTAAAGCCATTGACCTATTTAATAAATCTGTCCTTAGAAAACGGAACCTTTCCTGAGGCTCTAAAATTCTCCGTCGTAAAACCCCTATATAAAAAGAGTTCGAAAACAGAAGCGGGAAATTACAGACCAATTACTTTGGTACCGATTCTCTCCAAAATATTTGAGAAAGTTATGTGTACTAGGCTTATGAAATTTTTTAAAAAAAATGAAGTAATAAGTAAACAGCAAAACGGTTTTATTAAAAATAAATCCACTACATTGGCATGTTTTAAACTAATAACAGAAATTCTAAGGTCGTTAGACAAAAAAGAAATCCCTATAGCTGTATTTCTAGATATGACGAAAGCTTTCGATATGGTATGCCATGATAAATTATTAAATAAATTAGAACAGTACGGTATAAGAGGCCCTGCCTACAATTGGTTTGAAAGTTATTTAAGGGGTAGAAAACAGTGCACAGAGATTGTAAAAATGCATCCAGAGACTAACACTCTGGTAACCTATAGGTCCCCATACCCAACGAATCACTATGGCGTACCACAAGGGACAGTGCTAGCCCCGATATTGTTTATAGCATATATAAACGAATTGCCAGAATCAACGGATCAGTACATTATACTATTCGCAGATGATACCACTGTTTTAACTAAAGAAGCTAATATTGATCAGGCGATAAACGTCACCAATGAAACTCTAAAGGGTTTACATGACTGGTTAACTGTAAATAATTTAGAAATAAATAGCGATAAAACTAAATTCATGAGATACCACACATATAATAACAAAAAAAATAAAAAAGACACATTAGACTTGCCATTAAAATATAATAATAACATCATTGAAGAAGTAAATGAAATAAAATTTCTTGGAATAAATATTGACAATTATTGTAATTGGAAATCTCATGTAGACCTTGTCTGTAAAAAAATTCACAAATTCGTTTACGCACTTCGGAAAATAAGAAAAATAACTAATACGGAAACAGCATTAATGGTATACCACAGTCATGTATGTTCGGTATTGAGGTATGGGGTAATCATATGGGGAAACTCTACAGACGTCCAGAGAGCTTTTATAGCCCAAAAAAAATGCATAAGGTCAATTTATAGTCTCAAGTGGACTGATTCGTGCCGACCCATATTCACTGGTAAACGTTTACTTACACTTCCATCCCTATACGTTTTTGAAATGTGTAAATTCGTTAGAAACCATTTATCACTTTTTGACCAGGATGATAAAGCCCAATTTAAAAGGAAGACAGTACAAAAACCTCTCATAGTACCTCGCAACAGATTAAAGTTATGTAACAGAAACTGCTACACCATGGCGGTGAAAGTTTATAATAAACTACCGGAAAAAATAAGAAAAATGAATAACTTAGAATTTAATAGAACTTTAAAAAATTGGCTTTGTGACAAATGTTTTTATTCAATAGATGATTATTTAAATTTTAAGCAGACATGATGTACCTATAATATAAATTTACAACTATTTAAATTATAATTATTGACATTATTATAAACCTAATCAATAAATTAATGAACTGTCTTGACTGTGAGATATAACCTAATAAACTAATTTAATATATTTTTTAATGTAATGTGCCTAATTAATATTAACGAAGTAAGACTGTAAATTTTATTGCGATTATGATGTGTATGACTATTGACTAATGACATTAATGTAATTTCATGATATTAATGTACCTACTAGAAATATTTGCACGACTGATAAGTCGAATGTAGTGAGACTAAAATTATTTTACCATGTTATTATGTAAGTACCTATATTCTGGCAAATAAATAAATAAATAAATACCAATGACTTATTTTGCAAGAAATCTTGAAGAAGAAAAGAATAATTTTTAATTTTTTAAAGTTAAATAAAAAGCAACAAAAGCAACTGAATGATTGTGAAAGAAGAAGTACAATGTAATTTTGAACAAATATTTTGCTCAATAACTGAGACTAAAAAACCGAAGTGTTGTTCGACTTTTGTTGCTGACCGTACTTTCCCCTATTTTGTATGAGAAGAGGTCCGTTTAGTACGGACCTCTTCTCAGTGAGACTATCATAACTAATATTATAAATGCGAAAGTAAGTTTGTTTGTTACCTTTTCACGCCTATACCACTGAACCGATCATCCTGAAATTTTGCATATACATTGTCAGGTGCACAGAAACGGACACAGGGTACCTTTCATCTCGAAAAAAAGTGCTGTTCCCGAGGAAAACAACAATAACGTTATTATAATAAAAGATGGCGCCACGTGTCTTTGTCGAACGGGATCGACACTTATGCGGGTGAAACCGCGGGGCGCTGCTAGTTGTTTATAAGCTGATCATCATCATTATTTCAGCCAAAAGACGTTTACTGCTGGACATAGGCCTCCTCCAAGCACCACCACGTCGACCGGTTCCCGCATCCAGCGGATTCCTGCGGCCTTTACATGGTCATCGGTCCACCTTGTGGGAGGCCTTCCAACGCTACGTCTTCCGGTACGCGGTCGCCACTCCAGAACTATTCGGCCTCATCGGCCATCTGTTCTGCGAGCAATGTGCCCTGCCCACTGCCATTTAAGTTCGGCAATTCTTCGGGCTATGTTGGTTACCTTGGTTCTTCTGCGCATCTCTTCATTTCTCCAAACATAGCCCCTTTCCATTGCCATTTAGGTGACTTTCAGCTTTCTAATGTGGGCCATTGTAACGAAGCTGATGTAGTTATTAATATTTAAAGCAAAATCGATTCACTTTTGTGCAAATAATCCATGCTCCAACATAAAGATTCAAAATCTTTTCCATCAAATCCATTACGTGGATTTTATTATACTCTGATATAAAAACAGTACCTACAAACAAAACGTAATGAGATCGGGAAGGTTCTTTTTAAAGGTTGTTATATAAAATATGGCCTTTGCAAAGTAAACGGGCAATAATATTTTAGTGCCTAAGGGTAAGACCCTAATAACGTTGTAAAAACATCGATAAAATGTTCAAACTTGTTTTTGCATTATATTGCGATGAAAGGAGATATGAGGGTTACTATTATTCATGTTACAAATATTAGTCGTTATTTTGTTAAGGTTAGATAGCTATTAAGTTATGGTTTTTATTGAAAAGGTCAGTTTATTTCACTTGTTTTTTGATGTCATAGTTACACACAGACACACACACACACACACACAGTCATAGTTGTCACACACACAGACACACAGTTGTCAGGTGTCACAGTTGTTGTTGTTGTGTTAGTCACGAGTATTAATATGGCAACACTTGGCAACATTCAATTGCGATTTTTTCGTGAAATAACGAATGGAACGTTGAAATACGACACTTTACACAAACTTAAGGGTTCGAAAATACTTTGTTCGTAATAACATAAAATTTAATTCAAAACTAAAAGAGAAAATCGTCTTTGAATATAGCCAAGTGTATACACGTGACTGTACGGTCTGTATTTTTTTCCAACGTTTACTAGGTATGATAATATTCGTTAGTTTAATAACATGGATTTAGATTGCAGCGTGCCAATCGCACAAGAGAATTATTAAGTCCCATGTACTAGGGGCTAGCCTATTGCCAACAAGCGGGCAGAAATCCAGACTCCGGGATGCTACAGAGAGTTTCCTGGTAGACAAACCCTCTTTGTCCAACCTGGGAATTGAACCCAGGATCTCATGCCCAGCAGTAGCGCTTGCGACAACTAGACCAACAAACAAAAATAAACATAAAATAAACCGACATAGGAACTCTATCGACACTTTCCCATCCCTAGCTGCAAGAGATAACAGCATATAGTTTACTGCGTAAACTTTTGTGCAATTATTTTAATAGACGACATCTTAGAAACTGCGCCGCGTTACTCATTCTTTCGTTTACTCTCTGCTTGTCCGTGTTAGGATGAGGCGTAATGTATGAGCTTACAGCGGGATAAATTCTAAACTCGCGCTTACACTAAGCTATTTAGATACCTATGTAAATAGTAATTCGAACTCGTATAGGGAACCCATTCTACACAATTTGTGTTCACTGTTTTCTTTTATTGTTTACATCTAATACAAGTTGTGAAGACAGGTTATATTCAAAACTATTAGAATACTGGTCAAAATGTGAAAAAAACAATTATATTGTCATGTTTGTTAAACAAATTTAATTTGTAGTTTTTCCGGGATAATAATAATAATAATAACTGACTGGCAACACCAATGTCAACGAGTCGTCATTTTGAACCATTTTCCGAAATCAATTTATAAAAGCAGTTTTTAGAAGTATTTTAAAATACTACAGCCATACCCCAAATACCATATAATACCATACCATAAAATAGTACTTACAATGACCATAATTTTGATAAATCTAAATCAAAAATTGCCGAACCAGAGGAGGTGACATTTGTCATGTCACCTCCGATAAAAACGAAGAAGGAAAATAGAAAATGTTGACACGATCTGCCGCCGCTAGACGTCTCGCACGCCTTCCACCTCCGGACTCTTCGCTCAGCTCCGCCTCGCCGCCGCCGGTACCCAGCCCCACTGTGAGCGCTGTGACGACACCGACCGCGGCAGTTGCGTCGAGCTCGAGCGACGAGTACTTCTCTCCGCCCACGACGCCACCACCTGCTCGTCGACGGGGAGGACGCCGGCCGCCGGATGGCTTAGGACCTCGAGGCCCACCGGCCTCTGATAGGGTCCCAGCTCCCGGCGGAAGTGTGCAGCGCATGAGATGGACACGATCCATCAATGAAAATGTCATGCGCTCATACTATGGGGCTACAGAGGGGGGAAACAATCTGACCGCGTACCGTGTTCGGATGCTCTCTCTGTTTCAGGTGCTTGAACCAGCTGTCAACGTTTCGGCACAACGATTATCGGATCAGGTGCGTGTCATTCAGCGTAACCATATGTTGGATGACACTGTACTTGATCGCCTGCGAAGTGAAATGCAGAGTAGCCATGTCATCACTCCCCAGTCGCAGACTGCTGTACTACTACCGCAGTCTGATACAAGTCATGCTGACGAGGGGAGTAATGACAGGGCTACAAACGTAAGTACCCAATGTAATGAGGAATTGAGGAGTGCTTTGGAGGATGCGATTCGGGAATATCGCTTCATGTCACCCGAACTTAGGCCACGCTTACCTCGTTTGCCCATGCATAACAAAAATAGGGCGCTGGTGGCGGTTCTGGATTCGCAGTTGTCAAACTATTTTGATGGCTGCGAAGACCTCACCGATGCTCATTCGATTCTGTACTGCGCGGCTGCAGCGGCATGTCGTGTAGCTCATGTCAAATTTGCCAATGACTCTAGAGCTACACGACCGAAACCAGCCGTACCAGCTTGGCAGTGCAGAATTGAACGCCGTATTGGTGGGGCCAGAGCGCTCATTGGCAAACTAATCTGCTTCAGGGAGGGCAATACTCGCCCTAGAGTGATGCGCTTTGTGAGACGGGCATTCTTGGGGACTGATATCAGTCCTCAAGACTATATGTCTTGTGTCACGGAGCGCATCGACTTCCTGAAGCAGAAAGTGTATGCATGGGCGAACCGTATTCGTCGATACAGGCGGCGAGTGGAGCGATACACTCAGAATCGCACATTCCAGAGTGATGAAAGGTGGGTTTATAGGGCTTGGGAGCGACCGGACCAAGGTGTTACTGACACGTGCCTACCGGATGATGACGCCATGTGCTCGTTCTGGCGAAACATCTGGTCGGTGCCTGTCAGTCACACCGAGGGTGATTGGACTGGGAAGATTGAGCGAGCGTGCGATCTAATACCAGAAATGGGGGTACTTACCATCAGCCCCCAAGATGTTGCTCGTGCAGTCCGACCGTTGCCTAACTGGAAATCTCCAGGGCCGGACGGGCTGCACAACTTTTGGATAAAATGGTTCCAAGGGTCGCACGCCTGCTTGGCATCCCAGTTCCAGTCAGCCTTAGAGTCAGGGTCACTGCCCCAGTTCCTAACGACAGGAATAACCCACCTGCTCCATAAATCAGGTAGTACCGCGGATCCCAAAAATTATAGACCGATCACTTGTTTACCGACGGTCTATAAAGTTCTTACATCCATTTTGAGAACTAAAATTAACAAACATATAGACACCAACTCCATCATGTCTGTCTCTCAAAATGGATGTAAGAACGGGTCCCGGGGTACTAAGGAGCTGCTCCTCATTGATATGGCCATTAGCCAACAGGTTCGTCGTTCCCGAAAGGATCTGTCGACATGCTGGATAGATTATAAGAAGGCCTATGACTCGGTGCCACATACATGGCTCATGAGGGTGTTGGAGTTGTACAAAGTAGATGCAACTCTGCGCACCTTCCTGATGTCGTGTATGGGGCAATGGAGGACGGTCCTTCGATATCCAGGATGTCGAAATATTCAGAGGAATAGCGAACCGATAAGGATCGAGCGAGGCATATTTCAGGGTGATAGTTTGAGTCCGCTTTGGTTCTGCTTAGCCTTGAATCCCCTAAGCACGCTGCTGGAGGATTCAGGTCTAGGCTATCGGCTGAGGAGAGGTGGTCAGGTTATATCGCACCTCCTCTACATGGATGACCTAAAACTCTTTGCCCCCAACAATTTGCAACTAATGGAGCTACTGAAAGTAACTCAAACTTTCAGTAGCGCCATCAGGATGGAATTTGGTGTGGACAAATGTGCGGTCATGCATGTAAAGCGAGGGGAGATTGTTGAATCCGTGGGAACCCAACTCTCGGATTCCACAAACCTTAGAACCCTCTCCGCATCCGAAACCTATAAGTATTTGGGTATGTCGGAAGCGTTAGGCATCAATGTTACTGACATGAAGCAATCGTTGAAGGAGCGCTTCTTTGGCCGCCTGAAAAAAGTACTTAATAGTCTTCTATCAGGCGGAAACAAGGTGCGCGCCTTCAACGGTTGGGTCATGCCGGTTTTGATGTACTCTTTTGGCATACTCAAATGGACTCAGACCGAACTCGACGCCCTGGATAGGAGGGTCCGTACGTTGCTGACTGCAAATCGAATGCATCACCCACG
Organism: Oligia fasciuncula; assembly: GCA_963082905.1. Taxonomy (NCBI): domain Eukaryota; kingdom Metazoa; phylum Arthropoda; class Insecta; order Lepidoptera; family Noctuidae; genus Oligia; species Oligia fasciuncula. Next base: position 1,388,983 of record OY720412.1, on the reverse strand, counting down.
GTCATCGGTAATGAGGCTGTATATCCCGCGAAAGTGTGGAGGTCGAGGGTTTTTAAACGCTAAGACCCTCCACAATCGCGAGATATGCAGTCTCAGGGAATATTTTCTAGAAACCGACGTGGGGATGCATCGAGATGTAGTCGCCGTGGACAAGGGCCTCACCCCGCTCTCCTTGGCTAAAGAGAACTGGCGCAAGCCAGTAGTGCTTGACACTAATGATCGCATGGAGGTATGGCAGAGTAAGGAGCTTCACGGACGCTTTTTCCGGGCCCTACATGGACCCGATGTTGATCTATTAGCGTCCGTAGCCTGGCTGCGTTTCGGTGACCTCTTTGGGGAAACCGAAGGTTTTGTCTGTGCAATTATGGACGAAGTTATGATGACGAACAATTACCGGAGATTTATTGTGAAAGACGGCACGGTTGACATCTGTCGGGCATGCCACCGGCCGGGAGAATCAATCAGGCATATTATCTCCGGGTGTTCTCGTCTAGCTAACGAAGAGTACTTGCATAGACACAACCTTGTAGCCAGGATAATCCATCAGCAACTTGCTCTGAAATACAACCTTGTGGAATCGGAGGTGCCGTACTACAGGTATGTGCCCGACCCAGTTCTCGAAAATGGTGATATCACATTATATTGGGATCGATCCATCATCACTGACAGGACTATTGTTGCCAATAAGCCTGATATAGTGGTGGTGGATCGACCAGAGCGGCGCGCAATGATTGTTGACATAACCGTCCCGCATGATGGGAACCTCGTGAAAGCCGAGAAAGATAAACAAATCAAGTATCTTGACTTGGCTCACGAGGTTGTCGACATGTGGGATGTGGACTCAGCGATCATTGTGCCGATAGTTGTGACAGCCAATGGTTTAATTGCCAAGAGCCTCGACCAACACCTGAGGAGGCTCTCGTTGGGCAGCTGGATCAAGGGCTTGATCCAGAAAGCGGTACTTCTGGACACGGCCCGAATAGTTAGGAGGTTCCTCTCTCTGGAGCCCTGACCGCCGGTAGCTTGGACCCTTTTCCCGATACCGGTGGGCTACTATTTTTTATATTTTTAAATGTTTTTATATTTCTTTATACTAATATTTAAAAATATAATTTATAAGAATTTAAATGAATAAAGGAGATAATAATAATAATAAGCTAGCAACACCGAAAACGTCAACACGTCATTCTTGTCATCTCGTTATATTTTACAGATTTTTATTTTTTAGAAGCAGTACCACCGGTCATATTTATAATTTTTGTGTTTAATGTGAATTTAAATCGAATTAGCAAAAAATTTAAAACATACAATGAATGAATTATTTGGAAACCATCAAAAACTGCCGAACCGGAGGTGACATCTGACATGTCACCCCGATATATAAAAACATTGGAATTGGAAGATGACAATATTATGAAAAAATGTTGACGAGATTAGCAGCTCGCCGAGCACGCCTACCACCTCCGGACTCGTCGCTCAGCTCCGCCCCGCCACCGCCGGAACCCAGCCCCATCGAGAGTGCTGTGACACCGGCCGTAGCAGTTGCGTCGAGCTCGAGCGACGAGTATTTCTCTCCGCCGACGTCGCCAACACCTGTACGTCGGCAGGGGAGAGGCCGGCCACCGAGGAGCTTGGGACTTAGGGGCCATCCGGCCCCGAGTCGGGTCCCCGCTACCGGTGGTTGTGTGCAGCGCATGAGATGGACTCAGTCTATGAACGAGAACGTCATGCGCGCATATTACGGGTCTACAGAGGGGGGAATTAACCTCACTGCGTACCGCGACAGGATGCTGTCTCTGTTTCAGGAACTGGAACCAACCGTCAACGTTTCGGCCCAACGACTGTCGGATCAGGTGCGGGTCATCCAACGCAATCACAGGTTGGACGATATCGCACTTGATAGGCTGCGCTCAGAGGTACTGAGCAGCCATATCGTCTCGACTTCGGCACAAACTGCGGCACAGGCGTCAACTGTTGATGCCATCCCGCCGCGGTCTAATCATGTTGAAGAAGAGTATGATAGGGTTGACACAGTAAGTAGCCAGTGCAACGACCGACTGAGGAGCGCACTGGAGGATGCATTACGCGAGTATAGGTCCACTCCAGCCGAACTTAGACCCCGATTACCACGGTTACCCATGCACAAAAAAAATAGGGCGCTGGTGTGTGCCTTGGACTCGCAGCTCAAGAGTTTCTTCGAGAGCAGCGAGGATCTCGTTGATACACATTCGATCCTGTACTGTGCGGCTGTGGCGGCATGTCGTTTAGCTAACGTCAAATTCCCAAGTTGTGACGGAGCTATTCGACCAAAACCAGCCATACCAGCCTGGCAGCGCAGGATCGAACGTCGTATTGATGGGGCCAGGGTACTCATCGGCAAACTATACTGCTTCAGGGAGGGCAATACACGACCACGTGTGATGCGCTTTGTAAGGCGGGCATTCTCGGGGACTGAAATCAGCCCTCGAGAATACATGTCCCGTGTCACGGAGCGCATCGACTTCCTGAAGCAGAAAGTTTGTGCATGGGCGAGCCGAATTCGGCGGTATAAGCGGCGGGTTGATCGATACACGCAGAATCGCATGTTCCAGAGCGATGAAAGGTGGGTGTATAGAGCTTGGGAGCAACCTGAACAAAATGTGACAGATGTATGCCGCCCGGATGATGCCGCCACAAGTGCATTCTGGTTCAGCATCTGGTCGGTGCCCGTCTGTCACACTGAGGCTGACTGGATGCAGGATGTCGAGCGAGTGTGTGAGTCTGTACCAGAAATGGAAACAGTCCTAATTACGCCATCAGACGTTGCCAGAGCGGTCCGTCCGTTACCGAATTGGAAATCACCGGGACCGGACGGACTGCACAATTTTTGGCTGAAATGGCTAATTAGTTCACACACTTGCCTGGCATCTCAGTTCCAGTCATCCTTAGAGTCTGGGTCGCTACCGCAGTTTCTAACAACAGGCGTTACCCACCTGCTCCATAAATCAGGTAGTCCCGCGGAACCCAAGAATTATAGACCGATCACGTGTTTGTCGACGGTTTATAAACTTCTTACATCTATTTTGAGAGCGAAAATTAATACACATATTGAGAGTAACTCGGTTATGTCTGCCTCTCAAAATGGATGTAGGAATGGGTCCCGCGGTACTAAGGAGCTACTCCTCATAGACATGGCCATTAGCCAACAGGTTCGTCGATCCCGCAAGGATCTGTCGACATGTTGGATAGATTACAAGAAGGCCTACGACTCGGTGCCACATACATGGCTCATGAGGGTGCTGGAGTTGTACAAGATAGATGCAACTCTACGCACCTTCCTTGAGTCGTGTATGGGGCAATGGAAGACGGTCCTTCGTTATCCAGGATGTCGACAGATCCAGGGGAATGATGAGCCTGTATGGATTAAACGGGGAATATTTCAGGGCGACAGTTTGAGTCCACTTTGGTTTTGCTTAGCCCTGAATCCTCTAAGTACACTACTGGAGGATTCAGGTCTAGGCTATCGGTTAAAGAGAGGTGGTCAGGTCATATCTCACCTCCTTTACATGGATGATTTAAAACTCTTTGCCCCCAACAAATTGCGTCTGATGGAGCTACTGAAGGTAACTGAAACTTTCAGTAGCGCCATCAGGATGGAATTTGGTGTGGATAAATGTGCAGTCATGCATGTAAAGCGAGGGGAGATTATGGAATCCGAGGGAATTCAACTCTCCGATTCCATAAGCCTCAGATCCCTCTCCTCATCCGAAAGCTATAAGTATTTGGGTATGTCGGAAGCGTTAGGCATCAACGACGCTGACGTGAAGCAATCGTTGAAGGAGCGCTTCTTTTGTCGCCTGAAGAAGGTATTAAATAGTCTTCTTTCGGGCGGAAATAAGGTGCGCGCCTTCAATGGTTGGGTCATGCCGGTTTTGATGTACTCTTTCGGCATACTCAAATGGACTCAGACCGAACTCGACGCCCTGGATAGAAGAGTCCGTACACTACTGACGGCAAACCGGATGCATCACCCACGATCATCGGTGATGAGACTGTATATCCCGCGGAAGTGCGGGGGTCGAGGCTTTTTAAATGCGAAGACCCTCCACAACCGCGAGGTGTGCAGTCTCAGGGAATATTTTTTAAAAGCCGAAGTGGGTATGCACCGTGATGTGGTCGCAGTGGACAAGGGGCTCACTCCGCTCTCCATGGCTAAAGAGAACTGGCGCAAACCTGTAGTACTTTCTACTGATGACCGCAAGAAGGTATGGCAAAGCAAGGAGCTTCATGGACGCTTCTATCGGGCTCTTCATGAGCCCGGTGTAGACTTCTTAGCGTTCGTATCCTGGCTACGTTTTGGTGACCTTTTCGGGGAAACTGAAGGTTTTGTCTGTGCAATTATGGACGAAGTTATCTTAACGAATAACTACCGGAGACATATTATGAAGGACGGGACGGTTGACGTGTGTCGGGCATGCCACCGTCCGGGTGAGTCTATCAGACATATTATCTCTGGTTGTTCTCGTCTGGCTAACGGCGAGTACTTGCACAGGCATAACCAAGTAGCTAGGATTATTCACCAGCAACTTGCTTTGAAATATAAACTTGTAGATTCTGAGGTACCGTACTACAAGTATGTGCCCGACCCAGTTCTTGAAAATGACCATGTCACATTGTACTGGGATCGGTCTATCATTACTGACAGGACTATTGTTGCCAATAAGCCTGATATAGTGGTGATAGACCGATTAGCGCGCCGCACAATGATTATCGATGTTACCATTCCACATGACGGGAACCTCTTGAAAGCTGAGAAAGAGAAACAAATTAAATATCTCGACTTAGCTCACGAGGTTGTTGACATGTGGAATGTGAGCTCGGCTATCATTGTGCCGATTGTCGTATCAGCCAATGGACTGATGGCCGAAAGCCTCGATCAACATCTATCGAGGCTCTCGTTAGGCGGTTGGATCAAGGGCCTGATTCAGAAGGCAGTACTCCTCGATACGGCTCGCATTGTGAGGAGGTTCCTGTCTCTGGAGCCCTAACCACCGGTAGCTTGGACCCTGCTCCCGACACCGGCGGATCGCTATTTTTTTATATTTTTAAATGTTTTTTATACTTACTTTTATTTATTAAGAAATATTTAAAAATGTAATTAGATAGGAAAAAAGACGAATAAACGAAATAATAATAATAATAATATTCCACAACTATCACACAACGCCGTCTAGTCTCAAGCTAAGCAGAGCTTGTGTTATGAGTACTAGACAACTGATAAACATACTTATATATTTCTAAATACATACATATATAGATAAATTACACCCAGACACAGAACAAATGATCATGCTCATCACACAAACATTTGTCCTGGGTGGGAATCGAACCCACGACCTCCGGCATAGCAGTCATAGTCACTGACCACTAGACCAACAGGCCAGTCAATTATTTATTTTTCAGGTGATGGATGGGAAACAAAGCTACCAGGAGCTGCAGCACACCTATAGAAAGTGATGGTTCACACCTGAAAGTATTGTTGATAGTGAATTCATACAACTAATAAGTTACCGTTGTTTGTAATTTCACAAAAAAAATAACACAAAAAAAAACCAGCCAAGTGCGAGTCGGACTCGCACACTAAGGATTCCGTACTACAATGCATAAAACGCCGAAAAAAAACGTTTATTTTATACCCCTTCAAATTTTTACTTTATTTTATTTCTATTATTTGTTGATATAGCGGCCACAGAAATACATCATCTATGAAAATTTCAACTGTCTTGCTATCACGGTTCATGAGATACAGCCTGGTGACGGACAGACGGACAGTGGAGTCTTAGTAATAGGGTCCCGTTTTTACCCTTTTTACGGAACCCTAAAAACTAAGTAGGTACAAATAGTCCCCTTCCATAACAACAAAACCATTTTTTGTCCAAGAGATTTAATCAATTATAAAACTCGCATTGTAGACAAAGCCTTTCAATACAATCGCTTTCCGTGTACAACTTGGACCAAACGCCGAGACTATTGTGCTAAAATCGAGAGAATTGCTCGTTTCTCGTATTTTTTGTGACGAAGGCATTACTATAGCTGTCCGTTCTATTGCAGGCTTTCAAAATTACGACATCGTACATCCATTGTGTTCGTTGTTAGGTAGTTAGATGTAAATAGATCCGATGAGCTACGATTTAGCTCGGCAAAAGGCCTTTTTATCCTGAAATGTATTGTTTAAAATATTTACATTTTTAAGTGTTTTTTGTTATTAGTTTTTAGTGGTAGGAGGAACAGGGTGGAAAGTACCTCGTCCTGCATTGATAGGGGAGGATCCTCCGACCCGAGGGTGTTGTGCCCTGCCCAATGGTTGTTGTCGAGCTGGCTGTCACAGAGAAATCTGATATTGCGATGTAGGATACGTCAGTAGTCGTTTGTACGAGGTTGTATACAAGTTTATATGTCAACTGCTAAATATAAGCCTTTCAATCTCAATCCATTGCAGTGAAAAGGAAAATCCAATAATGTGCTCTTGTGTAAAAAATTAATTTAGTTAATAGAAGACATTCTATTAACTAAATTAAATTTTATTCGAAACTCAGACAGACGCTTTACTTTGTGTAAATTATTTCATCACCGCTGCTCTCAAAACAGTGAAGGAAAACATCGTGAGGAAACCGGCATGTCCTAAAATTTAAAATTCGAAGACGTCACATCTATCAACCCACACTGGGTCCGCGTGGCAGATCACAGCCCACTCCCTCTCACCGAGAGGAGGCCTGTGTCCCAGCAGTGGGAACATTATAGGCTGATTATTAGGATATAAGCTTTACCCGATTTAAGTCCCATCACCCGGTTTTCTGCTTTTCGTGTAAAGTCTGACACCACTATCATCTCTGAGACGTCGATAAGACCTTTCAGTTACTTTTATGTTATCGTTTACTAACAGACATTTCCAGATTTCAGTCCCAAAATTTTCTTTTAGCAAAGAAAACAAACAAAAAAAAAATCCTCCCGTTTCCTTCCCCAGCTTATTTTTTCACCTCCCAAAAAACGACTCGAAAATTTTTCAACTAACTAAGCGACTTTGTAACTCCAACAAATAAACGGGGAAGAAATTAATCTGGCCATTTCTCACTGTCAACGTCGGTTTAACGTAAAAACCGGTACCTTCCCGTATTATTTTATCATCAATCCCACAGACGGGGAGCGATCAGCAGGATTGTGTTTTAAAAGTTTTTCATCTTTTTTAGGGCATTTTTGTGTGATTAAATAGTGAAGTGGTTTAGTTGTTAATTGGGATGAAATGTTTAAGAGACTATCCTGAAAAGTAGGCAGAGGCAAGATTAATTTATCTAAGGCGTATATCATTTAATTAAGTTGAAGACTAAGGGACCTGGAACACACTACTTATACCTAACTACCTTTTTTTCTCTTGTCAGAACAAAATATACAAAAATACGAGTTCATGTCGAGGGAGCTGTGGTGTCAGAGGGAGCTGTGGTGGTTCAGTGGCATCGACCCCGACTTACGAGTTGTAGGTCGTGAGTTAGAACCCAGGCTACTTTACTTTGTGTATTTAATTTCATCACCACTTGACTGCTCTCAAAACGTTGTAGGAAAACATCGTGAGGAAACCGGCATCTCATAGAACCAAAAATTCGATGACATGTGAATACATGCACCAACCCGCAACGGAGCCGCGTGGTGGATTAAAGCCCACTCCTTCTTATATAGAGGATTCTTCTTTCCCAGCAGTTGGAGGCTGACTATGCCGAAGTGAAAAGGTAGCTATTCAGCAAGATTTGCAGTGGGATTGCTTAGAGGCAACCAATAATAAGTACCAATCGGCACTCTTCTAGGGTTTATTACAGCCAAGTATCTGACTAAAAGAAAAAGTTCACGAAACAGTAATTAAGTACACAGAAAATACTGAAACACAGTCACATCATCACAAGCCGATCTTCACAAACGGAGGGTAGGTAACGATGAAACAAATTGTAAATGTTCAACACGTGCTCATTTCCTGCACATGTTTAATTAATAATCGCGAACATCTACATACGTGCTCACTTATGCAAGGCTCTCATAATTATATGTTTGTAGGTAATATAAGCTATACAGCTTACAGGCTATACATACTTATAGCCCTTTTGGAAGAGACGCAGAGGATACTGAAATTCTCGGGAGAAATGGTATTATTATTGTATTCTATAAGATAGAATAGACACTTATTTTGCATTTGTGGGTAAATACATCATAGGTGTTAACATATATTAAGAGAGAAGAGGTGCTTCCCTTTTTCTTTTTTTTGTGTTTCTGTCATTACGAACATAACTTTTTTAATTTATTCAATCAAGTTTTAAGTGTTGAATACCTCAATATTAAATATCTCTTCCTGTTTGGTAGGTAATAAAATTCTATAAATAAAATCCTCTTATATAAATTGCTGTACTGTATCTTATATAAATTACTGTAACTGTAGTTTTGTATAATTTAGAAGCATTTTTATTTTTTTTTATTTTGTAAATGTAAGAACCATGTTTCCGTTTATTATGATTTTTTGATGTTGACTTGAAAGAGCATGGCAGTTGAGAACGTGTCATGCTTACTTAAATGTCTCACCGATGGTGACGCGTGTGTTGGATCATTCGGTTCCCTACAAAATGGTTGAGCTGGATGGTGCTGATCCACGCGTCATGTTCGTGAACGGGCGCCGTCGGTTGAGACTGGTCATCTCTTAACTGCCATGGCTTATTTTTAATCTTATGTCTTGAATTGTTTCTTCATTTCTGTCTTTTTTACATTGTTCTCACATATAGAAGCAACAAGAATAATGTACCCAGGATTTTGTAATATCTTGATTTAAAAGAGTGTCCATGGAGTTTCTTGCCCGTTCTTCTCCATAGAGATCTACGCTTTGGAATGGGCAACTAGCTTCAACTTTCTGACTAACTGACAGACTATTTAATTTTGACAATTCAAAAGTGCCTGTACAAGGTTTAATTGAAATAAATGATTTGAGTTTTGAGTTTGAATTAAAGCTCAGCCATATTAGGTACACCTATTGTAATTTTCTGAGTTTGGGGTCAATTTATCCAAAGTGAAAGGGTAGGCTTCAGTTTTCATGAAAGGAGCAAAAACAAACTAACCGGAGATTCTTAAAGATGTCGAAGCATTATGTATATGAATAGTATAAAAACAAATAATAATTAAGAGTTAAACTGTTTGCCGGTTCATAATCTAATACTATTTTACCATTTTTTTTGCAATCGAGTTTGTATAATATTCTGGCCCATAGTTCTACGAATCCAGCTAAACCAATCATGATATTATTTCATAGTTTAAGCAAGAAAATTCTTACTAAAATATTTTCTATACTACCAGGGCTGTATAAACTTCTAGGAATTCACCAAAAAACAATAGTCAGTTTCTAAAATCAACTTGGAAAACATTTCTTCCATTCCAAACTGTGAGGGTAGAAAAAGGTAGAAAGTTTCGAAGCTTTCTCTCGACGTAGAAATATAAAACTGTTGGAGACGCGAGCGGAGGCGTTTCATTTGTAGGAATTATTGAATTTGAATTATTGGAGTGGCCACCTTAGTTGGAAAGGATTGCGGTGGAGTCGACTTCGTTTGTTTTTTTTTTAATAAGCTTGTTAGTTTTCCAGATTAACAATAGGTCCTTAATTTGAAAATTTCATGGATGAATTTAGACTAGAAATTGCAAAGTAAAGGCATCTTTTGTTACAGAGAAAGAACGAGCATTGCTTACCGCTCTTTCTTACCTTTTGGAAAGTTATTTCTGAATACAATTTAGGTTTCTTCACAAAGTTTGTTAACAGCCACACTGTTTTATTTTCACGGTGCTGCCCGGTTTTGAACCTATAACCTACTCTGCTTCATCAAGACGTTTTACAGCTTTCAAAGCTCAGTAAATAATAGTAACATTATGTAAAATAACTCGTGAAATACGTCACGCCAAAGTTTATCCAACACATCTTTACCGTCTTAAGTGAAAATGTTACGACATTTAGGTGTAAAACGTTAAGTTTAAATACTAAATTACAATGTAACACCTAGACACTTTACTTACCTGTCGCTGTGAACGAGGCGACAACTTTAATTACTACAAACAAGACGTTATGTGCGTCTGAAATTGTTACTGGAATTCAAATGTTGATTTATTTTTGTTGGGATAAGTAACGAGTTTAATTTCTTAATGGGTTCTTTTTCGATAAAATGTTTTATTATTTTAAGTTTTTCTTTTATGTGAGCAGTTACTAATTAAAAAATAGGCATCTAAACTAATAATAAAGCTAGAGAATTTGTTTGTTTGAACGCGATAATCTCTGGAACTATCAGTTGGATTTGAAAAAATATTTTTGCATATTTGAGCCTTTTTGAAGAAGTCTATAGGCTATTTAGTATCACGCTAGGAGCCTTAGGAGCCGGGAAAAAAATAAAAAAAGTCACTAAGACACTAAGCGAAAACGAAGTAATAGTGCGTGAAAGTGATACGATGCGACGGGGTCGGCCGGTGGAACGAGTTTCACGCGGCCGAAGTCGCGGGCAAGTTGGGCGATTTTAGGATAGGTAGTAAAAGACAATTAATTGTATTGAAAGGGCTCACGAGTGACGAAACTTACATAAGTAGGTACATTAAAAGAAACCCAAAATAGGCAGGCTATCTTTTAACCACGAATTTATCGCTGCTTTTTTTTAATAACATTAATATAACATTAAATGGATGTATGACAAAATAAGGAGCTTTTGTTGAGAATATTAGTTATTCACTTGTATTTTTATTAGGATCAACATAACCTTGTACTCGCTTGACATTAATAGCCAGGAATTTAGATTCACAAAATTTTGAAACTTTACTTCAAAAAATAAATAAAATAAAGCACAAAGAAATATAATATTTAAAAAAACGACTCCACTCCATTTAGTATTCCAAGTCCGGTAGCGGTGGCAGGTGGGCAGTCACTGCGAAAATTTTGTTCCTCAGCTATTTGAAATTACAACAAAAGATATATAGCTTGGTATAGTATAGCTCTGGCGGGGCGGTGCAGGCTTGTGGGAGCAAATTATATAAACAATTTAGAAAATGACGATGTGTTTTATTTATGACTAGCTACCGCCCGTGGCTATGCCCGCGAGGTATGCCAATAAAAACTATCCTATGCCCTTCTCCGGGATGCAATCTATCTCTCTGCCAACTTTTATCGAAATCCGTTCAGTCGTTTAGGCGTGAAAAGGTAACATACAGACAGACAGACAGACAGAGTTACTTTCGAATTAATAATATTAGTACCTATGGATTTTTAACCGACTTCCAAAAAGGAGGAGGTTATATGTTCAACATTATGTATGTTTTTTTTTAATGTATTTTCACCGATTTCTCCGTCCATTGTGGACCTACTTTAATTTTTTTTTTTTTGATGGGGGTGGTCCCATTATCATCAAGTTGGAATCTGATGAGAGGATCCCATGGAAATCGAGGGAAACCCTTAAAATTTTATAGGTAAACCTATAGCGATTTGGGTATTTTTTAAAGTAGGTAACTTGAGTATTTTGCTCTCGGAAATCATCAGTACCTATTTGTTGTTATAGCGGCAACAGAAATACATAATTTGTGAAAATTTCAACTGTCTAGCTACCGCGGTTCTTGAGATACAGCCTGGTGACAGACAGACGGACGGACGGACAGACAGCGAAGTCTTAGTAATAGGGTTCCGTTTTTACCCTTTGGGTACGGAACCCTAAAACAAAATAAAATAAATATTTAAGGAGGGCTCCCATAAAACAAACGTGTTTTTCTCGGCGTTTTTGCCTTGTGGTACGGAACCCTTCGTGTGCGAGTCCTACTCGCACACGAAGGGTTCCGAAGTCCTATTCGCACTTGGCCAGTTTTTTTTTCTGGTCAACGAAGGCTCAATCAATTTGAAGAGGGGCAACCCTAAAGTCATTAGGTAACAAGGTGCAAATTCAGATTCCGGTGCTAAGACCGAGAATTTCCTGATGAAACCCGGTTATAATACCCGACTAGGGTTGCCAGGTCTTAAAACCGAAAAGCCGGACGACCAGCTAGTTTACCCGGATATTTGGGTAAAAAAGCCGGACACCCTTAATTTTGACAAGCTTTTATTTTTTGGTCTTAGTTTATCACGACAATTAAAAATAAAAAGTAAAACAAGGTTTTTTTATCATTTACCATAATATCTTTTAAAATTTTAATTAAACCAACCACAATCAAATTGAATGAATCAGTCTTTTTTATTATTAAGTAATTTGATTCATTACATTAATTGGTAATTTAGCAGTAACTACTATTGCAATGTGCAATGAAAAATAAAAATTAAAACACAACGTTTATTAACCTTAAAATCTTTTTAAATTTTAATACAATAATAAATTCAAAAAGCCTAATAAAAACCGGATAGGCCGGACACCGTTTGATTTGGCCGGACACGCAACGTGTCCGACTTTATCCGGACGCCTGGCAACCCTATACCCGACCCAGGGCTTGAAGCCAGGACCTCACGCTTAGTAGTCATGCTTGCAAGTACTAGACTAACGAGGCAGCCTAAATCACTGTCAAGTAGTCAAAATTTTGTCAAAATCAAAAGTCATCTATTCAAGTTAAGCTGAGAATCAGCACTTTTCGAACGTCAAAATTACATAAGACAGTCCACCAAAATGCCCGCCCTTCACCACTTCTTAGTGGTTTCGCTGGGGAGAAGAAGTGGCGCAACAAACTCCCCAGCGAACAACTAGATCAGTCTACAAAATAATTGTCATCATCATCAATTCAGCCGAAAGACGTCCACTGCTGGACATAGGCCTCCCCCAAGCACCTCCACTTCGACCGGTTCTGTGCTTCTCGCATCCAATGGGTTCCTGCGGCCTTCACAAGGTCGTCGGACCACCCTGTGGGCGGCCTTCCAACGCTACGTGGTCGTAAAAAAATTGTGCTGAAAAATGAAAAATGTGATGTTGAGAGGTTTTTAAAGACCTGACCCACTTTAAAAACCCTAAGAATGACTTGACCCACTTTAAAAACCTCTCAACATCACATTTTTCATCCCGGATAATTCCAATATCTAAAACGGAATCGTATTAAATACCTTCGTATAAAAATGGTTGCCTGTAAAGTCGGTTTTACGGGCGAAGATTTTACGTGACAACGTCTTTTTCTCGGTAGAATATTTATTGATATGAATATAATTAAATTGCACAATAGGAACAAGGAATTAAATGAAAATAAGAACGTAACGTTACCGAGCGTTACACTTTTTCATAAGTGACTCCCAGCCGCAACCTAATTTAAAATAAGAACGTAACGTTACCGAGCGTTACACTTTTTCATAAGTGACTCCCAGCCGCAACCTAATTTAAGACGTTTTCACGTCAAAAACAACAAAATAATAACGTATCTATTTATCCGTTGCAAGATCAGCGTCGAAATAAGCTGACGAGCCCTTTTTAAGTAAGATCTCGCCAAAAACAGCTTCCTTAACGAAATTGAGTACCATTTCCGTTTCCTGAACAAACAACAGCTACTCAGGTATCGTCCTTGAGTATCAATTAGAGGAGGTCACAGGTTAACAGAAAAGTAGAAATAACAATGGAGTTTTAGCTAATTCTTGACTGCTAAAAGTGTCTCATAGTAATAGTAGTTATTGAAAGAATTGAGTTGATGATAGTGGCATATTCTTAGATAAATTTTCTTTTAGAAGAATATGGGTATACATTTGGCATGACGTTTTAAATAATTAATTATTTGGTAATGTAACTTACTTTCTGTTTACAAATAAATATGCCAAACCTTATATACAGGATACATTTTTAACCAGTGAGTAAACTGTAACCATGAATTCAACACACGATTCTAGACCGATAGATAGCGCAGATATTTTTTGTCCGTTATCAAAAACAAAATCCGGTGTTTCATAGAAAAGTGCAATACCTACGCGGCCAAAATGTATGGCAGAGCTAATGTATTTATCAACTAGAAGCGTCCTGCGAATTTAACCCGCATAAGCGTCGATCCCGTGGAAATATCGGGTTAGAAACTATCCTATGTCCTTCCCCGGGATGCAATCTATCCCTCTGCCAAATTTTATCGAAATCCGTTCAGTGGTTTAGGCGTGAAAAAGTAACATACAGACAGACAGACAGAGTTACTTACGAATTTACAATATTAGTATGGATAACCGTCGATAGATTTCAACGCAGGTGGGTTCAATATCAGTCAATGTCTTATGCCGTCAATTTCATAAAATTAACTACATCATCTGCCTAGCCTTTTCCCAACTATGTTGGGGTCGGCTTCCAGTCTAACTGGATGCAGCTGAATGCCAGTATTTTACATGGAGCAACTGCCTATCTGACCTCCACAACTCAGTAACAGGGTAATACGATACCCCTTGGTAAGACTGGTTGTCAGACTTTCGGGCTTCTGACTACCCGTAAATACTGTCAAAGATCCACGAATGACAGCCGGGACCAACGGCTTAACGTCACCTATCCACAGACCAACCGCAGCAAGCGTAGCTTAACCAGTTCGATCGACCTTGTGCGGCTGTTATTATTTAGCCACGGGCCCCTCATAAAACTATCTACAAATATAAATTAATAGTTTTGACAGCGCTCTACACCGCATTCGTACTCCACCATCTTCCCAAAATATTTGCACAGACAGGAAAATTAATTAGGCTTTCCCAATGCTTGTTTTACTTTATATACCACCGAGCATAGGTACCGTCGTTAATAAGTTTACGAGTTTTCAGGATTTTCTGAAACGAATTCAATTCAGTTTTCAGTTACTGAAAGTTTTTCGGAAAAAGGCAAAATAGGGGATTCTGTGAAGTACTTTCACGCAGTGTTTTGGAATAGAATTGTAGGTTGTTATAGTGGGTACGGTAAAGTTAAGTTAAATTGAGTAAAGGGTGGTTGAAAGCTGATATTAATTCTGCTTTTCACTAACTTTCAATAATCCATATAAGTATTGTCAGTAATCATGAAGCTCAACTCTTAACTGAAGGAGCTCAACGATTCGACGAACAATATATATAATAATATTAGTAGGATAATTTAGGAAGTTTTAAAAGATTGCTTAAAATAATTGAACCGCGCGGATTTTTTTTTTGACTCATTTTACACCTTCACATTTTTTTTGGGTTTGTTTTTTTTTTATCGCTCATAACGGTAGTTTTTATTTTGTTGTAACAAAATACAAAAAAAAGTATTTATAAAAACATTGTAAGTTTATTTTAGTTAAATTTAAGGAAAAGAATATGGTATTACCTAAAGCAAGTTGCTTTTAAGACTAAGGAAAAACATGAAAACACGTACATCTCGGTGCAAAAAGAACTAAAATCTCATAACAAACACACCTCCAGCACCATGACACATTATTACTATTCAAGTAGGTACCTATAGCATATACCATAAACAAATAATGTTTCATTTCCTCAGTACCAGGGTTGTCACTTCGGCACGAATTTCTCTTCATTACCGAATTTAAAGTAACTCACGTTCGCTATTTGCTTGCAATACGGCACGGCTTGAGCATATTGTGAGCGAGTTTGGGGTTGTCAAATTGTGAAAATGTGGCCAATTATTATTTATGAGGTGGTCCCAGGTTTTTATTTGTGGAAGATAAATGTTGGCAGATGTATGAACGCTGGGTAATTTAAATAGTTATGTCTGCACGGGTGTTTCATATATACGTATCTACCAAAAATGTTGAAATAACGTCACGTCTGAATGCCTTAAAGGGTTAAGAAGAGGTGCATCTATAGTACACTCACATTTCACCAGTTACGTTAAAGTCCCATTTAACAGGAGGCGAGTCTATTGCCATCAACCGAGCACGAATCCAAACACCGGCCTGCTACTGAGAAATTTCAGGTAGACAGATCAAATAATACTACACCCGACTCGAGAATCGAATTCAGCACTTCATGTTTAGCGGTAGCGCAAATGACCACTAGACAAACGAGTCCTACTTAAATAAAATTTAAGTACCTAAGTAAGTAAGAGCTTGAAACGAAGACACTTAACTCTATCGAATCTTGTAGCTAGCCCATTAATTAATTATATTATTATACTTTAGAGAAAGCTAAAGACTTAAATAATTTAGTAAGGTACATAATTTGCATTTTGAACTTTATCACTAAAGCATAAGGTTCAAGATTGATTGGAAAAATTTTACAGTTTCGGGTAGCTTGATATGCTGGCGTCTGTACGTCGTGGGTTCATACCCAGCCAGAAGTGTTACTTTTTGTAATTTATTTCGTAACAACTGCTCTCAAAACGGTGAAGGAAAACATCGTGAGGAAACCGGCATGTCTTAGAACCAAAAATTCGAGGATATGTGGCATCTACCAACCCGTACTGGACCCGCGTGGTGGGTTAAACGGCCCACTCCCTCTCAAAAGTGAGGTATAAATTACATATTCTTCTAAATTTGTTAAACTTACATATTCTTCTAAATTTGTTTGACCCAAATAATATCATTCAAATTAATTTAAAATATTTTATCCACCGTCATTTCAAGTTGCTTTGTTATACAAAAACTTGTGATAATGTTCACATTAGAAGCTCTCGTTTGATCTTTACCCTAAATAAACCACTCCACCAAAACCACGAACCCGAATGACTTCCTAATAACATAAATGACTTCCCTTTCAATCTCAACTGTCTTCCAAAGCGTCAAACAAATTAAATGAATTTGCATTTCCTCCTAATTGTGGCAACCCTAGCTCCCCTCCCCTGGTTCCCTGGTTATTACCGGAATTTTGACATCCACCGTGTTTCCTGAGCTTGAAGTCCTTATTCAGATCTTCCTGTAAACAATCTCGAGATTCACCTGTTTTTGTACTTTTTGGGGAAATGTAGTTCGATTTGTAATAGGATTAACTATAATATATGGTCCTTGGTAATATATGGTAGTAAGTAATGATCGGTTTCTGAGTCTCGTGTCGAGGTTGTTGTTATTTTGGTTCATGTAAACTATAATTAATACAAAGTGCTACCACGTCATGTGGAGCAGCGGTGGCCAAGTGGTAACGGCCGCGACTTACGAGTTAGATCGTAGGTTCGAACCCAGACAGGCGCTTTACTTTATGCTAAAATTATTTCATCACCACTGCTCTCAAAACGGCGAAGGAAAACATCGTGAGGAAACTGGCATGTCCTTAACCAAAATTCTCGAAGATATGTGACATCTACCAACCCGCACTGGTCCCGTGTGGTGAATTATGGTCCACTCCCTCTCACCAATAGAAGGCCTGTGTCCCAGCAGTGGGAACATTATATATATATATATAGTGCTACCACGTTAAACCAACATGCCCATTTTTGCACCATTTTTTCACGTTCCATCGTGCCATAATACAAGGTGTTGTGTTAAAATACGGTACAGTACCTCAATATGCCGAGTGTTTAGCCAAAGTAACAATGCCTCGTCTATTTTCAGCTGCTAGATTCTTGCTGAACAAATATCACCTCACTGCTGAGGTCGAAGCTTGAAACACAATGTTTTTGACACTCAATCTTAATTTCTACTATCGCATAACCCGCTCAAGAATGAAATCACACAAATTATTTTTATAAAGGTGGAGTCACCAAAACCATCCATAGAGCTTAGAATGTTGTCAGATTATAAGATGCCACAGAGATGTAAGAAACTAATTTATACAGGTCGTTTAAAGTAATTTCACCTCTGATAACAGCAACTAACGAGAATAAAGATCACAATAATAATTTTGACAGATTTGTCAGTGGCAGCAACCCAACAGCAAACTTATTAACATGAGAATAACGATCAACAAATAACAACGTCAAAAATGTGATGAGTAACATCAATATACAAGTAACGAAGTGACGAATTCCTAAAGTGACCAACGGTGTCGTAAGGGGATCGTATTGCCTCCATAGACCAACATTTGTTATACACTGTTTTCTGTCTACAGTTTCGTGTTTAGGCTGAATTTAGTGCTCGACAGGCGGTCAGCGCTGACATCAGTCAAACGTTAGCCATATTAATGAAAACTTATGAACAACTGCAGTGCAGCGCTAATGAATCGCTATGCGCGTACAGCTACGTCGCGCTACCGAGGACCGTCGGTCGAGCTCGTCATTGGTATGTCGGTCGACTGAAGCGCTATGTCGGTATATGCGGGCATTTAGTGCGACACTGACTGAGCGCCCGACCGTACGCGCATACGCAATATCTCTCGTGACCTCTCTTGTGAGAAGACTACATAGTTTACCATAAAAATGTAAAAAACAGCTTACCGTCAGCTAAGCACTAAACGCTCGGTCACGACCGATAATCAGCGCGGTCGGTCGAGCCCTAAATAGCCTATAAGCCTTAGGCTGTGCACTGTCTGAGCTTTCATGTCGTGTAGCTATACTATCAGTAGATTACTGCTATAACATGATCAAGACTACTCACGTGAATATTCTGGTCCTCCGGGTTCAGTCTCTGTGTACCATTGTACCACTCAATCTTGGCTGCTGGCTTGGCACCTGATGCTGTACAGGTGAGGGTCAGCAGAGTTCCTTGTGTGGCGTGATCCTTTACTCCGGAGATTACTGTCTTGTTTGGTGGTACTGAAAGAGGGAAATAAATAATGGTTAATAATTGTTTGGGATTATAATATTCTATGGTTTATGATCGTGGAAAAACCTCCGTTTTGAAGGAAGGAAGTTAATATTTTTATTTCGTAGTAAACACAATCAACTATGCTTGGATTCCTCGTAAAAGTTTATGGTATAAGTGACAATAACGTGTAATAATACAGATACAACATGCGGCACATACGTGCGGCACGTCCTATAACCGAAAATTCGAAGATGTGACATCTACCAACCCGCAATGGGCCCGCGTGGTGGATTGGGGCCCACTCCCTCTCACCGAGAGGAGGCCTGTGTCCCAGCAGTGGGAAAGTTATAGTCTGATTATGCTATGCTTATGCTAATATAAATGCGTGTTGCATTACAATTATTACAAGACATTGTATTTTATTATTTAGTAAAATAGTG
This sequence comes from Oligia fasciuncula, assembly GCA_963082905.1. Lineage (NCBI taxonomy): Eukaryota > Metazoa > Arthropoda > Insecta > Lepidoptera > Noctuidae > Oligia > Oligia fasciuncula. The sequence continues at coordinate 1,369,952 of OY720412.1, read as the reverse complement.
GTCAAATGCAAGTTTATCAATGTAAAAAGCTATAAGTTGTCATAAACACTCTCTATGAATTTTCTAACTGAATTTGGCAATTTAAATATTGCTTACTCGTGTATTAAGAGTATTATATACTCTCGATAAACGAGTAAGCAATATTAATAGATATTACATTCATGAATGCACTGGCCATTTCAGATCGCGAACTAACTCAGCAAAAAAGATCAGAAAAATACACTTATAACAAATTGATTTTAGATCCAACAAAATTAAATTTCAATTTTAAAAATAAATTCTGCTGCCTTTGCTCTCACAGAGAATGAAGTTATTTTTTCAAGCCAGCATTTTGACTGCAAACTATTTTGAAGGCTCTACCTACTATAGCAAATAATCCTGAGATCGTATCTTCACACCGATCTATCCAATTTTTGGCGGTTGTAAAAAATATGCTTGATCAGTGTCTTCGTTTATGGTTTAGGCTGTGTTTATGAGATAGCGGAGCGTTTAGCGGGTTTATGTGTGAACGCTTTTCTATAGTTTTTGAAGTGAAAACTTCTTTAGGCGCGTTGGGCATTTTTTGATATGGGAAAAAACCATTGAACTCGCGCCACTGTTACCGTAAGCGACACCGCGTGTGTTTTGTTTATAAGTCGATTAAAAAAATACCCGCTTCGGATGTGTTCGGCTGTCTTCGGGATGTAGGTACTCGGTTTTAATGTTTATCCGATATATCAGTGAGTGATGGCAGAGTATTCTGTTTGTGTTTTGTTTTCACTCTGTCGGCACTTCCGGAGTACCACTGTTTTTTTTTATGTGTGATGATGTCAATTTTCTATTGATTGTCATTGGAAGGTCTACGTTTAGCGGTGATTATAAAAATGTCGATGATGATCCAAAAACGCCTGTCCCGTGCACAAATCCTTAAACTATAAGGAGGGTATTACATTTGGTTCATCGTTCGTCCTCAGATGGGATTGGTCCTTCGGGAGTAAAAGGACCAACTTTTGTAGTACCCTAAGTTTTTATGTAGTTTAATTCGCTTGTATTTTCTTTTCTATAAGTGAATGTTTTATTTATTCAGATCAGAATTTCATTTGAAGTAACAAAAATAGTCAGGCTTGGTAAGTATAAAGGTACAAACGCCAGCACATCAAGCTACCCGAAACTGTCAAATTTTCCCAATCAACTTTGAACCTTATGCTTTAGCGATAAAGTTGAAAATGTATTAAAGAAATTTGACAGATTGTAGTAGCTTGATGTGCTGGCATCTGTACAATGAAATACCTAAACATAATTTTTTAAACGCACTTAGAATTTCAAGGAAAAACGATTGCTGGCGTGGCTGTCTTTTGCAATTACAAAATTATGTATGCCAAAAACATGAGTTTTAAATTTTATTATGATTCGCATTGTATTTGCGATCTGTAAACTTTCAGCTAGCTACAACAATAATATCATCTTTTGACGAAATATAAGTAAAAGATACTTTCATTTCCACAATAGTATCTTTTATTACTTTGACAAAACTAGCACGCCTTCCATATCAGTAATAGATACCAAACTAATAGGGTAGCGTACCAATTACCGTCCCTCTCATTGACTGTGATCACCAATCAGCAACGTGACATAATATAGTGTTATTGAAAGACAAGAAATACCTTTCGGTACCTCAAAGGTTAATTATACCTCATCGTATTCTGTGAGAAGAATATTGAACGTGAAATTGGGCGGAGAATAAAGGTTTGTGCCTTTATTTTTGCCGTACCCTGAATGTGTTCGAAGTAATACTTAACTAACATTGATATGTAATCAATCCGAAGGGGCCCGTGGCTAAATAATAACAGCCGCACATGTGGATCGATCAGGTTAAGCTACGCTTGCCGCGGTTGGTCTGTGGATGGGTGACCATCTCTACATACCGTGAAGGGGTCACGGTATGTAAAGATGGCCGTGCCTCGGAAAGCACGTTAAGCCGTTGGTCCCGGCTGTCATTTGTGGATCTTTGACAGTCGTTACGGGTAGTCAGAAGCCCAAAAGTCTGACAACCAGTCTTACCAAGGGGTATCGTATTACCCAGCAACTGGGTTGTTGAGGTCAGATAGGCAGTCGCTCCATGTAAAATACTGGTATTCAGCTGCATCCGGTTAGACTGGAAGCCGACCCCAACATAGGTGGGAAAAGGCTAGGCAGATGATGATCTAATCAATCCATACTAATATTATAAATGCGAAAGTGTGTCTTTTACAGACACACTTTCGCATTTATAATATTAGTATGGATTGAATTTTTGCTTAAATCGCTGAACCGATTTAGATAAAATTTGGTATAGAGATAGTTTGAGTCCCGGGAAAGGACATAGGTTAGTTTTTATCCCGATATTCCCACGGGATCGACACTTGTGCGGGTGAAACCACGGGCCGCTGCTAGTCTTATAAAACTATCTACGCCCCGCGGTTTCACCCGCATGTCTCAATCCCGTGAGAATATTGGGATAAAAAGTATCCTATGTCCTAATGCAGGTCATGTGCCAAATTTCATCTAAATCCGTTTAGCAGTTTTAGCGTAAAAGCGTAACAAACAAACACATAAAATCAAATCTTTTCTCTTTATAATATCAGTTTAAATAAATAAAAAAAATCTCATCAGTAAAAGAGATTTAGCATAATCAGCCTGTAATGTTCCCACTGCTGGGACACAGGCCTCCTCTTTCTATAATAGGGAGTGGGTTATAATCCACCACGCGGGCCCAGTGCGGGTTGGTAGATGTCACATTTATCTTCGAGTTTTTTGGACATGCCAGTTTCCTTACGATGTTATCCTTCACCGTTTTGAGAGCAGTGGTGATGAAATAATTTACACAAAGTTAAGCGCCTGTGTGGGTCAGAATCTACGACCTACAACTCATAAGTCGCGGTCGTTACCACTGTATATAGGGTGACTGGTAATTTGTTAAAAATAAAAAAAATAAAAGTTGTTCATAATGATGAGTAAAATCACGTGTTTAAGTATCGGTCACTAATTACCAGTCACCCTATATATATTACAATCTAAAAATCAAAGAGCAACTAAGATTATTTTTCCCGCTTCAGTCTGTAACATATGAAGTGAGGCCGATAGTCTCAAGGAATCTATTAGGCTGACGACAAATTGGTGTATATTAGGGGCCTAATCCTATATTATGTCGCAGGTTGACTGGGAAATAGGAGTTTGGGGTATGCGTCAAGTTAAGTATTGTTTTACCTGTTTTTAGGGCCTGTACCTTGAAAGAAAAACCGGGACCCTTATAAGATCACTTCTGTCTGTCAGTCCGTCAGTCAAGACCCTTTTTCTCAGGAACGCGTGGAGTTATCAAGTTGAATTTAATAATAAATACTTAATATTAAATGCAATCCCTTGAAGCAGTGAAAAAATCAAACTTCGATGTCCACTACTGGACATAGGCCTCCCTCAAGTACCGCCACTTCGACCGGTTCTGTGCTTTCCGCATCCAGCAATAGTATAGGTAGTAAGTCTTCATCGGCCTAGCCTTTTCCCAACTATGTTGAGGTTGGCTTCCAGTCTAACCAGGTGCAGCTGAATACCAATATTTTACATGGAGCGACTGCCTATCTGACCTTCACAACCCAGCTACTAAGTAATACCTACGATACCTCTTGGTAAGACTGGTTGTCGGACTTTCGGGCTTCTGACGACCCGTAACGACTGTGAAAGATCCACTAATGACAGCCGGGACCAACAGCTTAACGTGCTTTCTAAGGCACGTAGGGGTTATGATACTCACCCATCCAAGGGCTAACCGCAGAAATGTAGTACTTGTATCTTTACAAAATACTAACTCATTAAGAGTCTTAATGAGATTCATTATAAAAACAATGCGTTTCGAACTTCAGAACGCGATATTAACTACATCATACACAAAGCATAGGAAGACACAATTACACCATTACAACAAAGACTTAAAATAGAGTTGCCACCACCAAAATTCTTTCCCAAGTGTTCCATTTTTAAAGCTAGCACCTCTAAAGTAACAGGTAGCCTTTCCATCGTGCGCACTATTACCCTATTTCTCGCGGAAGGGTAATTTACGTGGCATAATTAGCAAGGATACTGCTAATAAGTATTCTGGAGGCGGGATAACTTTGTGAAGAATGTGCGAGCTCGTGGAGGAAAATGTTTTAAGTTTTTCCTTGGAACTGCAGTGTATGGGGTTTTTATAGTCATATCATTTTAATGGAGTGGATTTTTACACAACTGCCCAAAAAAAAGTAGTGTTATGTTTTTTATCTACAATAGTCACAATATTATTATAATTATGTAAAAAAACTTGTACTATAACGCCTGAACAATTGAACATGTTATTTGCATTGCACAGTTTTGGCTTAAAAGTTTTTGTTTAAATCTATTATTGTATTGCGTGTTTAAAATTTTAAAGTTTCATCTATTTTACGACAGATAAAAATGTATACCTACATCATTTTCATAGCCCGGACTTACCTACATCACTGGATGGAACTAATTATAGTAAAATCAAACAACGAACTTAATCACCGTCTAGTAACTTCTCCACAATCCTAACACTCATTACTCGCTACAACTCAAATATTCGTACATACATATTCGTGTGGTGTCCAACATTGGCCAACCCACCCCTGAGATCCTATCGAACCCCAATATTGCAAGGTGGTAAAATTCCCGACCCCATTACCTCAAGTGATGTGGAGTTATCGATATCGATGTGGTTAGAAAAAGAAAAATATTACAGTCGTTTAAGACTTTATTATTTTATCAATTATACTAATACGCCAAAAATAATGTAGCTGTTAGCTTTTTGCAGTATTTTAGATAAGAATCTCAAAAAGTTTTAATATAATATGACGGTATCAATGAAACTTCTGACTTATCTGATTAATTTTTAGGGTTCCGTACCAAAAGGGTAAAAACGGGACCCTATTACTAAGACTTCGCTGTCTGTCCGTCCGTCTGTCTGTCAGCAGGCTGTATCTCATGAGCCGTGATAGCTAGACAGTTGAAATTGTCACAGATGATGTATTTCTATTGCCGCTATAACAACAAATACTAAAAACAGAATAAACTAAATATTTAAGGTTGCAACCCATACAACAAACGTCGTGTTTTTTTCGGCGTTTTTGCCTTGTGGTACGGAACCCTTCGTGTGCGAGTCCGACTCCTACTTGGCCAGTTTTTTGTATTATTGAGATCACAGATTACAATCTGATTGTAAATGAATGGAATTTTTCTCGTAAATAAATACCTTGTAAAACGTTTTACCTATAAAACAAGATTTTGTTACTAACATAAAACTAAAAGATTCACAAAGCTGAACTATCCTACATTGGCCTCCAAAACACTACCGTTCTACAACTAATAAATATAGTAAGGGACATAATCTGGCCGCTTAGAGGCCACAAGACGTAGGCATGACAGGCAAGGATCTTAAACGTCAAGTTGCGGTACCGACGTTCTAGAAACGCATTACTTAACCAAATTATTGTGGATAGCTGTGTCCAGGGATCTAAGGATTAAGATTTAGACCATTTTTTGTGAGATTGCGGCATTGATTTTATCCCTATTTTTTATAGTGATAAGTAAAAGCGATTGGGGAAATTAGATCTGTGATATAAGCCGCTTTTGTGATTTGGCCCGCAAGAATTTAATCTTTTTGGTTTATATATAATAGTTTCATTAAAGTAATTATGTTGTGAAGATTCGACATCACTCATCCCAACACTACAGTACACTATCTTGCCACTTATTAGCTATATGGTCTCGCAATTTATCGGCTGGGCTCTGAAAATTGCTCGCCAGTGTAGTGCCGAAGTTAGTTAAGCGATGGTTCAATGTAGCCTTACATGTAAAATATAGGGTGTTGTGTTTTGTGGGTGTGGGAGGGGGCTAATTGCTTTAGAGTAATTTGAGGGTAGTTTTAGTTTTAACAAAAATGTTGGAGAATTTGGTACATATTAAGATGATTTTTATTGACTTTGCTCTGCTTAGCTTGAGACTAGACGGCGTTGTGTGATAGTTGTGGAATATTATTATATTATTATTATTATTATTTTCTAAATGGATTTGATGAAGAAACGTATAGCAAAAACGTGAAGTGACTTATGGACAATTGACACACATCTGTTATGAGGATTCTTTTTTATTTTGAACGTATTCAATTCAATTCATTATGATTTTTACATAACATAAACATAACATCACACCTGTTTTCACGAAGGGTTAGGCAGAAGTGTATGTATAGTACACCCCTGCTCTGGCTTACGTCATCACGTCAACGCTGGCTGTCGCTGAAAACCAGCGCTGGGGCTCTGTCTCGTATCTTAGCATTATGCTGAGCGATGGCCGTTTTGCGTGGATGTGACGAATGTTTTCTCCCAAATTGTTATTCTGTTTTTTTTTATTTGTGTTTTTTTTGATGCGTCATGTTTGCCGCAAGTAAAAGTATTTTTTTTCTTTTCCCACATTTCGCCAGTTATGTTTAAATCTCATGTATTAGGGGCCTATTACCATCAACCGGGCACAAATCCCGGCTTTAGGCTGCTTCTACCTCTCTGGGCTTTTTCTTCGGAAAAATGGCATTTTCACAGCAAAATAGCTACATTACTATCTCAGTGTGCCTACACCCTAGCTCTTTAACAAACTTACGAACCGCCCTAACAACCCTTCATCCCTCCACCCTTTCCAATAACAGTGTATTAGCCAATAAATTGTCAATTAATAAACAACTTTGCCAAACAACCATTGGACAACTAGACCGGGTTTGTACCCAAACTGGTCCCTTGGTTCTGAGGGTACAAAGTACGTGATATGTTGGGAATGAGTACATGTTTTGGGTTCTATAGACTTGTTCGAAATTAGGTAATAGGGTTTGGTCTTAATTGGACAAGTGTGAATGAGCTATCTATAGCCGTATGTTTTGTAGTTAACTAATCTGTTAAATTACAACTAATGTGATCATTGGTTAATGACGGATTAATGTGTGTTTTTGTCAATTTTTTTATTGTAATTTTTAGCTAATTAGAGGTTGTATTTCTGGGAAAATATAAAATATCTGGATACCCAATATACTTTATGAGTCTACTGGTTGCAAGCGACTGCTGATGATTGTTTATGAGGTTCAATCTTCGATTTGAGCAAAGTTTATAGGTTTTTGCAGCTTAAAGTCTGGTTTCATGCCCGGTAAATGTGCAATAGGCTTACTCACAATTTAATCACACTAATTGGTTGCGCCAACATTCAAAATTTGATTGACATCCGCGCATACCGCACACACACACCACACCACCACCATACCTCGCGAGTGAATAAGAAGATTCCGACCGCCATATTGTCGCGAATCACTTCCGAATGTCTCCGCAACGCGTGCGCAATGGCGTCGGCTCGCTCCGCTTGAAAATATTGATAACTTTGGAATCACGGCATTTTCGCATGTAATAAGACTTTTATTCAATCGTTTGTGTTTGTGTTTACCGTGTGAGGACAATAACTTGAAGCCCAACTACCCCTGAACTTGGAAAGTGACCCGGTGCACGGGCGGCAACGCGAGCACGTGGCTCCAGCAAAGGTTTGTGCTTCCCTTCCTAATTTTCGGGTTGTGTTCTATTGTCCTACACCCTCCGCAACTCGAATTACCTATTGCCAAGCGTTTGTCAATCGTTTTGTTCCGCATCGCAAAATACAGTCCACTAAATTAGCCTCTCGCGCCACCACTAATATTATCAAGGCGAAAGTTTGTGTGTGTGTTTATATGTTTGTTACATCTTCACGCTCAAACGGCTCGACTAATTTTGATAAAATTTGGTATGGACGTAGCTGACATCCTGGATTAACATATAGGATAGTTTTTATCTCGATATTCCCACGGGATCGAAATTTATGCGGGTGAAACCGCGGGGCGCAGCTAGTGTGACATAAACAAAACTTTTTTACAAAAAAAACAACCGACTTCCAAAAAACACTATAAAGTGAAAAATTACTTTAATTTCGGAAGTCGGTGTCTTTGGATTTGTTTTTTGTTTTTTGCCACCGACTTCCGAAATTAAAGTAATTTTTCACTTTATAGTGTTTTTTGGAAGTCGGTTGTTTTTTTTGTAAAAAAGTTTTTATTTTTTACTTTTTAGTGGGTCAGTTTGTAATTTATCTAAGTTACAATAGCCGTATGTCAACTGCTGATCACCTTTACAAAATATTGCTTTTCCCGATGCAGGGGCGTTAATTGTTGAGGAGTTTTTCTAGTATTCCACTCTCCTAGCTGATAATCCTGGCTGCAGCATAAGGCCAGACTTATGTCAACATTGCATTGAACTTAAAATTTAGTCCTGTTTAAAATGAGCCCAAACACGACTACGGTGGTGTAATTTCAAGGTTTGTACTTTTTCTGATGCTCCTGGCTTTAGCATCAGGTCTCTATGTACTTCGGTGTTCCTCATTAACAGTACGTTTATCCACACATCGAGCCCTTTTCAATGAGTATCTGCTGTTAGTTGTCGAGGAGTTAGGTACTCTGCAGACTATCCTGACTGCAGCATCAGGTCATGACTTGATGATCATGAGACTAAATGTGTCAAATGCCCTATCTAACATCAAAACAATTTACTAAAACAGTCCTTGCCTGTTCGAGTAACTTCTTACTGTTAAGGAGTAGTACCTTCCATCATCAGCCCAGCTACCTGAGATGGTGACAACCATACGCAAATACACCAGAAACTTCATAAAATATGCGAAAAACAATAAGTGAGCCTATAAAATTTGAGGGTTGCCCTCGATTTCTCTAAGATCCCATCATCAGATCCTAACTTGGTGACAATGGGACCACCTCAGAACTATCTACTTTCGAACAAAAAAATAATTTTGAAAATCCGTCGACAATTGGCGGAGTATTCGATGAACAAACATACAAAAAAAAATACAAACAGCCGAACATAGTACCTCCTCCTTTTTGTGAAGTCAGTAATAACTAAGCTACCCCAAAGGTAACCCTTTGGACAAAACAGTCGTGATTTTATGTTACGACTAGCTGCGCCCCGCGGTTTATCGGTGGGAATATCGGGATAAAAAGCCTATATGTTAATCCAGGGTGTCAGCTACCTCCATACCAAATTTTATCAAAATTGGTCCAGCCGTTTGAGCGTGAAGATGTAACAAACATGTAAACACACACACAAACTTTCGCCTTTTTAATATTAGTGTGAATAAATATTTTATGGTAACTTCACTATAAGAACTCAGTGGTAATTTAAAATTGCAACAAAAATAAAACTAATTGTCCCACAGACTCTTTGTTCAAAAACGATTAAACCCAGCTCCACTAAATTTCATCCAAAACATCTAAATCGTATAAGCCCTTGGACTCTAATTCGTTAACTTTTTCGTGTTTAATTTCGCGAAGGAATAAATTTTCATTTAGTCTGCTGATACCGTTTTATTAATGTGCTCAATTATACAGAGAACGCTGTAAGATGGCGGTTGCTAGAAAAATTCAAGCTAATTTCAAGGTGTAATAGCTATTGAGTTTTTCGGAAAGAATTATTAGTATTTTGGAAGGACCTGAGGTACTTCGTTCGCATAATTACTATTAAATTACTATAACACCATTTGAAAAATGTTGTTTCGTCTTCTTACTTTATTGAAATTGAAATAATTCAAAATAAATAAACTAAATTTACAAAATCGGTTCTTTTAGTTTGACAGCACTAACTCACTATTGATCAAGCGTGATAAATTGATGATCTATACCTACAGATTCTTATATTATGACTAGCAGCACCCCGCGGTTTCACCCGCATAAGTGTCGATCCCGTGAGAATATCGGGATAAAAACTATCCTATGTCCTTTCCCGGGTATCAAACTATCTCTATACCAAATTTCATCTAAATCGGTTTAGCGGTTTAAGCGTGAAAAGGTAACATACAGACAGGCAAACAGGGTTACTTTCGAATTTATAATATTAGTATGGTTATTAGGTCTTTGCTTAGCAGTGGTACTTTCATAATAATATTATAGCTCACAAGTGGAGCTGTTATACACTTATATATAATATACTAAACTAATCTATCGATACCTATACTAATAAATAATGCTGAAGAGTTTTTTTTTTAACGCGCTTATGTCTGGAGCTACCAGTCGGATTTAAGAAAATATTTTTGCATTTGATGAAGCTAGTATTACTTTCACCCCTAATCAATCTATGGTATTTTCGTACCAAAGGAGCAACCATAAGAACTCTCGAAAAACATCACTAAAACCACTAACCTACCCTCGTTTCGTATCTACCCAACGTTTCCCTAATATTCTAATCACCCCCAGCCACTCGGGGGTAAGTTGCCATATAATTTTAACATGATTCACCGCAGTTCCAACTTGTGCTAACTTTGACACAACTTTCTTTGGATTTGAATAAAAGTATGTCTCTTGGGCTGGTTTGAATGGCATTTGAGTTGAAACTTTGATGGCTTAGTATTGGGAATGTAAGAAAAGGAGCAGATGGAGCGGTTTTTGATTGACGCGCGTTTGGAATGTGTCATTTTCGACTGAGCATGTCTGGCTCTGAAATTGTACGCGTTACAATAGATTCAGTAGGTAGATACATGATCCTGAAAAAATTTCAACCCCCACTGGGTTGAAATTTTTCGGTATACATTTTGAACGCATAGGTATTACGGTTTTGTAACAACGGTCGTGGTAACAGATTGCGCTTTGATGTCCCTGGCACCCTGAATATGTTTTCCAAAATAGGCTCATTCAGTACAATGAACTAGCTTTATAATTCACTAGCAGCGCCCCGCGGTTTCACCCGCATAAGTGTCGATACCGTGGGAATATCCCATGTCCTTTCCCGGGACTCAAACTATCTCTATACCAAATTTCATCTAAATCGGTTCAGCGGTTTAAGCGTGAAGAGGTAACAGACAGGCAGACAGACACACTTTCGCATTTATAATATTAGTATGAATTAACTACCAAAAACGGTCAATATAAGTAAAGAAGGTACCTACATACTAAACGCAATGAAGCGACTATCTGTTGGAAATTCCAATAAAATTCACGCGCGTTAAACGCTGGCGTATTGAATTCACACCCCGCGCGATGTGTGCACTCGTGTGTGACGCCACGTCTGGGTACGATCTTATACTTTTTGTGAGTTTTTGTGAGAAAAAACCAACTCATACTGAACTCTGATTTTTAATTTGTGTATAATAAAAACTCATGCGTGCAAAATAGGTTGAATTTATTACTTAAAAAATTACAAAAGTTGAAAAAATCGACTTGCCGGTTGGAAGCATGAATGCAGAGAGAGAGAGTGTTGCTATACATCAAAAATGTTAAGCTTAATTATAATGTTGCAACTTAATAAATGACTTGGTAATCAATTACAATTAAACTTACTAAAATGACAAGTAAAATTAAGTTTAAAATATTTATGTTGAATTACGCCGTACGGCATTTCGTACAAACTTTCAAGCCTTTGTTTTTCGAAACTAATGAATCAATTTTAATGAAACTTCATACGCATAAGCAGAATACAAAGGTCTAAAAAGTTATTTAAGAACATTTTCTAAATGTCTTATTAAAAAAAAACTAACTGGAAATCTGTTTCTACGGAAAATTTAAAATCGGTCTAATTTGGCTGTAACACAATTTTTCGAAAATGTTCTGTAAGAGCGTGGAGCATTATTCGTTTACGAAACTGTTAATAGATTGGGAACATCACAATAAAACGGTAGAATTTACGTTTTTTTAGTTGATTGTACCATTTTTACAAAATCTGTGTATGCAGTTAGCAATTACTCAGAAACAGTTAACAATTACTTAGAAACAGTTCACAATTACTCAGAAACAGTTAGCAATTGCTCAGAAACCGTTAGCTCTTACTCAGAAACAATTAGCAATTACTCAGAAAGTTAATGGCAGACCTAAAAACGGTTTCCTATAGCTACAACGGTAAAAGATCCGCCATGTATATTTGTATCATGTCGCTAGCTACAATATACGGGCTAACATAGGTTCTAAAAACATGACCATTTGGTCCAACCCGGGAATCAAACCCAGGACATCCTGCCTCAGCAGTCTCGCCTTGATCCAATTTGTTTATTTTATTTTCATCATCTACATACCTCTAACATCCAGCTTGATCTTCTTCACAATATCAGCATCCAGTGCGGCGGAGCTCACCACACAGGTCAGCTCACCCCCCAATTCCTCGCGAGTCACCGTGAGAGGCAGTACCCTGGTGATGGTGGAGTTATCTGGGGTTATTGTCTCTCCTGTGGACAAGGGATAGAATAAAATATTAATATTAGGTTACGTTGGTGTTGGCAAAATGTGGGTAGAAGTGCTGACGATTCAGCGGGATTTTCCGAAAGCGTTACCGCTACTCCGGAACATAAAGGGCTAAGGAAGGAACACAGGTGGATTTTAGTCAGTAAGAGTCTGACACTCCCTCCCTTCCGGAGAGGAAGGGAGTGTAATCAAAAAAATGGCATGCTTGGTTTTCACGCAGATCATGATACTAGCGTTATCTAGGTCTATTATATCTGTGGTTACTCCTCACAATATATTTTGTACCAATCACAAAGGAGTGGATCTCCTGTGTGTCCAGATACACAGTATTTGGTTACAACGTTAACCGATATTCCACTTTTATTCTCAGCTGGTCTAACCACAGAGTAATCCCTCCTTAGTATGCGTGCCTTATCCACGGCTCGCTCAGCTCTTAATTTACCAGCTAACCGGGGGAATCTCAAGACGAAGCTCTTTGCTACTAACCCGTTTATTGACGAGTGTATTGGTATTGCTTTCGAGTTGACGTTCAATAATATTAGCGTTGGATTTAGTGAACATTTGATAGATAGATACAGTTATAAATATGAAAGTCTGTCTGTCTGTTACTTCTTCACGCTCAAACCGCTGAACCGATTTGCAAATTTACGGTTTTCGGATTTTTTCCTTTACTTGTGCTACATGAAATTGCTTCTTACCAAATTTCACGATTCTAGGTCAACGGGAAGTACCCTATAGATTTTGATTTCGGAACATAACCGGACGCATTTTTGATTGCGTTGACTTAGAAGTTTGATTTTTTCACTGCTTCAAGGGATTGCAGCCTGACTGACAGACAGACGGACCACCAAGTGATCTTAATATTATAAGGGTTCCATTTTTCCTTTTAAGGTACGGAACCCTAAAAAGGGGGACCCCTGGCAGAAACGAAGTTCAAAATGAAAATCCAACTTGGCAGCTGCAAAAAATTTATAATATTCGCAGCCGCCATGGATTTTCATTTTGACCTCACTATCGGCTTCAGCTCCCTCGAAAACCATGAAAACGATACCCATGACGAAAAATTTTAACATTTTTGCAGCTGCGATCTTCGATTTTCATTTTGACCTCACTATCGGCTTCAGCACTTTTGAGAACCATGAAAACTATCTCTCTCTCTCTCTATTATGTGTAATAAAAAGTCGCATGGAGCACGCGCATTTTCGTTACGTGACGATTTCTCCAAGTTAACTCCTACCGCAAGCTCCGTTAAAGAACTTCGTTCCAAAAAATATGGCCTTTGATTCAAACAATTTAAATTCTCCTCCAAAAAACCTGAAACGCTTTAACCCCCTCTATTGTCCCAATAAAGGACGAAAATCGTCGAAAATTCTCACTCAGTGATTAAAATCCAGTACTTCCAGTAGCACACAAAACAAAATAAATGTCGGCCACAGGACGGGAACACTCTGAAGATTTATAGCACCTGCCCATTCCGATCAAACAGGCCGGCTGCATACGATATACCGAGTTTTCGGTTAAAAAATGTCACTGGTTTTTCTGGGTTTTTTAAAGGTACATATTAGCTGCAATTCGGTTTTGCAGCAGCTGGAGTAAGAGAGAAATACAATTTGTCTTTTTGAAGACAGAACAAGAAAGAGATGGAAATAATTCAGTCTTCTGCATAGTTATAACAAACTAGAGTCAACCCGCGACTTCGTCCGCGTTAAATCAGACTTAGATTAGTAAAATTATGTTATGTTCACGTTTCTTCACGATGTTTTCTTTCACCGATGTCAGTGGTGTCCAAGATTGTCCAAGAGAGTTGTATATCACAATATATTATATACATATAATCACACTAATATTATAAAGACGAATGTTTGTGGGGGTGTGTGTGTGTTTATATGTTTGTTACTTCTTCACGCTCAAACGGCTGGACCAATTTTGATAAACTTTTGTATGGAGGTAGTTGACACCCTGGATTAACATATAGGCTACTTTTTATCCCGATATTCCCACGGGATCGACATTTACGCGGGTGAAAACGCGGGGCGCAGCTAGTGAATTGATAAAGTCATAATAGCACTTGCCCGAATTTTAACCCACAGCCTCGTGCGTGAGAGGCGAGGCCCTCAGTACTGGGCCAACACGTAATCAAAGAGTTCAAAATCAAAAAGTTAAAATACTTATTTGAAACAAAACACAGTCTAAAATCGTTGCAGAAACAAGCCATATATATTTGAACTAAAACAATATCTAGCTTCTAAGTTCCTTAACGATCTGCAAACAGATATTCAGCGAAGTTTCAGAACGCCTAGTTACCAGCCTGAAAAGTGCTGAAACAAGCTAAGATTTCAGTAGTTTGCTTTTTGTACGGCATTGTTTGAGTTTTAGTCTGGATCCCTATACATTACCTATCCTAATCCTAACTAATAATCGTACGAGTAGTATAAATGCGAAAGTGAATTTGTTTGACACGCTGTCACGATAAAACGGCTGAACGGATTTCGATGTAATTTTGGTACATGATAGACCATAACCTAATTTAGGGCATAGGATATTTTTTATCCCGATATTCTTACGGGATCGAGACTTATGGGAAAACCACGGGGCAGAGCCTGTATTATAATTAAATGCGAAAGTAACGCTGTTTGTCTGTCTGCCTGCCAGTTACCATTTCACGCCTTAACGGTTGAACGGATTTCAATGAAATTTGGCACACAGGTAAACCATGACTTGCACTAGGACATAGAATATTTCTATCCCCGTTGGTGAGTTTCTGTGGTATAATTTCCGGGGTATTCCTCGAAACGCACCAACTTTGAAACGCACCAAATGAAACGTCTATCAATATCATTTATTACGAATCCTTCATGCTCTTCTCTATGTTTAATCGTTGATGCATTACGAGGAATAAAATTATAATATTAATATTATTAATATTAAAAAAAAAAAATCGAGGATTACTTTTGGTGCGTTTCAAAGTTGGTGCGTTTCGTGGAATACCCCTAATTTCCGACCTCCACACAAGCAAAGCCGCGGGCAGAACCTAGTTTATATTGTTGAGCGCTGAAATGAAATCTGTCTGAAAGATGTTGTTTGTTATTATTATCTCGGGAACTGTAATGAAGAGAAATAAGTTTATTTTGCTATTTTACTTGAAGGGCAGTGAAAAATTACTGTTCGTCCGTACTAGAGCTCAGACATTATTCTGGTAGATTGAGGTTTAGAAAATGTTTGATTTGTAGAGCGTCATCATACAAAATTGTTTGATGTATATATCCTTCTCGTTCCGTTTATGAAATATCTTTTAAATTGGTCCAATATTGGAGAGGAAATAGGCGAGAGCGAAACCTCGAATTATGACTGTTTACTTATAAGGCTTTTTAACAGTCTTCAAAAAAGGAGGAGGTTCTCAATTCGCCGGTAAGTTTTTTTTTTTTTTTTTTTGTGTGTTTGTTACGTGATTACTCCGCCAATTGTGGACCGATTTTCAAAATTATTTTTTTGTTCGAAAGGGTATACTCTCGAGGTGGTCCCATTATCATCAAGTTGGAATCTGATGAGAGGATCCCATGGAAATCGAGGGAAACCCTCAAATTTTATAGGCAAAGCTATAGCGATTTGGGTATTTTTTAAAGTAACTTGAGCATTTGCTCTCGGAAATCATCATTTGGTAAAGTGAAGTTGATGATGAAGACCACAGATGGCCATCGGAACTACTCTACTCAATGACAAATATTTCACGGGTTGCGATTCGATTACTTTAATATGGTTGCTAAACGATTTATCCTCGTCACAATGCGTATGGTGAGTGGTTGTTGAGGAGTTCTCCTGGTTCTTACTAGGAGAACTCCTCAACAATTAACGTCCCTGCATCGGGAATAGCAATATTTTGTAAAAGGTGATGAGCAGTTGACATTAGGCTATTGTAACTTAGATAAATTACAAACTGACCCCTAAAAAGTGAAAAATAAAAACTTTTTTACAAAAAAAAACAACCGACTTCCAAAAAAAAACTATAAAGTGAAAAATAACTTTAATTTCGGAAGTCGGTGGCAAAAAACTAAAATACAAATCCAAAGACACCGACTTCCGAAATTAAAGTTATTTTTCACTTTATAGTGTTTTTTGGAAGTCGGTTGTTTTTTTTTGTAAAAAAGTTTTTTTCAAAAGTCTCTCCGACAGCATTTCCTCTTAATAATCTCACGCCTTCTTCTCATGGCAGAAATTACAGAACTTCACCTGGTATGTACGATCCTTACCTACATACTCCTATTGCTTCGTTTACGTTCATACATCTGGTCGTACACGCACGCCGGTTGCGAGTACTACACACCTGCCCTTTTGATGTGTCATATTAAAACTACTATTGGACAAGGTTATAAACTTTCAAAACGTCATATTGGTAAAATCTGGGAAATTAATTGTTTACCAAAATTCACTAACAACTTAAAATGTCTGTATATTCAAATCACAACTAAAAAAATCAACGAACGGTAGGGTGTCAATTTGCTGACTTCGCATAGTCATATTTAAAATTACCACTAGGTGAACACGCAACTTATGTATGTAGCTATTATACAAGAACCAAGGCCGAAAACTATTTCCTATTTCCCAATTTACTCACAGCTATCCATAATTGCAAAATAAATAAAAAATAACCCACCACCGTCCATACATCATTGTGATAGATACCACTCGTATTTTAACCCTGTATTGATACGGGCACAAAAGACCCGTTTATTACACCAAATGGGAAGGTATTTGGACACCAGGAGGGGGGGGGGGGTGGTTTCTGAAAATATGAAATGTGCTTCACGGATGGCCGGTTACAGGTAAACAGGTATTTTTTCCCCACAATATATTCGAGATGAATGCTTTGTTACCGATGTCGAATTGTTTAGGGTTTACAAGAAAAACAGATGGTTTTCGTTGGAGTCGGTAGTAATTTATGTGTAGCTTTAAGGAAATTTGACTTCATTTAGTGACGTTATTTTGTACAAGCTGCGCCCCGCGGTTTCACCCGCGTAAATGTTGATCCCGTGGGAATATCGGGATAAAAAGTATCCTATGTGTTAATCCATGGTGTCATCAAATTTTATCAAAATTGGTCCAGCCGTTTGAGCGTGAAGAAGTAACAAACATATAAACACACACCCACACTCACAAACTTCCGCCTTTATAATATTAGTGTGATTTGGTAGCCCAATTCTTGAGAAAGCATCACGCTACGACCCTTAGAAGTCGAGCAGAAAGATCGCTAAGCGTAAACGACGTAATAGCGCGGGCAGGCGATGCGATGCGACGGGGTGGATCGGGAGAACAAGACACGCGGGCAGAAGCTTAGGTAATTCTAGCCTTTTCCACAAAAAAAACACCTTCCTTTTCTTACTATATCGAAAATCTCCATAGCTACCGCCTAAAATATAACGTAACACAACGTTATCCAAAGCCCTAATTCAACGATCTCAATCCTTGAAACTAAAAATAAATCGTTTCAATTGAACCGTATACCCATCCCGTCAGGTGTAACGAAATCCAACGCAATGAAGTGAAAACTTCACCATCTGGTGAACGGATCGCTCTCATGAAATATGTATCAAAAACCGTTAGCTAAAAGTACCTGTGCTATGGGTATAGTCGACCTCGAAATTCCTAGACCACCCTAATATGGCCTTGTAAACTCATAGCTGCTACGATTTGTTTATTTATTTGGTACACTAATAACAATACATACAAAGAATTAAAAGAATACAATAATTGATTATTGATTTTTGTGCCGTGCCAGTATGCCGATTCAAGTATTCGCAGCATTCACCAAAAAATAACGTAATTATCAATACAATTAGAGTACAAAATAAAGTGGATATTTGCATTAAATAGGGGTGTGAATGATAATATATCGACGATGAAGTGACAAGAACCTTTATCTACCAGAACATAATTTTACAGGAAACGAAAAAAACGTTTTATTTATTTTAAACGCAAGGTATGAAAAATATTATTATTGGTTATATATTATACAAGGAGCGGGTATAGTAGGATATATGAGACTAGTGACAATAAACTTAAAAGTTATACAATAAAATAAACTTAAGATAAAAAATTAAAATCGCAAAAATGTCACTTAGGAGTTCTTGTCACTTCATCGTCGATATCTAGGTTTAAAATGAACTTACGCATACCATTATCTACATAGTACTTGTTGACAGGACCATGACAGGACTACACTGTCCTCCCATACCTATTGACAGTGAAATTTGAAAACATTGTAAAAACCAATTATTTTAAAAAGAGTAACTGTGGAGTTTCTTACCGGCTCTGTTCCATAGGAAACGACCAAGTAGAATCGTGCACCTAGTTTCTGACGTTTCATAAGTACCTATAGATTTATGTAAAATAAAATAATTCGGATTTTGTACATATTTTTAAGTTTGAATGTCACTTGCACGTCATAAAAAGACCTGTTCTATTTGTCTAAGTTAGTGACAGTTTGTAAGGTTCAAACTTAGTGAAGTTTCAATTTACTAGAAATTGTTGTCAAAAGTGGTAAAGAAATAACGAGGGCGACTATACCTGTACTAAAAGTTCCTGTGGAAAATTGAGAGAGACATTTTTGATGTAGGGATGCTTACCTTTCGTTTAATTATATTCGTAATTTGTAATTTGGGTTTGGACTAATTAGTCCCGGAATTAAGTGCATCATAAGTACGGTTGGGTTGGGACTACCCTGGTTTTTGAAAGTCTGATTAGTAAGTATACAACCTGCAAGAGTTAACGTGAGACTTTGCTTGGATGACGTCAGAGCGCGGTACTGACGCGTCGTAGGCGAGAGAGGTAACAGCGCGGGGGTCGGGCAGGGCCGCTCGGGTCTCAAGATAACCCTTGCGGATTGTAGATGTTAATTTTATTGTGAACTGTTGTGATTGATTTGCCAATCAATCACAACGATACCTCGTTGACAGTGCTTGCAATCCAATTAAATCAGCTTATTAAAAACCTCCATGAGAAGGATTGAAAAGGGCACGTAAAAATTTAAAGAACATGAGACTTCATTTTTTGTTACTACCTACTGCATTGAATCCGCTTTTGGGATCATACAACCATAAACTCTTTTATATTCTCGTTTACTTAAAAATATTTTAAACGAAAAACGAGCCGAAAATAGCACCTCAATTACTTCAATCTATAAGCCAGCATAAAAAAAAACTATTCCGAAAAAGACTACTTGAAACAAGCACATTTCTTTCCCACAGCCTTCGTTATAAATACCCATTCCTATTCAGCCCGCAAAAGAAATCAACTACCACTTTAAAAAAAACAGGAAAGCCGAAACTACGGCAGTGTGTGGGTTAACTAGAATTTATAGCTGGCAACACAAATTAATAGCCGTTTTCGGAAGCGAGGCCTAATTGAGAATTGTGTTCGATGCGTGCTTCAATAATGTTTGGCGATCGCTAATTTATTTATAGTCGTTTTTTGAGAAGGCCTCTGAAAATAATTGGTTTAAAAGTAACTCTAGTTTTTGTTAAAGAAAAGGGCACAATTTTCCATTCTAGGGTGTTGTAAATCGTAACCCACCCACCTATGGGCAAAAGTGGATTGGCATAAAATCAAAATCAAAAAGTCTTCTATGCAAACTAGGCTAAGAATCAGCACTTATCGAACATCAAAATTACATAAGACAGTCTCCCAAAACGCCCGCCCTTCACACAAGAAAAGAGAGTCCTATGCCCAGAAGTGGGTCAAGTCAGGGTGTCGAAGAAGATGTTGGGCAAAAGCATTCATACAGAAAAGGAACTAGCAAAAATGATTATGCTTGCCTATGCTTGCTCACATGTTCATGTTCCTATTTCAGCGATTTCAGGCCATTAAAAAGTTTTCGACGAAGTGACTTGTCCAAGTGAGACTTTTCCGAAAGCCAAAGGTGCTGATAATGCATTAAATTGCAGTTTCTCTAGAAGACACGTCTTGTTGTGATTAAAATTGGAAACCTTATGCTTAGTGACAATAATAATAATTCTTTAAGCCTTAATGCCAGATGGGAGCAGTGATGGCATAGTAGTAACGGCCGCAACTTACGAGTTGTAGGTTCGAACTCAGACAGACGTTTTATTTCATCACCACTGCTCTCAAAACGGTGAAGGAAAACATCGTGAGGAAACCGGCATGTCCTAGAACCAAATATTTGAAGACATGTGACATCTACCAACCCTGGGCCCGCGTGGTGGATTAAGGTCCACCCCATTTCACAGAGAGGAGGCCGGTGTCCCAGTAGTGGGAACATTATAGGCTGATTATGTTTCATGCCATCACGACACGACGTGGAGTTGCGGAAACCAGCCCGTATTACCTATTACCTATGTATAGTATACCTATAAGAATACCTAAGGTACTTACAACTTTGTTTAACAGTAGATGCAAGTAGGCTGCTTGTATGTACCTATACCAAACAGCAATAACTTTATTAAAATGACTTAGAAAAATTATTTATTATTATATTATTATGTACCTACATTCTAAGCAAATAAAGACAAATTCTAATTCTAAAAACGTAGGACTAAATGTTAAATCACCGTATCTCCACTATTACCAATGTAAGTACCTGCAGCTGTGCTTATGTAACCCCGTATTTCCGAGGAACCTAGGAGCCGAAATAAAAAACCTTGCCTTCAGTTGAAGACACAGAAATCCTTTCCCCTGGCCGTATAAGTGTGACGGTACGGACCAATGGAGCGCACACTAGTTCAAGTGAGGACCATGTTATGTAGGAAAGACCTATTGAGTTCAGTTAAAGAAAAATGTTGGTATCTACAGATATGGCTCGGATGTTAAAGGTGAATGGATGCAAAAACCAGTTTCAATAGAATGTTGGTGAGTTTTCATTTTGATTATCGTTATTTTGGTATTTAAACAAGTGAAAGTTTGTGAAAATGTTTGTTAATCCAGCACGTGTTGTCAGTTTGGGTTAACACATAAGCTAAATATCTTTTATTCATGCACATTATGTAAAACCATGGATGATTATTTAGTGACACTGCGGTCAAGATCATATTATGTAATAAATACATAGTAAGTGTAGTCCTGTCTGCAATTTAACAAGTAAGTAAGATGTCTATATTAAACATTTCGGCGGCAACGGGTGTGACTAAAATTCCGCATTTTTCTCTTCGCATACAGAGCAAGATCAAAAACTAAACTTCACTAAAAAAAAGATTCCTCAAGACCCTATCTAAGAGGCTGTAATAATAAACGCATCAGTCACTGGACAGCTTCCGTACAAACCCGTTAATAAAACCAAACGTATTGCTGCAAGAATGATAGATTGAAATAAAAATCAATAAAAAAACAAGATCAAGCAAAAATGATCAACTATTTCAACTCATAATCTTATCTTTGTTTAAAATCTGGCTACAACATAAATTCATGGTTTCTTCATTATATTTCCCTCCAGCGATACAATAATCCTCCCAAAAATTAAAGATGAATAAGCAGATTTAAGAATCATTTTACGTTGCGCGAGTCATAAATTAAACTGTTCTAATATATCAAATTGCTCATCGCGGTAGATAATCTCTTGGTACATAGCCCCTCAGTTTAATTTCATTTTGTCCGCGAAATTACCATTTTTATTGGTCAATATATTATACGAGTCTAATAAACATAATATAGTCTTTTAAGGAAACTGTTTGGAGAGAATTTTTGTTTTATTACGTCTGGGTTGAATGGAGAAGGATGCGTTCTTGAGAAGTGTGGCGATTTTAAAATACCTTTTTGGTAGTTTGAGAAAGTGTAAAGACGGCTTGACTTATTTGTTTTCATTTATTAATGTTAGAGACGGAAGTTATATAATGCATGACGAGCAAAACCTTTAAACAATTTGTTACAAAAATTGGTAAGTAATATAAAATATTTCGTGCATCTTTTTTTGGTCGGACGCCCTTAGTCTAAGTTTACCGACGATCTTGGCAGGATGGCTGGTAGCAGCTGGATGAGAGTTGCCGAAAATCGAGTTAAATGGCATGCAATAGGAAAGGCCTATGTCCAGCAGTGGACTGCTGTGGGCTGATGATGATAAATTTTTTTTCGGGCACATTGGCTGCCGCTGTTTAAATTTCTCTAATCTCGTAAAACACAATTTCGATATAATAAAAGGAAGTATCCTGAAATAACTTTTTCTCTTTTATTACTTTTCTATGCCCAAAAATACTGTCCCAATTCCAATACCATCAATAATGCAAAAAAAAAAACACAAGCGCGAAGTATTCGAATTCGAACATCAAATTAAAAAAAACTTTCCTTCTTCAAAACTTTAATTTGCCAGCTATCGCATACAGCCATCCGACAAAAACTCAGCCAGTCCTTTTCCCAACGTTTAAACTGAGTCAGGCCCTTAAGTACCAAGTTCTACCAACTTATTGTGATTGATTTTTCTCTTATTTTCTGGGGCTTGAGTTCCCTTGAGTTCGGAAGCACAACTTTCCAGAATTTTTGGAAACAAATGAACGTGAAATTTGTGGAAAGTACTTACGATTTAAGCGATTGCTTTTGAGATGGAATTGGCGGGAACGGTGATTTTTCTTTGAGAGTTATTAGTGGTTGTGAAGTGATAGTGGGCGAGTGTGAAATGTTAGGTTAGGGGCGAAAGTAATTAGTGGTTTTGAAGTTCAGGGGTGGTAATTGAGTTATTCTAATTACAATGATACCGGACTATTTAGATTGCATAAATAACTAGACGCGGCAAGCGTACCTTTTCAGAAATTAATATTTACTGGTCAGGGAAATTAATTATTAAATTGACTACCTTTGGCTGTTGTATTTATTACGCGACTGATTGACGTAGGGTGTTAATTTGAAATATTACTCTACCATCTTTCGTCAGAATTCATTCGTTAAAACTTAGATTAAATAATAAACAGACTAATTTTGGCATTTAAAATAATTAAAATGGAAAAGATAAGAGTCCCTGGAAGGACTTGGTAGTCCTTTCCCAGCAGTGGCAAAAATAAAAAAAAATACACTCAACATTTTAAGTTATAAAATAATCAAAATATTTATACTTACCTAAAAATTTACCTAGAAAAACCTACCCTAACCTACCTAGAAAAATAATAATTATTATTTAAATGTCTAGAAAAATACCTAGAGATAATTTAAAAAATAAAGAACACAGAGAATAACTGTTATCCCAGTTCTTTCCCCGAATGAATCCATCGCAGAACAAAAAAAAACGTTTTCATAATGAAAAATATTTTCAACATAATTCATATTTCCCGTAGTTCTACCTACATAAAGCGCAATATTTTACAACAACATTATTTTCTTACTCGGAATAATTTATAATCTTCGAAAAATAAGCTGGTGTTAGCTTGTATAAATAGACCCAACATAGTTGGGAAAAGGCTGGGCAGATGATGAAGCATTTAATCAGCATAAAATGTTCCCACTGCTGGCCCTCTCTGTGTGAGGAAGAGGTCTGTAATTAACCACGCGGGCCCAGTGCGGGTTGGTGGATGTCACATCACTTCGAATGTTTAGTTCTCGGACATACCAGTTTCCGCACAATATTTTCCTTCATCGTTTTGAGAGCATCACTAAGACACGATTAGTACACATAACATCACGCCTGTAATCCCCGCTGGGTTAGGCAAAGAGGTACTGTAGTACACCCACATTTCGCCAGTTATGTTTAAGTCCCATGTAATAGGGGGCGAGCCTATTGCCATCAACCGGGCACAAATCCACACTCCGGGCTCATCATCATCATCATCATTTCAGCCGAAAGACGTCCACTGCTGGACATAGGCCTCCCCCAAGCACCTCCACTTCGACCGGTTCTGTGCTTCTCGCATCCAACAGATTCCTGCGGCCTTCACACGTCGGACCACCTTGTGGGAGGCCTTCCAACTCTACATCTTCCGGTACGTGGTCGCCACTCCAGAATCTTTCGGCCCCATACCCATACCCACTCCACTGCCACTTAAGTTTGGCAATTCTTCGGGCTATGTCGGTTACCTTGGTTCTCCTGCGGATCTCCTCATTCCTGATTCGATCACGCAGGGAAACAAAAAACTCTCCATTGCCCTTTGGGTGACTTTTAGCCTTCTTCATTTATAAGGCCCATTGTGAGCGACCACGTTTCAGTGCCATAAGTCATCACTGGCAACACGCACTGGTCAAAGACTCCGGGCTGCTACTGAGAAATTCCTGATAGAAAACACCAACAACACTTTGCTCGACTTCGGAATCGAACCCAGGACCTCATGTTCAGCAGTTTAGCTTGCGACCACAAGTCAGTTTCATACACACTGACGTACAAATAGTTTGACAGTGTGTAAATATCATGTTAGTGGAAGCGCACTTAGTATGTAATTGAGTTGGTGCACAGCGGCTTTGTCACTAGATTCCTGTGGTAATACAAGTTGGAGGGTTGTGGGGAATGAGCGGTAGTGGAGCGGGCTAAGAAAAGATGAATGCTTATCTCTTGCAAACATTATGACACGTGAATACTTGGCGTAGTGGCTGCGTAGTCACAGGTTTGCGGATTCCCGAGTGGAGTAAATTAATATTTATACAGGGTTATTGGTAAAACATTAACAACCTCTTAAGAGGTCATTGTTCTCATCGTTATGAACAACTTTTACCATGGGACCAAACCTGAAATCGCGGAAAAAAAAAACAGCTGTTCCCTACGTTTATGAATTCAGAGTTACGGTGTAAAATATTTCGATATTCGAGCTCTTCTCGCTCGCTCTCGTAGGTTGTTAATTTTTTACCACTAACCCTGTATACACATGGTACAGACAGTTTAAAGTTGTTCCAGGCTTTTTGTATGTAAGTTTCTTATAAACAAAACACGCGCGGTGTCGGTTACGGTAACAGTATAGAATAGAATAATTTTTATTCATAAGTTCACATAATTATAAATTACATAGAAGTTACATCATTACAAAGTACAGTACAAAACTCGTAGTATGTAACAGTCTTCTATAACATAAACTCAAATTAACTTTTAAGCCCGCTACAGCCCATGCCTTACACCAAATCCCACTTGACGACGACTTGGCTAGATTTTAGCCCCCTCGTAAACTTAGACCCTGGTTTGTTTATCCCCCAGTTATTATTGGACCAACACTTATGCGACTACGTCGTCCATTCTGGGATGTTTTGTTGGAACCAGTGTTTAGGTTAGTTGCCAGTTTCCTTGCATGTATTGTTAATCTTGGAACTGTGTAGAACTAAGATTCCTAGTGAGCTAGTATAGCTGACATTGTAGTGTAGAGAACAACTAGTTTGCAAGGGGAGTGATTGCATTGGAAAAGCAAACAGTACTTTAAAGTATAATTTGCAGTGGAAGCTCTGACATCATCATATTACAACATCATGCATGTTTTTCCCGAAGGAGTAAAGGAATATAGATCCTACGATTCCTTTTCGCCAGTTATGTTTAGTTCCACGTTATAGCGGGCGAGCCTATTGCAATTAACTGGTCATGAATCCAGAATTTGTACTGTTTTCGCAGTGTCTAAAGACGAAAGTCTTTGACCAGTGCGTGTTGCCAGCGATGACATATGGCACTGAAACGTGGTCGCTCACAATGGGCCTTATAAGAAGGCTGATAGTCACCCAAAGAGCAATGGAGAAGGCTTGGAGTTTCCCTGCGTGAACGAATCAGAAATGAAGAGATCCGCAGGAGAACCAAGGTAACCGACATAGACCGATGAATTGCCAAACTTAAGTGGCAGTGGGCAGGGCACATTGCCGCAGAACATATGGCCGATGGGGCCGAAAGGTTCTGGAGTGGCGACCGCGTACCGGAAGACGTAGCGTTGGAAGGGCCTCCCACAAGGTGGACCGACGACCTTGCCAAGGCCGCAGGAACCCGTTGGATGCGAGAAGCGCAAAACCGGTTGAAGTGGAGGTGCTTGGGGGAGGCCTATGTCCAGCAGCGCATATGTATTGCGCTCGCAATACTAACTAGGCCAACGTCAAAATAAACAGCCCACATCTGTAGCACAACACACAAAATAGTTTTTTTTGCTCACAATCCCAATTTCGTTGCAAAAACACAGTAAAGAAAGAAACGAAATCAATACCTACTCATTTCTTAAATAAAAAGTAATTTAAAAAAATTAAACCGACTTCAAAAAGAAATTAACTCAAAATTATGAAATAACTTTAATTTCGGAAGTCGGTGTCTTGGGATCTGTATTTTAGTTTTATGCCACCGACTTCCGAAATTAAAGTTATTTCATAATTTTGAGTTAATTTCTTTTTGAAGTCGGTTTAATTTTTTTAAATTACTTTTTATTTCGTAATTTTTAGTTTTTGCACTAGTATTTGACCAAGGTTTTGAGATGTTTTCCCTTTGACACTACACCCGTAGCTCTTATCAATAAGCCAGGCCGTCACACTTACACGTATTAGTCCATATCTTGAAAATTACTGAATCGATCTTGATGAAACTTGCACTGTTCCCTAAGTTGAAGAAATTGTAAGCCAATAAAAAAAAATGGTCACGATCCGATTAATAGTTCCGGAGATATGCGTGGACAAACATACATACATACATACATACATACATACATACATACATACGTCTATGAAATTTTGTATATTTGTTTGGAAGCCCTAATAGATCATCATATGTGAATATAATGCAATTCCAATAATATTACATACATACGTATCGAATTGATAACCTCCTTTTTTTTTTGAAGTCGGTAAAAAATAAATACTAAAATGATCCAGTGACCTAAATACTGGGCTGTTTCGCGACTGTTCCCATTTCTTCAGCCCATGAGACGGCCATTTTAATTAGTTCCAACTGTTTATAATGGTAGAAAGTTTTCAAACATTCCCGACGTTTCAGTTTTTCAGTTACGTATAGTTACGTATAGTTAAGTATATTTTGTTTTTATTTGTAGTGAAGCTGGCCTTTTTGGGATGTTAGTGGCAAAAACGGAAGGTTCCTTTTGTCAAATCGTTTCGTCGGTCCGTCAGTAACAGGAAGGTCTTGGCCTAATAGCTGATGTTGTTGTATGTATGGTGAATCTTTCAAGTGTTTCACTGCAAGGCAAAGGTCTCGTCTTAAGAAGATAAAGGAACGAACATTGATCCCCACTCATGCTCACATACCGCCGTTACTTGATGTCCGTAAAAAGACAATAGACAGAAGACATGGCTTATTTTTTTCTTTTTTATGAAACCAAAAATTAAATGATAAATATTTTGAAACGCTGGCGCGACGACCTAGACTCTTTCTTGATTGATTGCACGAAAAAGGTAGCAGGCAAACATGAATGGCGAAAAACGGGGAAGACCTTTTCAGTCGCAGTGGGGGTGGGTGGATAATATTAGAAGAATAAAATATAGACCATAAACCCTCCAGCAGGTAAGTTGAGTAGAAAATACAGTCATGACATAAACCGTTATTACATTACAGTACTGTAGGCCATCCATTATTAACGTATGTTATACCTATCCATTATTTACGTATGTTATATCCATTATTAACGTATGTTATATCCATTATTAACGTATGTTATATCCATTATTAACGTATGTTATATCCATTATTAACGTATGTTATATCCATTATTAACGTATATTATATTCATTATTAACGTATGATATAGTACATTATGATACATGTGTGCTATGTTGATCATTATGCACGAGGCGATATTATCGCGCGAGCCGCAGGCGAGAGCGATAAGAAAGCCGAGTGTATATTGATTAATGCACACGCGTTTCATACGACGTTTTTCAACACACTTGCGAGGAAAAAAAACAGACTTGTATTGTTAAATATTAACTTGTATGGAAAATGGCGCGCTGGTTTTGTTTTCCCGCGCGCCGTGCTAGCCAGCACTAGCTATGCGCGCGCAACATTGACTCATTTTAAATATATTAATCTATGGCACAGACAACACCGATACAGCCTATAGAAAAAATATAATAAACACAAACCTGAAAATTGCAAAAAACCTAAGAATTTCGCGGTCTACCAGTGCGCATTCACCTTAAATTGTCTGTGGTCCCCTGCGAGTTCATTTTGCGACCAAGGACAATACAGACTATTTAAAAAAAATTGAAATATAGCCCGCGGATTTTTTCTTTCGGCATGAAGTCTCTTTGGGCGCTTTTCGAATTAGCTATAATCGCTCACATCACAGCGCTCACATCATCTCCATGGACGTAATATTACGTCCATGCATCATCTCACATGCGTTCCGATTTAGATATTACTATTATGACTGCTGAGAGCTGGCAACAATTCGGAACACTCGTGAACGCGCTCACATGACAGTGCTTACACAATGTAAAAAAGATATTATTACAGTATTTCTTTGTATAAACACCACATTTCTTCTTCAATTTCAAAAATGCCACGTTAGTTTAATTTAAAGATGATGCAACTCAAAACAAAACACACACTGACACAACCTCATACACACACTGTAATTTTTGACAGCGCTCACGGTGATATTATTCTAGGGCATGGTCGGCATTATCGCAAGATGGCGAATGTCATGACGTCATCTATGACGATTCACGGGACATCGTTATCGTTATCGCGCTCACGCTAATTCGGTTATTTCCCAATTCGGAACACATCGATTATTTCCCAATTCGGAACGCAGGGTTTGATGAGATTAAAAAAGCGCGCGTCTCCGACTAGTAAATAGTTATCTGTGGTATTACAGAACATGTGGATTAAAGTAAAGAAAAAGCACGCGTTCGTAATACACTCCATTATGGACCTTAAAGCGGTTCAATAAGAGCCACTTTACGAGCAAGTGTGTTGAAAAATCCATTATTAACGTATGTTTTGCAATTCTCACATGAATGAGCCTTTAAAACTGCCTCATTCATTCATAACTTTATTTAAACCTTTCTATTTAGGTAGACAAACCATTTCAATTTAATTTTTTTCTACTAACTCTATAATATGTGAGTAGAAAACTACCCTTGTTACCAACCCACCCTGGGCCCGCGTAGTGGATTATGGCCAATCTCTCAGTTGTAAACTTTATCAGGCTATGATTGGCATAACCTTGTGTAAAAACTAATAAAAATAATAATTGGGTAAAAACGGGACCCTATTACTAAGACTCTATTGTCCGTCTGTCAGCAGGCTGTATCTCATGAACCGTGACAGCTAGACAGTTGAAATTTTCACATACTAAAAACAGAATAAAATAAATATTTTTTCCTATACAACAAACGTGTTTTTTTCGGTGTTTTTGCCTTGTGGTACGGAACCCTTCATGTATGAGTTCGACTCGCACTTGGACAGTTTTTTATAAAGATGGCTGTTGTTTTCCCACTTTCTTACAGATCAAATAGTTGTCTCAGCGAGCAGCAAATATATAGTCCGTAAATATTTACCACTACACCCTCTCACAGAGAGGAAGCTTGTGTCCCAGCAGTGGGAATGTTATCTAGGCTGATTACAACCCCTGTTAAACTATACATCTTTTATCTTTCCCAACACATCGTCGTTTATCTTTATCTTTCGCTGTACATTTCAGTATGACATCTCGTCCCCATTTTGTACCATATATTATTACTTATACAATAGCTATATACAGGGTGCCAAGAATTCAAGTTGAACAACACAGCGGTATGAACTAGCCACAGCGACAGGGGAAATCACTAGTCGTGTGTTTAATTAAAACTCGCTGTGTTATACATATTTGTATGATAATTTTAATATGGGAGGGCTTTATTTTAACAATCGCGTCGCTTTTATGTTTTTATACTGAAATTGCTTGAATTATTTTTATGTATTTGGTGCATGAATGCAGGCAATGACATTTGGAAAAAGTAAGGCATTTGCGTAAGCAATATCATTAATGTCATGACCTTATACCCATGAATTTCGCTTTGGAATGGGCAATAGTTTCATGTTTCTGACTGACCGACTCCTTGACAACCCAAGTGTCTGTAAATGGTTAAATTAAAAAAATGCTTTGATTTTCAGTTTTGGCTCAGCTTATTCAGCATGGCATGTCTTTTCCATGCATCTCTTTCATTCGACATCTCAGCGTTTTTTTCGATTCGACATCTTACCGTTCATCTTTAGCGCAATATATCCTTCTCTTTAATATCAGATTCTATTCTAAGAGTTATCTACAACTCTTCTCTTTCTATTCTTAGAGTGATCATCATCTGTCGAGCTTTTCCCCAAGTATGTATGTTGTGGTCGGCTACCCGTCTATCCGGATGTAGCTGAATACCAGTATTTATACATGGAGCGACTGTCTATCTGACCTCCACAACCCAGTTGCTGGGTAACACGATACCTCTTGGTAAGACTGGTTGGTGTAGTTATCTACAAATATTATGCAGAGAACTGTTTGCGTAACATGCTCCTTCTTATTCTTCCACTATATACATATACTGAAGTAAGAGTCGAGCATTGTCATAAACTTAAGTCCATATACATATTTCCGAGTTATTCCGATCTGATCCCCTAAACCCCCCCCTCCTCGATCCCCTGCTAGTTCTTCTTCTGTTTTAATCTCACCTTACCTACACTTCAAAACGCTTAACCTACAAATATTGCTTCCTATGTTCCCGACAGACACACCGATCGTTTGATTCAGAAACAAACACAGCGACAAGGGAAATCACGCTCAACAAACTTTAATTAAAATGAATTAAAATGCTTAATTAAATCGCGCAATGTGCCAACTTCTGCAACTATTTCATTATCTTCGTCTCTCTCTTGCATAAGTGTTTTGTATAGCGTTTTCTCGGCTAACGTTGCTCCGCATAGTATTTTAATTGGAGAAGTTTTTAGATTTGGAATGAGAAACTATCAAATGCTTTTTGTCTCTAGGTTAGACCTCTTTCTGAAAACTATCTTCAGTTTTTTCGTTTTTATTTCATATAGGTGTGGATATGTAACGACTAGGACTGGTGAGGAGAAGGTCCCGTTTTTACCCTTTGGGTACAGAACCCTAAAAACTGTTTCATAATTGAATTGAAAAAAATTATATAGCTTAGTTTTTGGTCAGTAACCGGTCATTTTTTTCTTAAGAAACGAACCTTATTATTTCGTAGATACCTATTAAATATCATAGAAATGAGTCGGTACTTATTAAAAAAAATGGTTGCCTGTAAAGTCGGTTTTACGGGCGAAGATTTTACGTGACAACGACCGATCATCCGATCATAGTTGAGTGGGAGAGAGACGCAAGGCATTCGGCGGGCCTCTCTCTCGTTCGGTGACTCATCGTAACGTTACCGAGCGTTACACTTTTTCATAAGTGACTCCCAGTCGCAACCTAATTTAAGACGTTGTCACGTCAAAATCTTTAATTCACTTACTGACAGAACACAGAGCCTAAACCGCTGGGTCCAGAAGCCTGACAAACGTTCCCTGTACAGACGCCAGTACATCAAGCTATTACAATCTGTCGAATTTCTTTAATAGATTTTCAACTTTATCGCTAAAGCATATATGGTTCAAAGTTGATTGGGAAAATTTAAGTTTCAGGGAATTTGATGTGCTGGCGTCTGTACCTATAAAGAAAGCGAGCAATAAGGAAGGCTTTTTGAAAATTCACACCCCTAAAGAGAAGCAGGAGATGAGAATCTCAACGGGATCATGACTTGTAATGTATAACTCACCTAAACAAAACAAGTATATTTTTACTCTCACATGTTTTCCTGAACGTTCCGCCAACAAACTCCCAAAACAGGGGTGACAAACTATTGGCGTTTTAATTTAGAAATTTTAATGAAACTCGACCCCTGGAGTGGAACTTTCAGTTTTATAGTTACGCAGGCACGTTACGGTCAAATGCCAATTAAATTTAATAATTAACTTGTTTATAATTAATCTGTTTGCACGAGTTGGTTTATGGGAGTTTTATAGTTTTGTTTTCAATGTTTTTTTATCGTGTTGTGTTGAATAATTTATGATTTGGAGTTTTTTATGTAGCAATTGAGTGCGTTTTGTCGAATTATTTGTCTAGCTGTCGCCCGTGACTTCATCTGCAATCCAGGATGAAAAGTAGCCTACGTCCTTCTCCAGGTCCCAGGCAAGGTCAGGTCCCATCTGACAAGTTTCATAACGATCCGTTCAGCCGTTTTTGTGTGATTGAGAGATTGAGTAACAAACACACATATAACACACAATACTTTCGCATATAACACATAATATAAGCCTGATTATGACTTTTTTATGTAGCAGTAGGTAGAGAGATCCGTTGTTTTTATTGAGTTTTTTGTTTTTGTTTATTTATGGTATAAAATAAGACTTCTATTGCACCAAACCACATTAATTAATAACAGTACACAACCAATCTTTTCAATATGTCTGCAAGTCAAAAGCAAACACAAAAAATAATAAACCGACAGACTAAAAACAGTCCCAAAACCAGAGACACAAACCGCCTAAAACCAAATCCATCATCAATATTTCATCCGGATGAAATATTTACTGTACCACCATTATTTTTACTAGCAGCTTTCAAAATTGGAATCGGAAAAATCCTCGCCATACATCAAAGCCTATCAAAGCATAGACAAAAAAGGAACAGTTTGTAATCTGATCACGCGTTTGTGATTGCAATGTAATATTTTTTTTTTATATTTCAAATCGGTCGTCAGCTTTCATGGGATTGGTTAACGATACGCTACCGGTTCATATCGCGTGGTTGACGGCCCGTTGATTGGTACTGACAGCGGTGCACAAAGTTTCATGAATGTATGACTTTGGAAACAATATTGCACTCTTAGTGCTGTGGGTCCCCCATAACAATCAAAAACATAACACTTTGTGGGACGCTAATCCCCCATAGGCGTATAATAACAAATAAAACTTCTATTTGTCTCGTTCAATGTCCGTAAACCGATTAATTATAACACAGCCAAAACTACACTGTCTCCTGTCAAACCATTTAATGAAACACAACGCTACTTCAACCTTGCTCTCAAAACAGTTTGAAAGCTACTGTCCATGCCAACACAAATGAGCTTGTCAAGTCCAGCTTTATGCTTCGTCGTCGAAACCTAAATGGTTTTTTGACAACCGCCATTGATCTGAACTTATAACCTTAGGATTTTTACCCACTGACGTGCGTACTGTACCTACTATCAATTTATATATATTCTACGACATGCTGGTTTCCCGAGAAGGTTTTCCTTCACCGTTTTCAGAGCAGTGTGCAGTGAGTGGTGGAAAAATCAGAGAGCATACCTCTTCTAAAATAAATAACTGATACAAATGCCAAAACCGTTTTATATTCGTTAATAGAACAACTGTTTGAAAACCATGGCCAGGTACGCATAGCAATTTTTAGGGTTCGGGCGAATAGAATATTGCAACTTATAAATTGGTAACAAGTTTATACAGTAGGTAGGTTCATACATGATGTTACAGGAGCAAGAGCATATCGAGAACAAAGTGTCCGGAAGCACAATATTACGATAACAAATTTACAATCTTCCAAATAACTTTGAACAAGACAGTAAGTTACGACATAGCTATATTTACAGTCGTATCTCAAAACTTTTGCACGGCAGAGCATTAAAATTTCATATTTCCAAGATTCTGCAACTGACACTCTCTACCTATATATTATTCTTTATGTTGTTTTGCCATTCTCAAATCGTTTGGAAATAAACTACCAATAATTTTGACTGTAAGGGCTGGCGCAGACCTGGCGAAGCTAGGTTTTTATGCCAAACAAATTTCAATATTGGATTTCTGAAAATAAAGTCGGAAATAAATAATCTTTTCACACCACCTGCTCGAAAATGTCAAATTATATATCAAGCAACCTTAACCTAAAGTGAGTCATTAGTGGCCGGGGGCACAGCCGGTCAATAATGTTGTACTGGATTTCATTATGACCCGCTGGTCAATAATGTGATTTGAATTTGGAATCTCACATGCTCAGCTAAATTGGCAGTATAGTACTAACAAACACCCTTTGGTGCCAGAAAGAGGAAAGCTATTCTCGATACCCTTACTACGCGTGGATGATATTCTCGATTTCCTACAAAATCATAACGACTGCTTCTTCATATCGTTGCCATGTTTTCGAAGACATAATATTGTAAGAATAATTAGATAACTACGAACCATTTTTTAAAAGGAATGGAATAACATTAAAACTGGCATTATTAATAACAAATACCGTACCGCGCCGTAATACCGTAATAGTAATTGGCTGTAACATTAGTTAATTTATTTTAAGTAAACTGCGCAAAGATTGCTGTGGATTTTGTGAATAAATAAATAAATAATAAAACCTATCTATACTACAGTCGATTTATCACATTTTATCAAAAATACTCTATTTTCACGAGCGTCTCCAATGACGTTCTAAATTCAAAATGCATACAGCCAATCATCCAAAACCATTCTACCAGCCCTGTATAAATCTTAGTTTACACAAACGCCACTTCCATGAGAGTGATATCAATAGACACACACGACAAAACCGTAGAAGAGACTTTTTTTTTGAAAATCGAATTGTTCGTGTCTTGGCTACTTATTGGTAGACGCAATGAAGGCGCGAATTTTAGGCATTTAAACTTTAAATTTATCAACAAAGTATTATAAAATGTCGAGTGATGAAAGTGATTGTACTCCTGAATTCATTACAACCGAAGCTAATAATATTTCCAATGATTTACTGCCGGAAAAGTCAAAGGAAACTTATATAAAAGCCTACGACAATTTCCAAAAATGGAAAAGTACGAAAGGCGTCAAGTCCATTTCGGAACCAGTTCTATTTTGTTTTTCGTACTATGGCTATTATTTTCTCACAGTAGGTGTAAAAAGTAGAGTATCCTCCTCTGGGCTAAAGGTGTCTTTGCCTTGGGCTAGCTTGAATCCCTCGCTGCATTCAGGATTCTTGTATTAACTCCCTCGCTTCGCTCGTGAGTTAAATCCCGAATCCTTCATTGCGCTCGAGATTCAACATGACGCCCGTGACATTAGACACCACTTTAGCCCCTCGGTGCATAATCTACTATTGCTGCTCTTCGACTATTGAATTTTTCTTTATTTTTAACTTAAATTTCAATCAGTGCAAGTTTGATATTGCAGTGAATGTCGTGATGGCCCAGTGGTTAAGCCTTCGCCTCCCATGCACGAACTTGTGGATCTAAATCTGGGCAAGTACGTATGTGACTTTATAAAATCATATGTACTTTCTAAGTTTATCTTAGACTTCACTGACTAAAGGAAACATCGTGAGGAAACCTGGACTTATAAATATATAAGTCTAAAATCGCTAATCCATCTTGAGCAATCGTGATGATTAATGACGTAATTTTTCTTTCTTTCTTTAAAAATAATTCTTTAAAAATTAATTATGCATGATATGGCAGTGTGCAGTGTGGCAGTGGTCAGGGCACATTGCTCGCAGAACAGATGGCCGATAGGGCCGAAAGGTTCTGGAGTGGCGTCCGCGTACCGGGAGACGTAACGTTGAAAGGCCTCCCACAAGGTGGACCGATGACCTGGTGAAGGACGCTAAAATCCGCTGGATACAGAAGCACTGAACTGGTCGAAGTAGCGGTGCGTGGGGCAGGTCTCTGTCGAACAGTGGACATTTTTTGGTTGAAATGAAGAAGATGATCCATGGAATTTATTTGCAAGTTATGATTTCACTGTGCTCTGCTTAGCCTGGTCTGCGCCAGCCCTAAAGCTCCGCCTCGATGCCTGTTCTTATCGTTTTTCGGTATCAGCCGTGATAGTGTTTGTTTTCTCTCCTTTTGATACAAGCCAGCCGGTTTGAGGTTTTTTCCTCGATAAAGTTGATTGGTCGGAAAATATTCGAATACCGTTTTTGCCTTTAGTCTGATAGCTGTGGGAATAGTGTTTCTTTTCTATTATTCTATGAAATATCGACAGATACAGTTCCGAGGCACTGGAACTGTATCTGTCGATATGGCTTCAAAATTGATACAGTTTTGAAGCCGAGGCATCCAGTTATTCTACTGAATCTGTCATTATTTGGGCACCACAGAAAAATTCCGAATAATAGGAATCTATTATTATCAGAGGCGTCCATACATATACATTGAGTAACGGAGGTAATCTATTAATAAAGGCAGCACAAAGAAATAGTTACTGAAAAATCAAAATCTAATTCAACACACTTCCTATATAGGTAAGTACTGAATATTCTTTGGCAGGTAATGCACAGACTAAACCGTAAGTTTCCGTGGGCACTAAGGAAGCATAAGAAAATAGGGGATGAAAGTTTGTGTGAACGTTCATCAGTTTTGCCGAGTTGTGGGAAGTCGCATCGGGCACGTGGCTTCTCTGTTCAGAAAACATCACAGTCACTGTACCTTTAGATATTCCTACAACACCAATTATAGTTATTTTATTAAATTTATGTAAGTATATTGACATTATTATTAGTTCTATTTAAATATGTGAATTGTTTTTGATTTTGTATATTTTATTTTCTCTTCTACTATTACACAAATTGTGTACATCTATTTTTTTATCTACATTCCTATTGCAGGAATGCCGGAAGAGATTTCTTTAGAGTTAAGTATCACTTTTGCACGTATTTTCTGTTATTTTCTTCTGGACTGTTTGTATTTGTATAAATAAATGGTTAAATAAAATAAATAAATGCTCTAAAAATATTCACTCAAAACAAAACCCACAAATCCTTCCAATACCTTTCCACTTTCAATAAAGAATTAAAAATAGACCAGCAAGAAACAAAGGAACGCTATTCCCAAAGGCAGATTCCGTAGCAAAGTGCACCGGAAACTTTAAGGAAAGGAATGCCGAAGTTCGACCAAAGTATTAGCGGTGGTTACTTTTGGTGGCGAAACCAGCAACCAGTAGGTAGTCTTAGAACCTGGGGCTAGTGATTTCGTAGAAGATGGGTAATTTTGTGTAAGCAAGTTTGGTGTTAGTTTCAGGTTTCTTAATTAAAGGAGTTTTGATGTTGAAGATAGAAGAGAAAATTGTGTGTGCAGAGAAAGTTGTGGAGTTTGTGAGTTTAAAGATGTGGATTTGTAGGTAAAGGAAAGTAGGTCAATGAAAGAACGATAAATGCTTAATTTATCATTAGAAATATAATATTACATAATATCTTATAATAAGGACGACCGACACAATGATGTACTTAAAATTAACATATTCCATGTTGAAGCCCTTGTTTCTAATTGACGTCTTTCCCACGTAAGCAAATAATATACAATAACAAGTTGATTTCAGAATGGCAAAAAAGGACAAGACTCATAAAAAACTGGAGCGCAAACTGAACTTTTTATGTGGGTATTAAAGTTATTTACCCAAAAACACACATTTGTTTACATGTTTGGATACTGAATAACGAACGCAGTGTAGGTACGAATATTAAAGATAGCCACAGAAATCGAAGACGAAGCTATTATTAGAGTTATATATTTAGTGCTTCAGAAGGATAAAAATATGAGTATATTATTAGAACTAATCATAGAAGAGCTTAAACATTACAAAGAGATAAACAATCACCTGAACAAGAACAATAGTTATTATTTTATACAACTTCAATATTTCGCAACGTATCAGCAATATAAGTTGTTAAGAATATATCGTGATACATTTATTTTCGTGATATATTTCTTATTTTTTCTCGATTAACATTAAGATCCTTTATACACTCTACTGTTACATATTTGCATTGCCAACAAAGAAACAGTTTATAAAATCCTTCGGACTGATCTCGCTGAACTTTGAAAAATGTTTGTTTAATGTACCGACATCTTGACCGTCTGGCGGTTCGACAGTGAGATATAGCTCTCCTGATGCTCTTTGACGCCTCACTTAGGCTTCACAATATTTATCTTCAAACAGAACTTTAAATAAAATACCGTCTTGAACTCAAAAGAGAATGCTTTGGGCACGTGGAGTTGAGAAACAGATTTATTTTTCATT
Organism: Oligia fasciuncula; assembly: GCA_963082905.1. Classification (NCBI taxonomy): domain Eukaryota; kingdom Metazoa; phylum Arthropoda; class Insecta; order Lepidoptera; family Noctuidae; genus Oligia; species Oligia fasciuncula. Next base: position 1,331,754 of record OY720412.1, on the reverse strand, counting down.
CATGAAGAATTGCTGCAGAGAGCTTGTTTTGTTGTCAGCTGTGTTTATTAAATGCTTCATAAATAGTGGGTGCATATTTTAATATTTATTTAGTTGTCATATTAATATTATCGAAACCATTTCCTTTTACTAATTTCTGCATTCAATAAAGTTATATAACATTCAGCAATTGCTTTATAAATAAGTTAATTAAAAACTCTCGTAAAAAGTTAAAATCAATTGTGCATACATAATAATAATTAGTCCTGCTTTCTTCCCATGGCGGTAGGGAGAAACTAGAACTTCACCTGCTACGATCCTTACAAAATTTACTGTAACAACTTCATTAGATTTCTTTCAAATGTCATCATTTATGATAATTTCTACAAGTTTACCTACAACAATTTTACTATCGATTAAAAGTCCCTAAGAACAGGCCACCTAAGATAAAATCAGAATATCCAAATCATTATTTTATCCGGATAACGTGGGATTTCAACCTTAATATCCGGAATCGTAGCCTTCCCAGCTGGAAGGTTTGCGAGCATTCCAAGCCAAGATTGGAGGCTTTCCGAATAGCTTGGGAAATTTTCTGAGCACAAATTATTACAGCCGCGGCTTTGTCGGCGACGATGGTGTCATTTGAAAATCGTGGCTGTTATTTAAGGTAAATGATTGTATTTAAAATAGAATCATAGAAGCATACCTTATAGCCGGGCACTGCCCCCTAAGATACAGGCCTAGCCTAGTTTAGGGGACAGGGTTGAACTTATTGTACTATCTACGTAATGCTAAATTAAGATATTTAATATGTATACAGTGCAATGTACTTGAACTTTGTGGTAATAAACAATTTATTATTTATTTATTTTATATGATTTTCGATTTATGAAGTAAGAAAGAAGGAGAAAGAAAGAAAATACTTTTATTTGCGGCAAATATGACACTTAAAAAAAACACAAACAAAAAAAAAACAAAATAACAATTTGGGAGAAAGTATGCGTCACATCTCCGCAAAACGGCCATCGCTCAGCATAATGCTAAGACCCTATACGAGACAGAGCCCCAGCGCTGGTAAGATGATGATGATAGTAAGATGCTGATGCTGATGCTGTGATTTATCCCTTATTGAACCCCTTTATATGTTTCTTTTTAATCCTTCCTAAGTGTTCATTTCCGTTATAACGTAAAGAACTCTTGTGCAAAATGCTTATAGCCCCAGTGGTTTAGGTTATGCGTTGTCTGTCAATGAGGAAATTTAAGATTTTTACTAGATAGATTTTGTGTAAACCAATCCAAGCCTGCGACTCGTATAACTTCACAATAATATTGGAAAGACACTCGTAAAAACATTGCTCCACATTGAACATCAAATATATTTTCTTTTACCTCGATGACATCATAGTCCCGGCAGGTGGGTACAGAAGGCACCTCATTGTGTATTCTCGTCGGCTGTCTATTGAACAAAATTGTCTTACTAGCTTGTCATCGAAGGAATTTTGTACAGGAAATATATTTTTGTAAGGCGCGGAAAGAATGAATTTTAATAATAAGAAAGAAAATTATAGGGATTTTTAAAATATGAAGCCTTACACGGAGCAGTTAAAAAAAAACAGTGGCACTCTGGGAGTGCCGACAGAAGTGAAAACTTGAACAATTACGTGTGTATTTCTTGAATCGTCTTATAAAGAAAACACAAACAGAATACTTTGCCATCACTCACTGACATATCGGATATACATTAAAACCGAGTACATCCCGAGGACAGCCGAACACATCCAAACGTAGCGCGGTGTCGGTTACGGTAACAGTGGCGCGAGTTCAATGATTTTTTCCCATCTCAAAAAATGCCTAACGCGCCTAGAAAGAAGTTTTTACTTCAAAAATTAGTATGCTCAGATTTTTCAATCGATATACAAAAAAAATACATAAGTACTCCTATAAACTTCCATCATTATCACCATTCTCCCCCTTTCGACCATTCGCCCTTATCTCAATTTTTTTTGGGGTCGGCGCAGTCTTCTTCTTCCATACTTCTTTATTACTCGTCAAAGTCACAGCATTTATTTCAAATAGGCACATAAAAAGCACTTTTGAACGTCAAAAATTACAACTAAATAGAATTGATTCTAGTCGCCCATTCCAAAAGGTAATTTTCGTATGGAGAAGAATGGGCAAGAAACTCCACCGTTACTCTTTTAAAATGTTTTACAATATTTCGTCATCTCAGTCACCCCCTTTTTTAGCCAAATCATCTTACTCAATCCATCCTCCCATAAAATTTTACAGCCAAGTATCTAGCCTGATAAATAAACTAGGTTCAAATCTTCAAAACAATATCACAACAAACCATTCTAGTTTTGCTGAAGATAAATGAAAACCATGAATGATGAGGTCCCATGACAACAGACTGATGGTACAGCTAACGACCCGGAACATGATAGCACTAAGATACACTCACAGAAACATACATTAGTCCTTCACATTAGAAGAGCGAAGTAAATAGGAACTGCAATATTTAAGTAATACATTGTAAGCTTATACATTAGGTACAAGTTGGAGACGACATTCATCAATCTGTCTAGCCTTTTCCCGACAATGTTGGGGTCGGCTTCCAGTCTAACCAGATGCAGCTGAATACCAGTATTTTACATGGAGCGACTGCCTATCTGACCTCCACAACCCAGTTACTGGGTAATACGATACTCCTTGGTAAGACTAGTTGTCAGACTTTCGGGCTTCTGACTACCCGTAACGACTGTCAAAGATTCACGAATGACAGCCGGGACCAACGGCTTAACGTTCTTTCCGAGGCATGGAGGGATCTCGGTTTGTAAAGATGGTCACCCATCTACAGACCAACCGCGGCAAGCGTAGCTTAACCTGATCGATCGACCTGTGCGGCTGTTAATATTTAGCCACGGACCCCACAAGGTGGAGACGACACTATGACAAAAGATTAAACTGCGTATATCTAATGCCGTTCACAGTCTGCATACAAAAGTTCAATACAATATATCTAATAGTTTAGTCACTAGAACCCATTAGTTGGCCCATCACTACTATTTGGTTTGTTTGATATAAAATTTTTAAAGTGAAAACTTTTTTAGGCGCGTTGGGCATTTTTTGAGATGGGAAAAAACCATTGAACTCGCGACACTGTTACCGTAAGCGACACCGCGCGTGTGTTGTTCATAAGACGATTAAAAAAATACCCGCTTCGGATGTATTCGGCTGTCCTCGGGATGTACTCGGTTTTAATGTATATCCGACTAGCTTTCGCCCGCGACTTCGTCCGCGTGAAATTTCACCCTCCCCCCTGTCACCCTCTTAGAGGTGGAATTTCGAAAAACCCTTTCTTAGTGGATACCTACTCTTCACAAAGAACACACCCTCCAAATTTCATGTCTCTAGGAGCAGCGGTTTAGACTGTGCGTTGATATATCAACAATCAGTCAGTCAGTTTACCATTTTATATATATAGATGTCAGTGAGTGATGGCAAAGTATTCTGTTTGTGTTTTGTTTTCACTTAGATAGTCTACGGAGTATCGAACACTGTAGATAGATAATAAAATCAAAGATGAAATGAGTGAACAATAGGCCGTCTTATCGCAGTCAGTGATTTCTGCCGGACCACTCTAGGATGGACAGAAATAATTACATCTTCTTCTTTTAGTTTTGTACTATAGATAAAATCCTTAGCTTTGATAGATCATAGCTGTTTAATAATATTATTTTAATAATACCTTTAATTCCCAAATGGTATATGCCCGCGAACGCTGTCCGTGTGGAAGTCAACTAATATCATAAAATATCACCGTACGGTTACTAAAAAAAAAAAAAACAAATTGACGTATCATCAATTCATCATCCATTTTGAGCGCGTAGGTGAACTTTTGTAGGAAAAGGCAGATTTTTTTTATAATAAGACAAAAAATCAAAGAGCAGTGGTGGCCCAGTGGCATCGGCCGCAACCACCACACCACCACTCACCACATCACCACTGCTCTCAAAACGGTGAAGGAAAACATCGTGAGGAAACCGGCATGTCCTAGAACCAGAAATTTCGAAGACATTTGATATATACCAACCCGCACTGGGCCCGCGTGGTGGATTACGGCCCACTCCCTCTCTCAGAGAGGAGGCCTGTGTCCCAGCAGTGGGAACATTATAGGGTGATTACGATGACAAAAAATTTCAACGCAGGGGGTTCCAGAAGCATGTACTGAACCCATGGTAACAGGTTGGGTGTTGATGTCCCTGCCACCCTGAATACGAGTACCGAGTACATAATCCCTGTATATGTACTGATAACAACATAAAGCATAAGCAATCGCAAGCTTTTATGTGAGAAGTGAATAGGCAGTCATTTTAATAACTCTTGGTAAGTTATGAAAATATTAAAAAGAGAGTATTGAATATTGAGACTCCATTTTTCAAGTTTTACTTTACAGCTTTTCAGCCTAGTTAAACGGTGAGTGACGGGTCACTGACGTCAGTTTATCCCATGACAATTGATACGACTAACGATTCGGAACACGTCGTTCGTATACGTTCGTATGTATGTATGTGTTAGTACAGATTTACTGATATCACTCTGTGGGGACCCATTCCAATAGCTGACTAGATTGGAAACGATTGGGCTAGACTTTTTATTTTGGGATCCAGACCCTTTTTTGTTTGTGTAGAAATATTATTTGTTCTTTTTTGAGGAAGGTTTTTTTTTGCGTGGTCGTCAATAGAATTTTGATTTAGTGATTAAATTGGCAATACAAAAAAAATGTGATCAAAGGCGTTGAAAAATTCTATAATCAGCTGTTATCGCTATATTAGTCAAAAGCCTCAGTGACTGTTCACTGATTATAGGCTTCCTCTAAGAATCATCAGTATCTTCAGTAAAAAGACGTCAATTACTATCATTGACCTGTCCCAAGAGTCGCCATCTCTGTTCATTTAAATAAATCAAACTCCAACTCAAAGCATTTATTTCAATTAAACTATTTACAGGCACTTTTAAATTGTCAAGAAGTCGGTCATTCAGAAAATATGAAGCTAGTTGCCCATTCCAAAGCGTAGGTACCTATGGAGAAGAACGGCCAAGAAACTCCATGGACACTCTTTTAAATTGTATTTTTACAAAAATAATAGTTACATCATTAATGTTGAATTTCGCCAGTTATGTGACTCTAAGGCCACTATCATCTTCATAATCAGCCTATAATGTTCCCACTGCTGGGACACAGGCCTCCTTTCGGTGAGAGGGAGTGGGCCGTAATCCATCACGTGGGCCCAGTGCGGATTGGCAGATGTCACATGTCTTCGAATTTTTGGTTCTAGGACATGCCGGTGTCCTCACAATGTTTTCCTTCACCGTTTTGAGATCAGTGGTGATGAAATAATTTACGCAAAGTAAAACACCTGTTTGGATTCGAACCTACGACCTACAACCACAGAACATAATACTCTCTAACGAGACCTACAATTCGTAACTCGCGGCCGTTGCCACTTGGCAACCACTGCTTAATGCCATCAACTGGACACGAATCCAGACTCCGAGCTGCTACTGAGAAATTCCTAATCGAAAAGCCAATATCATTTTACCCGACCTGGGAGTCGAACCCAGAACCTCATGCTCAGCAGTAGCCAAAATCAATATCTTATCTTTTTGTGACTTCAGTTCAATTGTTCACCCTTACTTTATTTATTCATCCAATTGTAACCAGATAACAAGACCACATCGGGACAAAATACCTAATATCTCAAAATGATTTTTCTAAACTACACCCCGTTCCATTCAATTTAAAACTTTACCATATCTTAGTAGGGTTGAAATTCCTTTATTTTCTACACTAGTAGAGCTAATATATTCCGTAGATGTAGCGACTATATTCCAAACGTTTTCTATGAATATCTGAGCTTGTCTGTTACTACGAATGGGTTTCGATTTATTTAATTCTGAATACCTATATGTTGGGTCGACCCGAGTGGAATATTGACCCGATAAGGTAAAGGCTATGTAATGAATTTGGTTCTATTAACGATAGCTTTGAAATTGGTGATGGAGATTATCAACACGAGGTTTTCGAAAATAGGGAACGTGATTTGGCAATGGTTGTAACGGTCAATGGCTTGTCAATGCCTTGAATGTCGTAACAAATCATCTGACTTTTATATCGTGAGAAAAATATTAACTGCCATTTTCAACTACGAATCTAGAGGACTGTCCAGAAAAATAATTCCATATTTTATTTTCATTCAAGCACAACATGTTAGATTAGCAGAAACTCTCGAGGCTAAGAAAAAAATAATTCTGGGTTTTGGAGGTCAGATAGGCAGTCGCTCCATGTAAAATACTGGTATTCAGATGCATCCAGCTAGACTGGAAGCCGTCCGTAGCCGACCTAGTTGCGAAAAGGCTAGCCAGCTGAAGATGATGATAAATACCTTATATCCTTAACCGGATTAACTGTTCACTGTAGACTGGGGGCAATTGATTTCAAACCCAATTCAGCGATATATGCCCATGCTTATATCGATGAATTGGGTTTGAAATCAATTCCATATGTATGGACAGATAAACAAACCTAATTCAATATTTCCAAGTTATGACGTGAAGTTGCGCACACCAATCAGTTTGAAAACCCTCAAAACAAATTCCCATATAGAAAACGTATGTGTGAAAATGTGTTTGTTATTCCAGCCTATGGCATTCATGGGTTGCAGCAGAAAATCAGCGTCAGGGGGTACACCTTGTGTTGTCATCTGACATTATGCTGAGCTGAAGCCCTTTTGGCAGCATAATAATTTGTTTTCTGTTTCTATAGTTTTAAGGTATATTTATTTCGCTGTAATGACAACAAACGCATTTTTCTTTTTTTTTAACCGACTTCATAAAAGAGGATCTGTATTCGACCCGTGTGTATGTATGTTTGTATGACCGCGACTTTCTAAAAAACTAATGAACCAATTTTGATGTTTCTTTCATTAGCGTGATCTACATACTTTCAAGAAGGTTTTAGTATATAATACATTAGGTCATTATTCTTATATACAAAGTTATATGCATAAATGTACTGCATCTCCGGAATTTTATAGGAATCAGCGACTACGATGTCTTCAATTCTTCAATGCACCTTAGCTTGGCACATGCTGTGCAATTGGATATTCTATGTTTGTTTTTAATGGATAAGGTACGCCTCAGGGGGTCTTTATTTCTTTCTAAAACAAAAGACACGACACAAAAAGTATATACAGATAATTCAAGTCCCCAGTGGAATATTGAACTCAATGGAACCCAATTTGAAACCAGTCCAGACTTTTGGGATAGTTTAATCTAATTTAAGTTGATAATGTCCTACGGGTGTCCCTTGGTATGTTACTGTTTATCTTATTAGGTGAAATTACAATATGTTATGATCTACTATGACATATTATACAGGGTGAAATTTTCAAAGCGTACCTGGAGGGAAAGTACTCTAAATACTGAAGACAGCAAATTTTACTCAAAGGACGACCCGTAACGACTGTCGAATATCCACGAATAACAGCCGGGACCAACGGCTTAACGTGCTTTCCGAGGCACGGCGGGGTCACGGTATGTAAAGATGGTCACCCATCCACAGACCAACCGAGGCAAGCGTAGCTTAACCTGATCGATGGACCTGTGCGGCTGTAATAACTTAGCCTCCTCATTATTTTCACATGTAACGTTAATAATAATTATATCAGCCTAGTATAGTCCCACTGCTGGGCATAAGCCCCTTCTCATACCTACAGAGAAAGCACGGGCATTGATCACCACGCTAGCTCAAGCCGGATTGGCGTTTTGACGTGACAACGTCTTAAATTAGGTTGCGACTGGGAGTCACTTATGAAAAAGTGTAACGCTCGGTAACGTTACGATGAGTCACCGAACGAGAGAGAGGCCCGCCGAATGCCTTGCGTCTCTCTCCCACTCAACTATGATCGGATGATCGGTCGTTGTCACGTAAAATCTTCGCCCGTAAAACCGACTTTACAGGCAACCATTTTTTTTTTAGACGTATAATCGTAACTCGGTTTAGAATCTAAAACGGAGTTATGCCTGCCTGTATTGAAACAAAACCTATTCTGCATTCGTAATTTATTTGCCAAAAATGTAAACAAATATCAGGCTATGGAAAAATTACTTTATATCCTACACAATAAAGTTCAGTTTACGCTACAACTTCAAACATTTTTGTAACGTTTTCAATAGTGCTAGTCATTTTGAAATCAACTTAATTACCATTAAAATAAAGTTGATATTTGTTTAACTTGAAATAATATGAATTTGAAACATCAAGTTTGAATTGACATTAGTTCATATCATAACATCACGTCTGTATTTCTCCGAAGGGTTAGGCAGAGGTATACCTATATTACACCTAGATTTTGCCAGTTATCTTCAAGTATAGACGCCAAGCACATCAAACTAATTCAATCTGTCAAATTTCTTTAATAGATTTTCAACTTTATCGCTAAAGCATAAGATTCAAAGTTGATTGGGAAAATTTAACAGTTTCGGGTAGCTTAATGTGCTGGCGTCTGAACCATAGTTCCAGTTGTTAATTATAACGCTAACTGCTTGTACACCAGTATTATGTATGTAAATGTCATTCCTGTCTGCAATAATTTAACATTAAAGTATCAAATTCTCCGCTAATACCGTAAACGAGTTGGATAAGACACGTATCCATTGAGCAGTCAAGCACGAACCGTATTTATTGGTTCCGTATGTAAGAAAACTTACCCCGCATCATCAGGTACTTGAATAGTAATAAGTATTATTTTATATTCGACAGGCATTTGTGTAAATAGCCTTGCTACTTTACCTAACAAACTTTTTGAAAAGATTTTTATCGCGACATGAGCTAAAAGAAATTCGTACCAACGAGAGAAATACAGTAAAAATTACCGACCTTTTATATACAGCGCGGTTATTGCGTAACCTAAAACCAGAAGGAATGGCTTTTATTTTGACAGTTCAACAACATCCATTTCGTTATTTACGCTACGTCATGAATATTTTTTGTTAGAACACAGCCCTGTGCAAATTCCGGTTGTGTCCTTTATAAAAATGTAAGCTACCCTTGTCCCCTTTCATTTCCACATTAAACCTTTAAAAAATCATTTAACCAAATAACCACGGAACCCTAAAAACTCGATATGAATGCATCATAGAGCTCACGTGCCAAGCTGTGTAATTTATCACTCTGCGCCGGGTTCCGCATACAAATGGTTTCAGAGATAGCTGCGGAATTCTGAAGTGGGGCATATTGTGCCCGATTCTGATGGTTGATAGTATCATCAAGGTTTAGAGAAAAGAGCTAGGGGTAATAGGGTAGCTGGAATCCACTTTAGCCCTGGATCGAAAAAGTTGAAAGTCGTGGGGAGAGCCTTTGCCCAGCAGTGGGATGATGCTGGCTAACAGTAGTAGGTATATCTGGAAGGAAATACCATGCTATGGTGCTCTGGGATTTTTCAATCAGTCAACCTGGCATAGAAGAACTTGCACTAACCGCATTGAAACAAAATTTTGTTTCAGTGTGGTTAGTGGAAGTCCTCAGGTGCGGTTCGTCCAGGTGCGGTTGAAATCAGTGCTCTGAGTGGAATATCTCGAAGGATGGGAACTTGTGACTTAAAAAAATTATTGTAAGTACATTTCTAATCGATTAGGTAATTAAGGTGTAGGAAAACTTTGTATGAGAACCTGTAATTGTCTGAAGTTTACCCTATCTTAGTTTTCCCTATCCCTAACTTTAGTTATTTTTAAGACTATTTTATAGGCAAGAATAATCAAGGAACTATATTTTAGAAATTATTTTTTACTTGAATCTCAAAAGACGACGTGGTTTTACTTGCTGGGTTTAATCCATACTAATATTATAAATGCGAAAGTCTGTCTGTCTGTCTGTTACCTCTTCACACTTAAACCGCTGAACCGATTTAGATGAAATTTGGTACAGAGATAGTCTGAGTCCCAGGAAAGCACATAGGATAGTTTTTGTCCCTTTATTCCCACGGGATCAAAACTTACGCGGGTGAAACCGCAGGGCGCTGTTAGTGTGGCAATAAATTGGGATAAGGGCAAGAAAAGAATGATGATGATGAATTTAATAATCAAGTATTTGCAAACTACACCTAAATAATGGTAACCCATCCTAGAACTGACCGTGGCAAGCACAGCTTATCCTGATCCCATTGGAACATTTATTTAGAGCACCGTTTCAAAAATGAGGTCAAAAAATCTATTTCTATTTTACTACCTAAACTTTGATTCTTCAGCTGCTGAAGTATTGTTAGCCTCATCTGTCAATTCCGTCAGTTCCACTCCGCGATTCTAGGCGGAAATATTTAATCCTAGATATTTTCAGTCCAAGTATTTCAGTCCAATCTGTGGAGTGCCGGGAATAAATTGATTTCATTTCAAATGTCTATAGAATCAATTGGATTGTCACATCGCGAGTTCATGCTTGAGGGAAAAAGGTGGATGTAGGCGTATCTAATATCTATAGAAAGGTGAACTCTTTCAGTTATTTAGTTTTGTGTATTATCATAAAATAATAATGTCACATGAAACTTTAGTGTTGGAGGGTTACTGGCTTGTGGAGGTCAGAGAGACAGTCGGTTCCTCATCATCTGCCTAGCCTTTTCCCAACGATGTTGGGGTCGGCTTCCAGTCTAACCGGATGCAGCTGCATACCAGTATTCAGTGACAGTCGATCCCTGTCCGCCTATAATGCTCCCACTGCTGGGACACAAGCCTCCTCACTTCGAGGGAGAGTGGGCCAAATGTACCACGCGGGCCCAGTGCGGGTTGGTAGATGTCACATGTCTTCGAATTTCTGGTTCTAGGACATGCCGGTTTCCTCACGATGTTTTCGTTCACTGTTTTGAGAGCAGTGGTGATGAAATTATTTGCACACACTAAAGCGCCTGCCTGGATTCAAACAGACGCTCCATGTAAAATACTGGTATTCAGCTGCAGCATTCAGCTAGACTAGAAGGCGACACCAAAGTAGTTAGGAAAAGGCTAGGCAGATGATGAAGTTGGAGGGAAGAAGTCGGGTATCACTCGTTTGAGGTGTCAAATAAGCCAAGACACAAATTAAGGTATTTAGTTAACACTAGCTGCGCCCCGCGGTTTCAACCGCATAAGTTTCGATCCCGTGAGAATATCGGGATAAAAAGCCTATGTAGGTATTATCCAGGGTGTCAGCTACCTCCATTCCAATTTTTATCAAAATTGGTCCAGCCGTTTGTGCGTAAAGAAGTAACAAACATACAAACACTCACAAACTTTCGCCTTTATAATATTAGTGTGATTAGTAGGAGTAGGATTTGAATCATACGTTCTAAGCATCATTTAGTTCAATTCAGAAGCACACAACTTTTTTGAACTTATGCAATATCCTTCAAAATGATTCGGATCGTGATTGATAGTGTGCTACGCAATTAAGGTGCTGTTCAAAAAGAGAAGCAATTACCAATTGGCTCACAATTTTATTAACACATTGAGATGATCATAGCAATATTTTAACTCTCATTCCTGCAAGACCATGTATATCGTCTATTTACCTACCATATAAGAAGCTGAGCTCATTTGCCAGGGTAGGTCCAGTGAGGGAAATTAATTGTATAACAAATTGCGACACTACGTCAATTTGCCGTTATAGAGGTATGAGGAACAGGGCGTAAAGTTCACTCATACTCTATAGAAAAGAGAGGATCCTCCGACCAGACGGGTGTTGTGTCTGGCGGGCAACTGCCCGATGATTCATATCGGGCCGTTGTATCTATGCTAGTTGCGTGGTAAACTCTGCTTGTGAGATGCAGGATTTTGCGTGACGTCAGTATGACGCGTTGTTCGCATGTGGCATTGCAGATACCGCTACACCGTAATGATTTGAGAGGGATTAATTATGTAGATAATTTGAAAAACATTTAATTTTCCAAGCTTTACGTAGATCACGTATTAAAGTATCTTCAAATAATCTATAGGTCTAATTGAAATAATTCATTAAACTTCGTTCTAGATAAAACTCAAAAACCTGACCTAGAAATAGACCAAAAAAAAACAGTCGATACTGTTTTGCATTCAGAGTTGCCACCCAAACAATAAATATATACGGCTCGGGAATCGAATCCGCTACCGGCAAGCGTTTAAACCGTTTGCTTTCTGGTTATGCTGGTACAAGATTTGAATACAAAAGGCTGGCTGGCTGGATTCTTTAGAGATCTGTTGAATTCGGTTTTTCGGGCTAACTTTTTGGGAGAGATGTGATTTTTCAATGTATTTTTAAAACCTTTACGTTGTGCCGAGTGAACTTGTGATTTAAGAGTGTTTAGTAAGAAAGTTACAGTAAGCAGTAGGTACCTTTGTACTCAAATTATAATTATGTCATATCCCTATGTATTTTACTGTGTGTACATAAATTATGGAACACTAAACATCTGACTTAATGAATACTTGTTTACCATTTCCATGTTGTTTTGTTACTTAATTAATACTTATCAATCCTTACCTATTTGGTTATGTATGAGCCATATTTCGTTGATTAATGATGTTAAGTTAGCTTAATTACTGACTTAATTATTGTAAAGACTAACTTTATATACCTACTCTAAGTAATGTTCAGAAATTATAAAACAAAAGTACAAATTAGTTGTTCTATTTCATTTGTTATGCGCCGATTATAATCTATTTTGCCGAATAGTCGCTGACTAGTCGCCGACTACAAACGATGCCGAATAGTCGGCTTTCCCGGCTAGTCGGCGACTAGTTGGCCCTTCTCTAACCATTATTAATCTTATGAGTTTTAATAAAATCTAAGAGTTACCTTATAATATTTTTTTTATGTTTATTTTTGGAAGAAATCCTATTGGATCAGCTGGACTATTTCGATTTTATTACTAAACAAGGTTTTTCTTTTGACATGGTTTTAACCAACGAGCCATTTTTGAAGTGAAAACGTCTTTAGGCGCTTGGGAATTTTTTGAGATGGGAAAAGCCATTGAACTCGCGACACTGTTACCGTAACCGACACCGCGATACATTCGGATGTGTTTGGCTGTCCTCGGGATGTACTCGGTTTTAATGTATATCCGATATGTCAGTGAGTGATGGCAAAGTATTCTGTTTGTGTTTTGTTTATAAGACGATAAAAAAAATACACACGTAATTGTTCAAGTTTTCACTTCTGTCGCATTCCCGGAGTGCCACTTTTTTTTTTTACTTCAGACTTTATTCCGACAATTTTCAAGTTCAACTAACTTTAAAACCGAGTCTTTGCCTATTAAATAGTAATAATAACTTTAAGGTGTTCGCAATAACGAGTGATTTATTTAGAAATAAAATATTATGTAAGTAAATAACAACTAATTCCTAATTAGTTAATACAAATAACAACAATATATCTTAGCATAACTAAAACTATTCACATACTAAAATATAGCGTCGAAAAATTCATCCGCAATAAATGTCAAGAAGAAGAACCCGTTTTGTAATGACATCGTTTAGGTTTCTAAATTGTTACAATAATATGTATGTTGGACGTACAATCACGCATCAACACAGATTTGAATTTCAAGTTAGGTACTCGGCCATTGTCACCAAAATTATATACCTGCACAACCCTGAAGCACAGAAACAAGAACACCTCTTTCCTATTCACATCCCACATTTAAAACCGCAACAAATCTATACGGACCGGACCGGTCAAAACCACCTGAATCGGAGCGGGCCGGATACGTTTTGATTTAATGCCTACGATTGACCACAAATCTCGACAAGGGCCTCAATTTTGCTCTAATTTAGCTGATAACTGAGGCAGATTAATTTATGAGTAAGTACAACGAAATTATAGATTTTGGGTTAAAATCGTGATTTTGTATTTGGATTGTGGTTGCGATAGCTGAGCTTTGGTTGGTCGACTAGATTAGATTTAGTGGTTGCTGATGAACTACTGGCTAATAATTGGCATATACTGGCTGTATCTGACTCAAATTCATTTTGATACTAAATTATATAATGTAGGTACTTATATTTAAATAGTCATTCGTTTACCACTCGGAGGCAAGTAATTAATAAACGCGGAGTATTATGCCAAACTTAAACCTCGTATGTAGATAACTTTGGAGATACTGCAGAATGCCCCTTTACTCCGAGGGGTTCATCTTTAGCATGGATACGCTTGACGTTGCCACCTGACCGAAAAGATGCTTGTACAGACGCCAGCTGGTTAGGTAGGTTGATGACCTACCCGAAACTGTCAAATTTTTCCAATCAACTTTGAACCTTATACTTTAGCGATAAAGTTGAAAATCTATTAAAGAAATTTGACAGATAGTAGTAGCTTGATGTGCTGGCGTCTGTACATTCGCCTCTTGAATGCTCCACGGATCCTTTATTCATTGAGTAACACAGAACTCTGCAAGCCGAAATACAGGCACATGATATATTTAAGCTTTGTCTCTGGTTTGTCAACGCATCTGAGATGCATCTGAAACTTGTCACCTTGCAGTGAAAAAATCATTGATTTGTCTTTAAATTTATTTGTTGTATAGAAAACGTCGTCATGCATATTTAGAACATACGTGCACAGTTCTATGCTTCTTATCCATCTGTTGATGATAATGAGAACCTAGGGAAACGTCAATGATAGCCATTGTTGCAGACGCGACGTACATAAAAAGAGTGGTTCTTCTTACACATTAAAAATAAACTGACAAGTCACTTACCATTCAGCTCCCTCATATCATCGCCCCGGTTCTTCCTGAAGTACCACACGACCTTCGGCTGCGGCTTGCCCTCCTTCACGGTACAGCTGATGTTGACCTTCGCCCTCTCCAGCAAGGGTCCGAACACTGCTCCATCAGCCAGGGTGTTCCCGTCGCCTGTCACCACTTCCACTGATTTCGGTTTTACTGTGGACAAAGAAGAGGTAGATGTTAATTGACGTTTTAAAGTACCTACTTAGCAAATGGCAGTCAGGATTCTTATTGTGTATTGTCAAAAAACAGCAGTTTTCCACGACTATGGGCACACACTTTCGCAATGGAATTTTCAGACAGTATTTCTAATGTTCAATAAACATACCTAATTCCGGTGAGAAACATAATACTTATTCATTGTTTTTGCAAACAAAGAATGAGGTTTTTTTACTCGAGTTTTACTCGATGAGATCATCTAGTAAAACTCGAGCAAAAAATATTACAACAAAAATATATAGGTACTACCCAGTAAAAACTAAATTATTTCTGTTCTACGAGTATGTAAGCGTCCGCACAAAAATCCCTTTGAATGAAATAGAGAAACGGGAAAGCCGTTAATTTGAGCCCAAGGGTCCGCCACACGAAGGAGGAGGCGGAGCGCGTGAGGGAGAGGCAATCCTTGCGCCCTCACGCCCCCAGCCGCCGCAGGAGACGCCCCGGGCGTCGGGAGTCGATAGCCGATTCCCGGCCACCGTAGGCGCGGGCTTGCGGGCGGCGAGCAATGGGCAGCTCGCCGCCCGGTAAGGACCAGGCCCGGGTCGACGGCGCGTTGTGTTCCACGCGCGCCTCAAGGAGATGTCAGCACCAACTGACGGGGTCCGCTAGGGCCGATGCCCGCCAGGGTCGCGGGTTGTTCGAAAGAGATACCGTGGCCCCTGGCACAGGCAACTGAAGGAACACGGGTGGGTTTTAGTCAGTAAGAGTCTGACACTCCCTTCCGCTCCGCCCAGAGCGGGAGGGGTCATTTGATGATTTCCCACCCAAAAAAAAAAAAAAAAAAAAAAAAAAAAAAAGGGTCCGCCACACTAATGGGCTTTTCAAACATATGTACCCGATTCATCACTTACCACGGAAAATAATCGGGGCAACCGTCACATTGAATAATAAATTGAGGGTAGAATGTGTGGCGCCATCTAGTTGGTTTAGGACGAACTAATTTGGTGAAAACTTCAGTGCCTTTGCGTCCACGTGTCGAGTTTAAAATCCGGAATAATCACAAAAACACAATAACATTCGTGGGAATAACAGTCATTGAACGTAACAATTGTATTGCTTAAATGTATCCACAGAGGCGTGCGTCAGCACATCAAGCTTTTATTTTCCCAATCAACTTTGAACCGTATGCTTTAGTGATAAAGTTGAAAATCTATTAAAGAAATTTGACAGATTGTCCTAGCCTGATGTGCTGGCGTCTATACTGAAGTAATAGGTGGTGAGGCTATTAACCCAGTTCTTACTGAAGCTATTTTTTTCAACCCACTCTTAAAAGACATCAAAATAAATCTTACCTAACAGTTAATTTGACATGAATAATCTTAAACCAAGCAATAACAAAATCAACCGTCAAAAAATTAACAAAATATTTTCAGAAGTTAACATCTCTGACTACCCCATTATGTAATCAGTTTAATAAAGAAGTTCGCTGCCGAAAAGTGAATTATTTCGATTTCTCATTAGCTCACTTAACACGCAGTCGCACGTAGTCAAACAAGGTGAAAATATTGTACAGTACAAATATTACTTCATTATTAATTTTATCAGAACTCGTGGAACAGTTTTCGAGAGGAAATATAATGATGACACTTTTATATTTTATATGAAATGAAGAGTAAGGAAAGACTCAATTTTTCGGTAATGTAATTTTCAATATTATATTCAAGTGTTTTTTATATTAATTTTTTTATGTTGGAGTCGACTTCCAGTCTAACCGGATAGTAGGTAATGGAGCGACTGCCTGTCAGACCTCCACAACCCAGTTACTGGGTAAAGCGATAACACTTGGTAAGACTGGTTGTCAGACTTTTAAATTCTGACTATCCGTAACGACTGTCAAAGATCTACAAATGACAGCAAAGAAAAACATGTTTTTTTTCCCAAAAACTTCAGTATTCACCTGTACCAAACCAATGCAATCGTATGACGTAATAATGTTAGCTGATTGTCTCCCACTGTTGTACCCGACTGTACATGTAAGTCTGTAAAGCTGCCTGTTCATTAGTCGACTTTTGTCACGAAAACAGGTCAACGTGTTTATTGAAATGTTACCTTTTGACGTGACAATGCATTTCGGGTTCGAGTGGCATGAAGGGATAATAATTTTGGTAGTATTTTTCGGTATTTATTGGGGTTGGTTTCTAGGGTAACAAAATTAAATGAAGAAAGTTTCCTGCACAATACATGAGCTTTAAAACTGAAGTTGTTTTTTTAAGTGAAAACTTCTAGGCTCGTTGGGCATTTTTTGAGATGGGAAAAACCATTGAACTCGCGACACTGTTACCGACATCGACAGCCGAACACATCCGAATGTATCGGATGTGTTCGGCTGTCCTCGGGATGTACAGTCAACAGCAAAAGTAGATGATCAAAATCAGAAATTCAATACTAATGAACGGAGTTCGTGTCAGAACTCTGCCACACAGCCACACAGTCTCTGCACACAGCTCGACGACAACAACAACAACAGCTCTGCCATACAGTTCTGACGCGAACTCCGTTAATTAGTATTGAATTTCTGATTTTGATCATCTACTATTGCTGTTGACTGTACCTACTAGGTTTTAAATCCGATATGTCAGTGAGTGACGGTAAAGTATTCCGTTTGTGTTTTGTTTTCACTTCTGGGTATTTTTATTAGTGGATACTATTAATTGAAAATAAAGCACTTAAATAGAAAAATGTAATATCTAAAAAGCAAAATAAATAATTATATAAAGAACTTCTCCAGTACCCTAACTGCATAACACACTATATGACAATCACAATCTGAATCATTTTGAAGAATATTGCTAATACATTGATTATATTATATATCGAATTATATATTCGAAAAATGTGTCTGCTTAGCAACGTAAATAACGCAATGAATGTTGTTGAACTGTCAAAATGAAAGCCACCCCGTACCCCGCAGATATATGACGTGATTTCATATTAATAACAAACGTAGCAATTATTATTTACTGGCAAAATGCCGATATTGAAGAAGGTATGAAATACCTAAACATAATATTCCCATTCTGGACTTCTTGCATTGCATTCGACGCTGACTGGAAACCAATATCTAAGATCTTCACTTCAATATTTAGAACCAATTCAACTTCCAAATAATTGGAAATTGCAAACTGTAGTATTAATCAATAGTGACTCTGCTGAGTAGTTGTTTAAGAAACGTTTTGCCGTCTTTCTGAAGTAGCAATTTAATTGGACTGCATACACATCATGGCGTATAAGACACTGATTCTTATAATTACACTAAGACTTCAAGATTTCTATTCTTCATAATTATGTTATACACATAAATCTTCCGGAATGAATGGTCTTAATACATAAACTCACGCTTTCTTCATAAGGGGCTAGGCAGAAATTACAGCTACAATCATTGCATACTCGTTTTGCCTCGTTTACGTGCTCTAAATGATGATAAAAATTGCATCAAAATCCATTGTATGATGTAGATCTCAATGGTCGGACTTTGTTTTATACTGTGTAGCCCGGGTTATAGTTATCAGGAAATATAACGTTACATATTTCTATTCGGAAAATCAAGAATAGCCTTACGTGATGAAAGAAGACTTAAATGATGTCGTAAACAAATGGATTCCATTTCTGACTCCAAACATTACATGCGCTCAAGAATTTACATTCTAACCACCTTGCGAGAAATAATAGATAATTATGGCTAATGTGCATAAGAAATATACCGCCATCTTGTTTCAAAGACATTGCGACATACATACCGACAGACAAATTGTCGAGGTAGGTATGTTAATGTTCAAGATTTGTCGCATCATGAATGCACCACTTTAGTTTTAATAAAATATGGTCTTCCATTGCAAGGAATAATTTAATAATTTTGGTTCTACTGCCCTGTATGTCCTGCATATTCTTCGTTGTATATTCATATTATTAATGAATAAATATAAAAAAATCGCATTTTTTTTTTTTTTGCGTCAATGGATGTAAATAATGAAACAAAATCAAATGACACTCACTCATGAGTTTAACTAAATATTTTAACCACCACACTTAGAAAACTTTAACTTTTTTTTATGTGTACAAAACCAAGCATTGGGCAAGTTTACCCTCAATTAAATCTCAAACACTACTTTGAAACCAACAAAACAACTGATTACACAGCACAAAACAAAAATAAAACTCCAAAATGCACTCACAATAGCTTTCATTGCTAAATGGAAAGAAAATCCACTTTTAAAACCTTTTCCAACAATACTCTAACAATTGTTAGAACACACTTGTATCATTTCTAATTAATTTAAAACAGACTGACTTTTAATTAACTTTGTGCAACTGATGCTTATCTGTCGCCTCCTAGTGGTGGGAAATGTCGATACATAGTTATCGATAAACTTCGTAAATGTCCGCTCGAAGTTGCGGTTATCGATAATTTGGTTGCACCTCGTTATATCTTTTGGTGGCACGTGAAGTTCGTTAGTTAAAATGAAATGTTGAACTGATAAAGTTGTTTGCAGTTCTGCGGTTTGAAAATCGGAAATGTCGATAATGATGTTATGACTTGTTATGGCAGGTCGTTGGAGATAAAGGTTTTAGTATTTAGTAAATTTTTAAAGATCTTTTTTTTGGTTTTTAATTGACAAGACGTAATATTCTACTGAAGATTTTTAAATGACAAACTATGATACAATTCCTATAAGTAATATTATCTTTCTTTGACATCCATGTAAAATTTAATTTATTTGACATTTATTCATTTAATTCACATTTATTTAACTTAACTTACTTTTACATTACTGTATAATTTGGATTTTTTTTAATGATATGACACAAAAATTTACTATTTGTACACTAATTTTATTGGTAGAACATAGAGCTCTACTACAATAATATGTATATTTAAGACCTTTTATGTATATCTACCTATGTTCACAAATAAAGATTGATTGAATGATTTTAATGAATGCTATGCTATATTAGCTAGACTAAAATGACAGGTGAGATCGTTTTTAGGGTTCCGTACCCAAAGGGTAAAAACGGAACCCTATTACTAAGACTTCGCCGTCCGTCCGTCCGTCTGTCTGTCTCCAGGCTGTATCTCAAGAACCGCGGTAGCTAGACAGTTGAAAATTTCACAAATTATGTATTTCTGTTGCCGCTATAACAACAAATACTAAAAACCAAAGAAAATAAATATTTAAGGGGGGCTCCCATACAACAAACGTGATTTTTTTGTGCTCGATATCGAAAATGGCAACAGGTAGGCACTTGAAATATTCACAAAATACTCAGTTCTATTTTTACTTTAATAATAAATACCTAATAAAATTAAAATAAAATAAATATTTAAGGGGGGCTCCCATACAAAAAACGTTTCGGCGTTTTTGCCTTGTGGTACGGAACCCTTCGTGTGCGAGTCCGACTCGCACTTGGCCAGTTTTTGGTCAACATGGCAAAAAAACGTCGATCGCAGGTGGATAGATGGTAGTAGTAGGTACGGCCTTAGAGCGTGAATTTCTTTAATGTTCCAATATTATTTATCGATACATGTTTAACACAATAAACACTACACTATACTTCAAAGAGTAATAGGGCAAAATTGAGGAACTGTTTGAAAAGCGTTCGTTTTTAACTTATTTTTATTTGTAGCGCTTTCCTTCAGTAAATAACAATTTAATTTTATTAAAAGATTTTCTCTTACTAGGTACTTTTATTATCTAATCTTTTCAAAAGATATTTTGCTGAAGTGTTTGTATCTTATTTTGATTGAATTGTATGTTTGGCTTCTGAGTTTTCATTGAATCGTGTGTTTGGATTTATTGTTTTTCCTGAAAAACATAACACCAACATGACGTCATGCTTGTTTCCCCGATGGGTTAGGCATACATCTCTCTAAGTTAGATTTGTAACTTAAGAACCAATCTCATAAGGAAAAGTGCTTATGCTAGAAATCTAACTTATAGAAAAAAGTTGAATAAAGATTTATTAATGATTCTAATGATTATAATTCTCTAAATATGTACTTGTAATTGTCGCGAATCATATTTTGATCAAGATACAACCTGACACTGACCTGCAAATTGCAAAAAACGTAAGAAAACTTGAATTTCGCGGTCTACCACTACCCATTCACCTTATCGCACTGAGAATAACCGAATTCTCTCTTTCTTGATATAAGCATGCTATTCAAAAATGTGAAAACATTTAATTCTGTACTAACGTCTTAATCTAAATTTCCTTACGCCATTTTCCTAACATAAACCTTACCTTATTATAAAAACATGAATTGTCCTTATCTCAAACAAATTTTTATCTACGATCCATGAAAAAGGTCTAAAAGCCTCCTTCAATTATTTCCCCAAAATCAAAATAACGTCGCCCAAGAAGAAAATAGCATTAAAAATAATATCTTATTACCTTTGCCCTGCCCTTGTCACCTTGTTAATAAAATAAACACGTCACTGTTGACGGGTATTGCGGCGCCATGACAGTTTGGGAATTAGCGCGGGAATTTTGACAGATACGCAATATTAGACGGATATTTTTTGTGACTGTCTTTTGTTAGTTTGTGTAGCAGGTGTGAGTGGTAACTGATTTTTTCTCCTTTCTTTATCAATACTGCTTAGTTATAAGAATAAACATGCCAAGAAGAAATTAAATTGAAAAAAAAAATACGTCAAATTAGCCACTAAGCTACTTTTAAACACTTTCATTCTCATGTTAGAACAGGGGATAAACAATTAATAAAGGTGTCCGTACTAAGTCAGATATTAATAATATAAATTTGACGATAAACCCGTCAAGCCTTCGTCACAAGTTGTCTAAATAAGCCACAATATTGCTGTTAGCACAGTAACCAATAATGCCCGGTTTTGATGAAGATTATTACAATAGTTAGAGCTTTGATGGATGTCTTTGCTCAGGCGTGGGCGAATTACAACTTATTCTATATAAAAGAAAACAAGTGAAACAGATTACTCTGTTACAGGTGACTTAAACGAATGAAGACGTTCTCCTAGCAACTGTTACTCTGTTGAGGTTATGAAATGTCCTTCCATCGTTAAGTCAAATGCAACTATTTCAATGATCTATTTAAGAACGAATAACTTTTATTAGAAAGCAATGAATTGAAAATAGCATAATGATGACAAATGAAGTAATACAACATAATTATTATTATCTGATAATGCCGCATGTTGTTTATGCTGGCGTGTTTTCCTACTATACAGGGTTATTGGTAAAACATTAACAACCTCTTAAGAGGTCATTGTACTCATCATTATGAACAACTTTTACTATGGGACCAAACCTGAAATCGCGAAAAAAAAATCAGCTGTTCCCTACATTTATGCTCGCATAACTCGTCAAAATGTACTAAACAGCAGATTTTTTGCGATTTCAAGTTTGATCCCTTATTAAAAGTTGTTCATAATGATGCGTACAATGACCGCTTAAGAGGTTGTTAATGTTTTACCAATAACCCTGTATAGTGGTAGTATCCAGGTGGCACTGTCATTGTATTAAAAGTCTGTGTTAATTTATATCACAAATAAAACCTACTAAACAAACCTGAACATAATCCCAAAATACTCACCTAAACTATTTCCGCATAAATAAACCATCACACAATGAAAACACCTCAACGCCATGACAGTGAAATTGGCGGGAAAACTGACAGCGTTGACATCTGTCAGTTAGTGAGCGTTTATGAGGGGAGCTATTACTCGGCGGTATGTTTAATTGTTATTTTGTCCAATTGTTCATGACGCGTTTCATTAGCATTTGCGAGGCTAGTTTTGATTTCAGTGAGTTGGAATTTAATTATTTGGGCGTTTTGACGGTTTTAAAATTATGTGGCTTTCAGTTATTTATTATTATGTTCTTCGTTCAAAATTATACCTTCATTCTTTGTGATTTCTGAATGTTGCCATAATTAAACGTTTAGTAATAATAAAATAATATAATTTATTGAAAATAGGTAGCTTTATCAGGTTCTATCAATTTGATACTTTTTTCACCGAGAAAGGCCAGCAGAAACAGAAAATTTATTAAAAAATGCAGATTGTTGTTGAAAATTTATTTACACAGATTTATCACAAAAAAGTGCTGTAATATTCATTGGAATTGGCAATTCGTAAACTGCGCCTCCGACTGTACACCGGCGCTCTCATTTATATTCTCAAGTTGTACAGTAAATCACTCAAGTTCCGATATTCGTATAAGTTTTGGAAATATTTCGAGTTTACGATAAAATTTCAACTTTTGTCAAGTTCCAAAGTGAGTTATAGTGGTTGGATGCACGTCGAAAACAGGAGCAATGTGTTACAATTCCATTTGAGTTTTATTTTATCGCAGACAGAGTTTATTTTGGTCTGGCAACAGATTCACATTTCAGTATTGCCCGAAGTAAAATAAAATGTTTGTGAAATCGATTCGAAAATGCATGATACAGTTTTTTAGATTACGTATAGGTTTCGAACTGAAATTCTTTTGCTGGGATAAAATAGTGAATACGAATAACTGTTCAAAATGCTCATCCCGGAGAATTGGTGATCGAAAATACTGATAAATAGAATTAGATACTTTAGTCGCTTTCCACGATTTAAGAGATGCAATAATATAATTGGATTTGCTTCTCGTATTCGTGTGTATCAGGGTTCGCTTTAATGGGCAGAATAAACTTGTTACTTTTATTAGGAGGGCTATTTGGTTTAGACTGTTGAAACAATTTCAATAAATGATTTATAACCATCGTAGAGAACTATTGAGTGAGTTCAGAGTTCGGCGTTTTTATTTGCAGGAAATGTTGTGTGCGTTTAGTCTGTGCTAAATCAAAGTATTTTCTTTCTTTCTTTCAGCGTATTCATGAAAAAGAAACGTCTACCTACTTACGGCTTCAAATTACGGTACCTTCAGTTATTTTCTTAAACAAATAATTCTCAGGTCTTCACTAAATCCTGGAATGGTTGTTAGCATATTTAAACGTTGGAACACTCTTTGTCAACGCCGAAGCCAACAATAACAATTAAACCTAATTGTGTAACACACTATTACTCTCAATTTGAATCATTTTGAAGCATATTGCTAATCTATTGCTCCTAATGTACGAAAACTGTGTCTGCTCAACAACGTAAATAACGCAATGAATGTTGTTGAACTGTCAAAATGAAACCCATTGCTACTGATAGTGTGTTACGCAATTACCTTGGGCATCTTTTGTGATTTGTCCAAGGCATTCGATTGCGTTCTTCACGAAACGTTAATCAGGAAACTCCGCCACTACGGGATCCGAAACACTGCTCTGGATCTTCTTATTTCATACTTGAGTAAAAGGATTCAGAGCGTTGACGTTAATGGAAAAAGATCACCCGGATCTATAGTAACAATGGGAGTCCCACAGGGCTCAATTCTTGGTCCTTTCTTGTTTCTCATTTATATTAATGACTTACCGTACCTCATAAAGGATCATCATGATATAGTGTTGTTTGCAGATGACACTTCTCTTTTGTTTAAACTTAAACGTCAGCAGTTGGTTACTGACGATGTAAATAGCGCGATCTCGAAAGTAGTCCACTGGTTCAATGTTAATAATTTGCTTCTAAACGAGAAGAAAACCAAATGCATTAAGTTTACGCTACCCCACGTAAGGCAGGTGAAAACTAATGTGTTGATAAAGGGCGAGGAATTGAATCCTGAAGACAACACAGTATTCTTGGGCATAACTTTGGATGCTAAGCTTCAGTGGGGTCCACATATAGATAAATTGTCAAAAAAGCTAAGTTCTGCAGCATACGCTGTTAGAAAAATTCGAAATTTAACTGATATAGAGACTGCTCGTTTAGTGTACTTTAGCTATTTTCATAGTGTAATGTCGTACGGTATTCTATTGTGGGGAAATGCCGCCGATATTCAGACTATCTTTGTTTTGCAGAAGCAAGCTGTTCGATCAATTTATAAATTAAGTCCGAGACACTCTCTCAGAGACAAATTTAAAGAGATTAATGTAATGACTGTGCCTTCTCAGTACATTTATGAAAATCTTTTATATGCCCATAAAAATATAAAATTGTTTAAAAAATACAGTGATATCCATAATATAAATACTAGAAACAAACACAAATATGTTGTACCTACAACCAGGCTCAAGAAAATAGGTGGCTCGTTCAGATGCCAATGTATACGCTTTTACAATAAACTACCAAGCCACGTTCAAGATCTAAGCCTTAATAAATTCAAATCTTTCATTAAACGTAAGTTGTGCCAGAAAGCCTTTTATACCGTTAAAGATTATATTGAGGACAAAAAGGCTTGGGATTGAGCTGCTTCCAATTTCTGCATTTTGAATGATTTTTTTCTTTTTCACATTGACATTGATGAATATTTTTTTTTAAACAATGACATTTGCTTACTTTGTAAAGTATTATATTATTTTTTCATTGTGAATGTGAAGACGATGTGGGTCTTTTTACATAGGTACTTATATATATTTTTTTTATTATTCTCTCTGTTCTGTTTTTTTCTTTTTTCATGGTCTGGCAGTTTGAGTAATTTATGTGGCCTACCCAAATGTCCTTTCTTTGGTATTGTTCGTCGAATCGTTGAGCTCCTTAAGTCTTGAGTTGAGCTGCACGATTTTTGACAAATGCGTGCACTGACTGGACAGGTCCTCTCAATCTGTGTGGTTCTTTCCTCAAAAGACCACCTCAGACATCGATCTACATGGTCTTCATATAACCTGACCAAGATTATGTCTGGACTTTAAAAGAGACTGTGACCTCTGAGTTTGTTTCGGCCTTTCTTCTCAGAGTAGTCAGATAGGAAACGCCGACTTCATCTAGTTTAAAAAAAAAACATGATTGACGTGTAAAAGTGTTTGTACAAACCTACTTACAAAAAATAAAATCAAATCATTTCATTTCATTTCATCATTACCCTGCTGATAAAACAATCTAAAATAATAATAATAATGCACCAGCCAATTATTGTCCCACACAGGGCAAAGGTCTCTTGTCAGACAGAGAAGGCACAAGCAAATCAGATCAAAATATTAGAATCAAAATGTCAGAAGGTGCACGGTTCCAACTGGTCGTTTCGTTTCCTGAGAAGAGGAAGATGAACGAAGAAGAGCCGGTAAGAAACTCCACGGTTACTCTTTTACAAATAATTGACTTTTACAATATTTCCAAATTACTGTGAGCATTGATCACTACGCTTACACAACAGCCGGTCGATTCTGTAAAAATCTCACCGTGAATACTTAGGTGAAGCGAGTTTGTTTTTGCTAGGAATTGACACTATTAACAGCTCACTCCACGCTCACTTCACCTAAGTTTTCACGGTGAGATGGTTACAGAATCGCACTGCT
The DNA here is from genome assembly GCA_963082905.1 of Oligia fasciuncula. Lineage (NCBI taxonomy): Eukaryota > Metazoa > Arthropoda > Insecta > Lepidoptera > Noctuidae > Oligia > Oligia fasciuncula. The sequence goes on along the minus strand of OY720412.1, from coordinate 1,305,426 downwards.
GAACCAATCTAAAGGAAGAATATTCACCAATACTACACTCAATCCACCACAACCTTCAAGCAACCACAACAGTACCCATAGCTGCCACAACTTGTTGAAACCGTGGCCCATATATTAAATCCACCATCTTCCTTACTTAGGGGTCGTCATAAATTCGGCACGCCATGTGCCTGTAACGTCTCTCCCTAATTACGGATAAACGCGACGCTACAAACTTTTGTTCAGCCAATGTATGTCCGACGGGTGATATTCCGCTGGGAGATGATTTTGCCGAAATTTTTCGTTGGAAATTTTAATTAGGTTGAAGAAAGTTTGGGAGGTAATAAACAAAAGGTTTTTCATGAAAAAGAAAAAATATCCTTCCATATAATATATAATTATTATTATTATTATTCAAAAAAAAGGAGGTTATCAATTCGATACGTATGTATGTAATATTATTGGAATTGCATTATATTCACATATGATGATCTATTAGGGCTTCCAAACAAATATACAAAATTTCATAGACGTATGTATGTATGTATGTATGTATGTTTGTCCACGCATATCTCCGGAACTATTAATCGGATCGTGACCATTTTTTTTATTGGCTTAAATTTTCTTCAACTTAGGGAACAGTGCAAATTTCATCAAGTTCGATTCAGTAATTTTCAAGATATGGACTAATACGTGTAAGTGTGACGGCCTGGCTTATTGATAAGAGCTACGGGTGTAGTGTCAAAGGGAAAACATCTCAAAACCTTGGTCAAATACTACTGCAAAAACTAAAAATTACGAAATAAAAAGTAATTTAAAAAAATTAAACCGACTTCAAAAAGAAATTAACTCAAAATTATGAAATAACTTTAATTTCGGAAGTCGGTGGCATAAAACTAAAATACAGATCCCAAGACACCGACTTCCGAAATTAAAGTTATTTCATAATTTTGAGTTAATTTCTTTTTGAAGTCGGTTTAATTTTTTTAAATTACTTTTTTTTTCAATTAGTTTCGGCAAAGACTAATTGTCGAAATCATGTGGTGTATAAAACATAAATCCAAACTAATATTATAAATTCGAAAGTAACTCTGTCTGTCTGTATGTTACCTTTTCACGCCTAAACCACTAAACGGATTTCGATAAAAATTGACAGAGAGATAGATTGTATCCCGGGGAAGGACATACGATAGTTTTTATCGACATACCTTGCGGGCGAAGCTGCGGGTGGAAGCTAGTATCATATATGTACGACTTGCCGCTACAATGACGAAATTAATTTAATACAAAAATTGGGCTAGTGGCCAGTAATCATATAAATTATAACAACATAAAATAATTCGTAATTTGAAAACTACCGACTGCGTCGCTCGCCGACAGGGCTCTCTCGCACTGCTTCAATTCGCCTACTCTTTGCACATTATTCGTTTTAATTTCATTGATTGCGCTAGAGTTCTTTAAGTATAGGTTACTCCAAGATGCTATTTTAAAAAATTGTAAATGAATAAATATATAATTACTTTTAATTAAATTAAATATCTGTTCATAGACCGAAAACGCGAAACCATACGTGTGTTAAATTAATGTCGCCATTAAAGCGGCACGCCGCTGTTGACATGTTTTGTGTATCTTTTTGACAAGTTTCTACAAGTTTTGGAAACAACTAGTCTTTACAACTTGTTTTAGGTGTAACAAGACAACATGTTGAATACATATTTTATACATTTTCAATAATATTCTGATTTAAAATAGTGTCCTTGTAGTTTCCTGCCCATTTTTCTCTATAGCAACCGACTTCGCTTTGGAATAGGCAACTAGCTTCATGTAGATTAGATACTTTTTTTTGTACATCATTTGAGTAATTGTGATGCAAAACCAAAGACGGATTCATCGCTTTATGCGATTTTATCTAACAATAAGCTATAAGCGATATTATTGTATTTTTGACACTTTTTGCTAGCATTCTGTTTGTCTGTTACAATAGAAAAACAAACAGGCCTGCTTGCACCACAAATCATTAAATGAATTTAGCGCTAAACGTACTTTTAAAAAATATAGTTTCATATCTTTCAATCGTTTGAAAATTTTAGATATAGAATTATGGTTTGAATTAATTAAACGCATTTAGGTATTACTATTTTATTGATTCAAAGTTTAAATTATTTATGTTGCTGTAATTTGTCGGAATTCTGAAACCTAGTATACTTTGTACCAATTTGTTCATTTATAATTATTTAACCATCGAGGTGTTGAATTATTTGTGAAGCTGAAAATTTCAGTCAATATTTAATTACTGAATCAAACATTAAATGGCTGGATCGGTACTACCTATGATTGAATTATCAATTTATTTATGCTCACCTAGTTGTTGTTATACTGAATGGCCTTAGTTAAATTGTATCAAAAAATCTTAGTCTTTTCACCAACATTTTTTTGGTACAATTTTCTTACTCATGATGATTTATGACATAAGATCACGCTTGTATTCTCCGAAAGGGGTAGGCGGATTTTGAAATGTTACCTTTTTGTATTATAATATCCATGTAAGAGTGGGCAAGTCTATTTCCACGAACAGGTCACAGCGAGAGTACATGTTACTAAGAACATCCAACTGCAATAACCCAAAACCACTCCGACCAACCCGGGAATCTAACCCAGAATACTAAGCTCTACAGCAGACTAACGAAGCCAATCAAGTACCACTTATGCAGAACAACCTCGATGATGGTAATAATGACATTCTTCCTCCCCAATACTGATTAAACAATCATAATGTAGGATCAATAGATTTTTCATGAAAATAAAGGTTAATGACAGAACCTAATGGTAATGTCCCAGTTTTTTAGGAAGCCGAATGGTTATTGGCACCAGATGGCCTTAAAAGCGTCATTGAGGAAGAGATAAGCTTTTATGAGGCCGCTAAGAATTTTTTGTTGGAGTTGGAAGTCAATGGAGGCTTCGAGTCGTTGTTTATACACAAATTGGGAACTCGAGTTGATGTTACTTGCTGTGAATAATTTTAGATTTTAGAGCAGTGGTGATCCAGTGGTCACGGCCGCGACTTACGAGTTGCAGGTCGTTAGTTTGAACCCAGTCAGGTACTTTAATTTGTGTAAATTAGTTAATTACAACTACTCTCAAAACAGTGAAGAAAAACATCGTGAGGATACCGGTCAAGTCCACCAACAGGCCTGTGTCCCAACAATAGGAACATTATACTGGCTGGCACTAATAGGCTGATAATGTGAATAATTTGGTCATTGTTAACAAAGCATGCAAGTGTAATTAGTATTTAGAGTTAATTTTAGAGTAAAATTGGGGTCGTGCTATTAAATTTGAGTTTGCCAATTACAAAAGTAAGAAAAACTGCATAAAACTAAATGTACAACAGCTTACCAGGGTTTCATTGGACTTTCAAATGAAGACTAAACTTATGTAAAAAATCATAAATATTCAGTATGACGTACTTAAACAAGCAAATGACACTTACAAGTACCTCATACCCTGCAATGTCTCTAAATTAATCAAAGACAAAACAGTACCTACCCTTCAAATTGCATTAAACAAAACTTTCAAACCAATATGGCTACCGAACAGCGATAAAGAACTCATTAAATTGCCATAGAAACTTGTAACAGATTGTTACAAGCATAAAGCGTTCCTCAAGGTAATATACTTGGACCCTTACTGTTACATACACTAATATTGGAAAGTTATGTGAAGTTTCCTTAACTTTGATTACGAAGATGGCTGCTAATATTAATATGGTGTTAGTATGTACAGCTAGAGTTGGCAATAGTGATTTGTTTGGTAATTAATAATGTTGATGATTTGATAAGTAATTATTATTTGCTTTTATTATTTTAAACTATGAAAAATCGTATACTGCTAGATATGAAAAAAAATCGTAATAGTGACGAATTGTCTTTAAAGATAGGAAACCTCTCTAAAGAGGTTTGTGATTTTTTCTATTCATGAATAATGTGCGTAAAACAGAAACTCAATAACTAATTCTGTAATAGATATAGCCCATACTACATACTTTTTATTTTTTTATTTCATTATAGTAACTAATAACTAATTCTATGAACTAATAAAAAGTATGTAGTATGGGCTATATACAACACAGAATTATTTATAGCATAAATAATATATACTTAATATCACGAGTGCTGTAATAGCATTAAATCAACGATGTGTACCGGATTTCATGAAGCCAAACAGTGAAAGTAATGAATTAATGGAAAATATATTTCGTTAACCAACATACAGGAGGCATTAAAATTTCATTCGAAACTGTATTGAAAACAGTTTTCAAAGAAGGAATAATAACATAACATCACGCTTGAAATCCCCGAAAAGTTAAGTAGATAAAGTTAGTAGATAGTAGGTCCTACGTTTAGCCAGTTACGTTAAAGTCTATTGTCATCAACCAAGCACAAATCCGAGCCGGGGCTGGTACTGAGAAATTCCTGATGGAAAAACCCAATAACACTTCACCAAACTTGGGAATCAAACTTAGGACCTTACGCTTAGCAGGTAAGCTTTCAACCAGAACCACACAAAAAACAGCCTCTCAAAATCAAACTCAAAGCATTTATTTCATCTAATCATTTACACGCACTTTTGAATTGTCAGTCAGAAAGATGAAGCTAGTTGCCCATTCCAAAGCGTAATAGGTTAGATACAAGAATGAATGACTATTTTTCAATACAAGCTTTTGTTCTACCAATACTTGTTTCGGAGAAGGAAAATGTTCTTCCTTAATCCTTTAGCTTCCACCTTTTGACAATACCAAACTTTGCCAATATTCCGAGTCGATGCACGTATGGAGTTTAGTAAGGGTTCGCAGCATAAGCCGATGGCTTCAGTAGTGAATACAGTTTTGCAACTAAAATAGGCTCTTGGTTGTTTAAGTCCGTTATTGTTTCCCACACAAGTGGATAATCTTTTTATGGTTAAAAAATTAGGTCAAGAGAATGGGTAATACCATGTCAATCGTGATGATTATGACCATTTCCTCTTAGGACTGTATATAATTGAAGCATACGAAAATGTTCATTAATAGGTATCTAATAAACTGTGGGAGTCTGTTTTACACGTCATTTTTTTGTGATGAGGTCGGTGTTCCTAGTCAACTACTCTAAAAAAACACCGAAATAAACTCAGAGGTCAAAGTCTCTTAAATTCCACACATTAAAAACCTTTCAATGGTCATTTGTTGAAACAAAATAACCATTATAACTATTGTTTATGATAATAAAGAGTTATGTCGTCTTTTCTCAGAAATGTTAAACCTATCTACGAGTAATGTAATTTTACGCTAACTCAATCCACCTAAATGTCTTTCGCAAGTTAACCATATTATTATCACCCCACTGTAACGTCTATAACTATACCATCTAAAATATTCCTAATTCCCTGGTATAATCCGGTAAGTCAAGACTCCCACTTGACCGTTATTATCCTCAACGCGGTGGGAATTAACGTCTGTTAGCAGGATTGTATGGAGAGCTTTGAACAAGATGGCGGGAACAATATTGTTTATATCATCACGCCTGTATTTATCAAAGGGGCAGGCAGAAGACGGTGTGTATGGTCATTTCAAAAAGTGGCAAAGATGTCAATTTGTAGTGCTACTTACAAATTGAGTGCTTCGTTTTGGTTATTTAATTACTTAAACCCGAAATTTTAATTGTGAATCACCTTAAATAGTTTTTCCTTTGACATTTGTGGTTTATTTTGTGATTTACCTAACAACCTAAACAGGATTTGTTTTCACTTTCATCGGAAACTTTTGGAATAGAATAGTACATCATGCATCGCCAATTTTGTGAAGTTTAATGTGTTTGATCTGATACCCATACTCTCTGTGAAGTTTTGCCAACTAATTGAATTTGACTCAGTCCGTCGTATTTCTCAAAACAAAAAGCCAATCTCCGCACGGAAAAACACCAACATACTCGTAAAAAAAAGATGCCATATTAAAACCAGTCTACCAACATAATAAAAAAAACCAGTCTACCAACATAATAAAAAAAATCCAGTGTAACATTATTACCCCATATCATACGAACATTTAATATGGTGCTAACTTGTCAAACCCTTGACAAGGGGTCTCTGTAATCGGATAATTAAGTTTTTTAAGCAATTCGCCTGAATTAAAGCTGGATTTTCATTAACTCGTGTCAGATTCAGGGGTTTTAATTAACTTTGGTTATGGAGGCTTTTATGGTATAATTTTGTAAAGACAAACATTGCTGCGGGGGGCATCATCGTGTTGAGTGGAGAGCAATGATAAAGGTGATAAAGGTTTTTTTTATACGTGTTTTTAAACGAGTTTGGAAGCTATTCGCGCTTATTTTATGAGTTTTCATAACTGGAGTTTTTAATAAGTACAGTTAACTGCAGGTCCTTGGTGAGGGGCCCGTGGCTAAATAATAACAGCCGCACAGTTCGATCGATCAGGTTAAGCTACAGTTGCCGCGGTTGGTCTGTGGATGGGTGACCATCTTTACATACCGAAACCCTCCGTGCCTCGGAAAGCACGTTATGCCATTGGTCCCGGCTGTCATTCGTGGATCTTTGACAGTCGTTACGGGTAGTCAGAAGCCCGAAAGTCTGACAACCAGTCTTACCAAGGGGTATCGTATTACCCAAACTCAAAAATTATTTTAGCGAGAAAAATAACAAATAAGACTGACGTACATAAATGATGTAAACCCTCGGAGTTAATGAAATAAAGCAACAAAGATAGCACTGTAATAAAATGTAAAAAAATAATACAAAATCTTCCTCAACTGGACTCAACAAACAGAATCATAAGGAAGCGAGATTTGTATCCAAGATAGGAAGCATACTTAATTAAATCGAGCTATATTCGGCGGGGCAACCGGGCAACATGGTTGCACAAGTTAGAGCAATAACGAACAGAAAACCGAGCTGCGTCTTCGAAACGGGAGACTTACGTTCGGGTTAGGAGAGCCACGATTTAGTAAGCTGAAGTTACAAGAAAAATATTGAAGAATGACATTATGTAGTAAATAAAATTGTGGTTAAACAAATAGTTCTGTTTTTAGCTAAGGGTTGACGTTTAAAGTTTCAAGATTTGGCAGCACCGACGTCAGTACGTTAAAATAACATTATTTTGTGAAATGTTTGCAACTGTTTATAAAAATAAATAAAAATAAAACATCTTTATTTCAGACCTGAAAGTCCATAAGTTATTAGTTGTTAGTAACAGATTGTGCTTATATGCTATGTGTTGTTAGTAGGTACTTCATTTCAAACCTATTGCTATTTTCACCCAGTGCCTCTGGATGGAGCAGTCTGGTCTGCCAGCAATCATTTATATATATTATATTATAATTATTATTATTTTTTTATTTTTATTTATATATATATTTTTTCATTTTTTTTTTTTTTATATTACATCAGTTATAAAATATATTCGATAGTTGGTTACGTTCGTCATTTTATTTGTATTATAAATTTTTCACAGACAAAACCTTCAAATTACAGTAAATGAAATGGACTAATGATAGCTCTCCGGTACGGTAAAGAATGACAGCCGTAAAAGTTCCCAGAACAACCATTTGCATTTTTAAGCAAGTACAACAAAATCCTCAAGAAAAGCACATTAATAAACGTATGAAATATCAAAGCCATTATCCTAGCCCTATCCCAACTATGTTGGGGTCAGCTTCCAGTCTAACCAGATGCAGCTAGTAATTTACATGGACCGACTGCCTATCTGACCTCCACAACCCAGTTACTGGATAATACGATACCCCTTGGTAAGACTGGTTGTCAGACTTTCGGGCTTCTGACTACCCGTAACGACTGTCAAAGATCCACGAATGACAGCCGGGACCAACGGCTTAACGTGCTTTCCGAGGCAAAGAGGGGTCTCGGTATGTAAAGATGGTCACCAATCCACAGACCAACCGCGGCAAGCGTAGCTTAACCTGATCGATCGACCTGTGCGGCTGTAAAGTATCATTGCTATTTTGGACCTTATCAACTCATCTCTAACTAAACAAAAGTCAAGCATCTTTTGAATCCGCCGTTTTACTTCTCCACCCGCTCCCTCCAACTTGTTAGCCCCACCACAACTTCTGTTTTCATTAAGTGGACTTCGGTCTCTTGAATTATTGTGTGTGAGTTTGCAACTCAAAACTATTATCTAAATTATTGGCGGATCATGTTTGTGAGGTTCAGCTTTGTGATACTACCCCCGCAATGTACGGCTAAGTTTGGAGCTGGATTTAATATGGATGCTGGCTGAGGGGGCTTTAAAAACTTGTTGTTGTTTTGTGTGTTATAATCCCTAATGTCATGTGTTCATAGCTTTTAGTCGCCGTCGACGAACAAAATGACCGGTTGTTGTGTCATTCAAAATAGCGCCTGCGACATTGTTTTATTCCCTTAGTGGTTAATCTACTATTATGAAATAGAGAGCAAGCCAAGTGTAATGAAAAAAATACATTATTTAATTATGTTTTATATTGCATAAAACATAATTAGAGAATGGAAAAAAATTAAGCTACACACTAAGCCAGCTTAAAAAAATCGTCCAACCCAACTGAATGGGCCAGATTTAATAAAACAAGTTAGCTGTAGCGTTTTCATGTGTAATTAATGTGACCATTAAGTATCTTCTTACAGCGATAGCCATGTTCGTGGGTATAACGTGGTAGGAATTGGGGCAGGAGGATGAGGTCATATTGTAAGCGGAAAGCGTATGAAAGAGCGGTTGCCATAGGCGAGTTGATCGCTTGCTTCCCGAAAAAGAGGCAATGTCATTTCATTCTGTAGATGTTAGAATTTTGCGTGTATTGGTTGAACACATAAAAACTAAAGTACCCGCCACGAGAAGCTATACATTTTGTAAACATACATTCAGGGGTTCGCAACCATTGGAACAAAAAAAAAATAGTTTTGTAAATTTTTATTCTATTGTTTTACAGGTTTCAGCAATCACGCCCAATAGTCGCAGTTCGCTATTTGTATGACCTACCCCAAATGGGAACATCGCAATGAGCTAGCGGCTTAGTGCCAAACACATGGTTTGTGTACGAATAAATTAGTGTCCTACTGCCTCGTTCTAACTTTGCGAACTGTACCATAGCTTGGTCTTCAGACGTATTCATGAGTGTTCGCTTGAGCGGGTTTTGAAATGAATGGTACGCGTTCTTATTTGACGTGAACAAACCACAAAATCTAAACTTTAGTATTATAAAGAGGGAGAACGAATTTTGTGAATTCACACGAATTCGAAAACCTACCTTCATCTGGAACAATGTATTTTTAAAATGATGAAAGAATTTTTCAAATATGAGCTGTGGCTCCGGAGATAACCCTCCACATATATGTGGAGTGTGTATATGTGGAGGGTTATCTCCTAGCCACAGCTCATATTTGAAAAATTCTTTCATCATTTTAAAGATACATTGTACCAGATGAAGGTAGGTTTTCTATTATGTAAATATTTATACAAGGTAGTACTTAAAATAATTACTTAATAATACTAATTAAATACCATTATTGAATTCATGCTAACCTAGAATTTTTTGTTAGATTTACTGCTTAGAACTTGTGCAAGACGTGTTGTGAACAGAATACCAAATTCAGATGTTAATCGCGACTGCGCTAAATGCGATAAAGGCGAAAATTTATGAGTGTGTGTTATGTTTGTTACTTCTTCACGCTCAAACGGCTGGACCAATTTTGATAAAATTTGGTATGGAGGACACCCTGGATTAACATAAAGGCTACTTTTTATCCCAATATTTTCCACGGGAACGACATTTACGCGGGTGAAACCGCGGGGCGCAGCTAGTATAGTATATTTTCATTAAACAAGCCGAAATTAATGTTATTATTATTTGATGTTTATTTGTTTGTGGCGCTACAATGACATGTCAAAGAGACGGGACAGTCACGTGTGTCACGACCTTCTAAATAATAAATCTTCTTTATTTTCGGACAAAATAATGAGGGGCTCGTGGCTAAATTATAACGGTGACCAGCCATTACATGTCGAAACCTCACCGTACCTTGGAAACTACTTGGTTACAGGTAGTCAGAAGCCCAAAGTTCTAACAACCAGTCTTAGCAAGGGGTATCGTGTTACCCAGTAACTGGGTGGCTGCATACTGGAAGCAGACCCCAAAGTCAAGAAAAGTCTAGGTAGATTGATTGATTGTCAAACAAGATAATAATTGACCACACTTGTAATTGTTTTACCTCTTTTGACAACAATTCCCATGCAATTGAAACTTCACAAGAGATGAAACTATCACATAGAAAAATAGTCCTTTTAATTTTAACAGTTAGGGAAAAACAATATTTATTTTAAAGGATCTCTGGAAATTAACCAATCGGATGTTACCTTTTTCATAATTCGTTGTGTCATAAATTCGAATTATCATGTAAAACTATACACTGTGTAGGTATATAGCAGCTGTAGTTTTAGCGAATACTTCAGTGCATATTTTGCAGATTCCTGACATGTTCAAATACTTGACCGATGCCATTTCGAGAGCTTTCTAGGTCACGCGATATTCCCGAAATTATGAAAGTTCTCTTATTTATTCAATATTTTTATATATTTATACATTACGATGTATGTTGACATACATCATGGTAAATAAATCATGGGCAAAAGGGTGACATTTGTAAATATAATCTGCCTGTAATATTCCCACTCGAACGCCAAGCGAAAACGAACTCGGACACAGGCGTTCTCTTTGTGAGGGAGTTGCAAGTTGGTGACACTTGTAATTTGGTATAGGTAATCTTGAAGTTTATAGTTGACTAGCTTTTGCCCGCAGTTTTTCGAGTGTAGGTTGGAAATCATCCCACAGGAATGTACTACCGGGATAAAAAGTATGCTTTGTACTAATCCAGGTCATGCTCTACCTGCCTGTAAAATTTCATCGAAATTCGTTTAGCTGATACGGCGTGAAAAGGTAATGGACAAACAGTCCGACAGACAGACGGACATAATTACTTTCGCATTTATAATATTAGTATGGATATTGCCTTGCAGAAGATGAGATGATAAACGAGGAGTTTACAATCATCTTCTGCAACTGCCCGTGCTCCGCGGGAGACGCTTCGGGCATCGGGAGCCGCGCGACGACTCCCGGCCACCGTAGGCGCGGGCCTGAACGGAGAGTAATGGTACGTGTTCCACGCGTGCCTCAAAGAGATGTCAGCATAAATTAAAGGGCCGAAGCCTGCCGTTACAGCGGGATTGTCCGAAAGGGTTACTGCTGGCCCGGAACATAAAGGGCTAAGGAAGGAACACGGGTGCGTTTTAGCCAGTAACAGTCTGACACTCCCTTCCGCTCCACCCAGAGCGGGAGGGGTCATTTGATGATTTCCCATCCGCAAAAATAAAAAAAAAGCTCCTCGCATTTCTCTTCAAGTTGTCACATTAGTGACCTTTTTTTACCCGATTGCCTCAGAAAGAGGGTAATGTCTTTATAATCTTTTGACTTTTAACTAAGCTGCACTTATCTTAAGCAACCAGCCGTAATAATCCCGAATTAATTTTAAAACATTAAGAGCTAGAACTTAAATACTTAAACTGAATAAATTATTCGCTTAAAATGCTTCAATTTATCCTAACTAAAGTTGTGAAGGTATTTAGATGGTAATGTATTCGCTGATGTTTAGATAACCTGTTTTCTAGGTAATTTGTTGTATTGTAAAGGCGTGAAGAGATGTTACTTTTTGATAGGGAAACTTTTAGTACAATTATTCCGTTAATGTCTATTGCTGAAAATGGGCTTGCAAATTACTGTTACAGTGAATGGTCGAAGGAACAAATAATTAGTATTGACTAGCAGCGCCCCGCGGTATCACCCGAGTAAGTTTCGATCCCGTGAGAATATCGGAATAAAAAGTATCCTATGTGTCAATCCAGAAATTGATCTATCTATGTGCCAATTTTCATCCAAATCTGTTCAACGGTTTACAAGTGATTGAGTAAGAAATATCCAAACATCTTCACAAAATTTCACATTTATAATATTAAGTAGGATTAGTAGCATTTCCAAACGGACGAGTGATCATCAGTTAAAGGAGTATGCTGCTATGCCCTCAGAACGGTGAAGGAAACTGGAAAATATCGTGAGGAAACCGGCATGTTCTACAACCAAAGATTCGAAAACAAATGACCTCTACAAACCCGCACTGAGCCCGCGTGGTGGATACGGCCAACTCCTTCTCACCGAGAGGAGATCTGTATCCCAGCAGTGGAAACATTTTAGGCTGATATGATATGGCATCATTAAAAACTTCAAATACCTATGACTTGGAAACAAACCACAATTCAATCAAACACATTCCATTTGAAAGCAAATCATCGCCGATTTGAACCTCAACACCTCTCAAACAAAGTAATATTTAGAGAATAACGTACAATGTTTCCTTATACCAGAATTACATATAAAACATTGTATTGTTTAGTTCTAAAATAAACCTGCTACATTAAAACCAGCGACCACAACCAACAGATACGTTCTCACGTCCATGAACATGCAAATTGTCCATGTCACCATATAAATAGCCACAGTCAGCCGTGCTAAAGGTGCGCGTAGACGGAGAACTTTAATTGCTCAAATCTGGACAATGTTTGTCAAATGTGACATCACGACCACATCAAGCTTAGACTGCGAAGCCAACATACTCAATCACACTAATATTATAAAGGCGAAAGTTTGTGAGTTTGTGTGTGTGGGGGGTGTGGGGGTGTGTTACTTATTCACACTCAAACGGCTGGACCAATTTTGTCAAAATGTTGTATGGAGGTAGCTGACACGCTGGATTAACATATAGGCTACTTTGTATCCCGATATTCCCACGGGATCGACATTTACGCGGATGAAACAGCGGGGCGCAGCTAGTATTCAATAAATTTATTGAAGTCGACATGGTTAGGTTCACGAAGACATGATGATTGTGGACCCCTGTCGGACACAAAAAATTAGGAGAGATATTAAAGACGGCTTAAAGATCTATCCGCACATATCAGGGCGGTGCCTGAGACGTGGACGGACAGTGCTTCAACAAGGACTCAAAAAAATATCGGTGTGTATATTTTTGAACTCGTTCACACACGTCTGTTATACTACATATAGCAATATCGTTGCTAGAGATACCACAATACCATAATGAGTGGATTTGAAACAACTTAACCTATCAAGTCTTGAACTATGGAATAATGAGCCAATTGATTATTATCATTATACATTTAATTTCCATACGTATTAAGAAGCAATTGACAGAGGAGAATAGTAGAAAAAAATGTGTTGCGCCGACCACAACTATCATGGGACAAGGACAGGAAGATGAAGGGATAAACAATTTAAGTGATTATTTAAAATTAAATTAAGTTGCTGCACTACCTCCGGCAACTGTTGCCTAGCAATAATTGCTGAAAATTGCCCGTGTGAGCGCACCCTTACCACGGTGCCAGTAAAATGCACACATTGAGCGTATTAAAGCGATATAAGTGAACATAATCAGTGCTTGATGCTGTTACACTGTTGAATTAACGGCGGGTGGAGGTTTAGTCACTGGATATGTCCTGGATAAAGGATGGAAAGGTTTGCATGAAGGAAAGGTAGAATGAGTTTTTACAAGATGTTGATAGTACTCAACAGTCAATCTTTTTTTGCATTCCACAGTGTGTACTTAAATGGTAATTTATTCAATAAGATCATTATGAACCCTATCGGGCACGGCAAGATAGTAGAAGAGCAAAATCCTACATCGCGCAAACAGAGTTTACCGCGGTACTAGCAGGTATGTATACAATCTCCCGACAACACGTTTTATGCAAATAAAATATTATTATTATTATTATAACAATCATCGGGCAGTAGCCAACAAGACACAACACCCGTCTGGTGAGGTAGCGGAACGGCTCAGGGAGAGAGCCTCCCATCCCAGCCGTTGCGGGAGACGCTCCGGGCGTCGGGAGCCGCGTGACGACTCCCGGCCACCGTAGGCGCGGGCCTGCGGGCGGAGAGTAATGGGTAGCTCACCGTCCGATCAGGACCAGGCCCGTGCCGGACGGCGCGTACGTGTTCCACGCGCGCCTCAAAGAGATGTCAGCATCGAGGAAGGGGCCCCTAAAGGCTGAAGCCTGCCAGGTCAGCGGGATTGTCCGAAAGGGTTACCGCTGGCCCGGAACATAAAGGGCTAAGGAAGGAATACGGGTGGGTTTTAGTCAGTAAGAGTCTGACACTTCCTTCCGCTCCACCCAGAGCGGGAGGGGTCATTTGAAAACAAAACACCCGTCTGGTCGGAGGATCCTCCCTTTTCTTTGGGGAATTCCTACTTCTATAAGGTAATGCTTTAAAACTTATCTGCTCTTAACTATATCTAATGTTTTTAGGGTTTTTGGGGTCAATGTTTATGATGTAGCTTTGCAACAAAAAGTAGACAGTGGTTATATTTTCTGGAGCGTTTAAATAGCCAAATCTTTAGTTCTTGTGTATATAAAAGGCTAGAAAAACTGACCTAGTTTTCAAGCACCAAGTGCATATTCTGCGCGTCACTAGTAGTAAGACCTTCATGTAGTTTTTAATTTTGCGAGATGATATGATTTTTCTGACTTTTTTTAACCGACTTCTAAAAAAAGGAGGAGGTTATCAATTCGGATGTTTGTATTTTTTTTTCGTTTGTTCGCGCATAACTCTGTCGCTTGCCAACCGATTTGAAAAATTATTTTTTTGTTGGAAAGGGTATACTTCCCAAATGGTCCCACGAAATTTTATCGAAATCGGACAAGCGGTTTTTGAAAAATCCACAAAAATCTTTTCGTAGTCGGTTATTGTATTTTGTAAAAAAGTATATAATATCTTTTGCCTTAAAAAACTAAAAGCACAGTCACATCTAGTATGCCAGATACAAAACAATGCAGGTTGTATTCAAATGCGATACTATCGCGATGCGGCAGCCCAACCTGTATAGCTAATAAATGCCGCGAATTTGTGAACACGTTGTACCTATACGATTTTGTATGAACTCATACACAGTGTAGTTTACTGATGTCATCTTTTAATTTGGTATGACTGTGAAACACGAATTTAGGTAACAGCTGGCATTGATACCAATTTCTATTAGGTTAGTAATGTATGTATGGGTCAGTAGTAAAGCTCCATAAAATACGAGTTTGTCCGGGTTTCCAACTACCATTTGTAGCTATTTCGTTTTGTCGGCAAGTAATGTTGAGTTCCATTTGCGGAAAGGTATGAAATTACAGGCTCATACGATATTTTAACTTAGATTATGAGCTTCGTAATATAAACATCTTGGTGTTTAAGCGAAAAACAATCAGGTAAAGGAAACACCGTTAAAAAATCTGGAGCATATTACTGTACAGTGGGCTAATTGCGTAACATACTAACAGTAGCAGTGGCTTTCATTTTGACAGTTCAACAACATTCATTACGTTGTTGACGAGATCAATTTTTGGAACATATGAAGAAACTATAGCTGCGCCCCGCGGTTTCGCCCGCGTAAATGTCGATCGCGTGGGAACATCGGGATAAATAGTAGCCTATAATGTTAATCCAGAGTGTTCAGCTACCTTCATATAAAATTTTATCAAAATTGGTTCAGCCGTTTGAGCGTGAAGAAGTAACAAACATATACACACACACTCACAAACTTTCGCCTTTATAATATTAGCGTGATGGGTTAGCAACATGCTTCAAATTTATTGTGATTGATAGTGTATGCAATTAGGGCGCTAGTCAGGATCTTTTAAACAAACGAAGAAGTTATTTCAATGGCATTTCAACCAATTTAATATTGAGAATAGCCCTTTGTGCTGCCATGAGACTCTTGCAGACAAGAATAACAGGTAACCATGTATTTCATGTACACATCTTTTAACAACATTCACCAAAAAATACATCCACACAAAATTCTCATCCGAAAACTATTCTGAAATTCAATAATGTGAAGCGTGAGTCGTGACGTCATCCGCCAGCGACATAGCAGCCTGTTTAGGAAGAGCACAAATATTCCCAGGATATATTATTATAAAGGAATAGATGTTTGCAGCTCCGCTATGTAGCGGAGAGACGGAATTTTACGGAATGTACGAGACTTTATTGTACAGCAGGTGAAGGGAATTTTGGATTGGTTGGATTGCTTTTGTTAGATAAGTGCGTAATGTGTGCAGGGCCAACATGGCCAGAGATCGCACAAGATAGAGACATTTGGAAGGAAACCTTTGCCCAGTAGTTGGATACAATATAGATTTTTTTTAGCCTATATATCATTTATTTCACTTTTCATAAATCATCATTTGAAGAGTGAGAGTGAAATAAATGATAATCAAGATATGGTGTACTTTAATTTCGGAAGTCGGTGGAAAACAATGAAAATGCGAACCCAACGACACCGACTACCGAAATTAAAGTTTTCTTCGCTTTGTAGTGTTGTTGGATTTCGGTTTTTTTTTGTGGAAAAAGGTTTTATTTTTTAAGCTGTTGGCTAGTGTATACAGTGTCCCACTGCTGCAGAGCAAAGACCTCTTTTCACACAGATGATGACAATGATGACTCTTATAATACTTAAAGAAAATATATTTGTAAACACAGCATCTCTGTGGTCATAAAAAAAAAACATAAGTTTTTGGTAATTTTAGTTCTTAGTACTTAGTTTTGGTTATAATTGTACTCGTATCTAATATTGACCGCTCACGTTCAGCACCATAGTGTAATTTGATCTAAATCAGGAAAAAGGATCTGGAATATAAACATTCGCTTTAAATTATCGATGAAAATCGAATCTACTGCAAAAATAAAAACCACACAACAAATATTAATAGCATTAATAGCACCCTAAATGACCCAAACAATGAACAAAAATACAAACATACTTCATTCACAACAAATAAATTTGTACCTCAGGATCACAAACACATTAGTGCTGTGGCGTTTGTATCGATAACTCAGGGTATCGCGTTGGCCTATCGCCATGTCTTGCACTCCGCTAATGCGGTAGGCGGGACTGGTTATCGATATTCAGTTATTTATCGATGCTTGCCGGGATTTGTGTTGTGGTGAGCAGAATTTATTTGGGTGTTTTTAAACTGTTGAAAAGTAGCGACGTGTGAATTTAAGTTCAACTTTAATATTTAAGTACAAGTTTTAAACTTTTTGTAATCTCATCAAATTGTGTTTATTGTTAGTTACTAGTACTTCAAGATAATGTGATTTTAAATTAACCTTCAAATTGTAATGGTAAAAAAACTGTCATCTTCGTGTAGCTAACATTTTTAACGCATAGCATTCATAAACAACTAAGTCACATAAAGTAAATATAACTAAAATCAAGAAAATCAAGTGTACATACAATTCATAACCATAAATAAATAACATCCGCAAATCTTTTGTGACTAACAAAAGATTTAAAAAAAACAGAAGATTATCGACAATTTCTGTCCCACCCCTACGCCGGTTTGGCACAGCTCTGGCTGTCAGTGGCAAGCCGACAATGCATCGTATTTTGCCATTGGCAAATCTATACAGTAATATATATCTTGAATTTTTATCAAGAAAACAGTTTCTAGGAAGCCATAACTTAGCTCAAGCTGTGAATTTAAAGGGTAAATAATTTAAAACTTGAAACGTTCCCGTATTTTTATATATCAAGATTCTAGCAACTTTTTACACACATAAACCTTCTGGTCTTTTGACAGCCAGAAGCCCGAAAGTCTGACAACCTGTCTTACCAAGGGGTTTCGTATTACCCAGTAACTGGGTTTTGGGGGTTAGATAGGCAGTCGCATGTAAAATAGTGATACTCAGCTGCATCCGGTTAGACTGGAAGCTGACCCCAAGATAGTTGTGAAAAGGCTAGGTAGATGATGATGATGACACATAAACCTTCCAGAAACTTTCTAAATGATGGTGAAAACCGCTTCAATATTCAGAAAAACAGCGCGGTCTCACAAATGCAAACATGAAGAGTGACATTTGTTTATAATTTGTGTAGATATAGCGGATAAAGATACCTCATTTGTCCAATTATGACAAGCAGTTTAGAAGTTATGAGGGAAAAGATGAACATACATACATACATACCGGTCAAAATCATAACCCTTCTTTTGCTTCGCCGTAGTCGGGTAAACATTAAGTTTGAATCTAGAATTTATATTACCTACTATGGTAACGTTACCTTTATTCTTAACATAATTTTGTGTTTTTATCTTTTTTGACTTTATGTTGGACATTACTGACATAGTGAGGAAACCTGAACTTACAGTTAATTTAATATATGTCTGAATTCACCAATCCGTCTTGAGCAAGCGCGTTGATCAATCCTCGTGCCTTCTCTGTATGAGAAGAGAGAGCCCAGCAGTGGGACGATAGCAGGCTGGTATTATTATTTATCTTTTATAGAAATAAGTATTCAAATTATATTTTTGCGCAAAGATGAAAAAAGAATATTTTAAACGATTTGAACTATATTTCATTCACAAGAACTAATCTATTTCACCGAAAAACTCCAAAACTATAACAAAAGATATTAAAATAGAAAAAAATCTCCGTCCACATTGCTTCCATTGTCTGAAAACTTTTGCTAGATTTCTTCGTTTTTCACGTGAAATTTTCCAATTCCAATATACGTAATAGGTATTAAAGACTCGGCGTTTGAAATAATTTCATAATGTTCGAGAACACTTTTTTTTACAAAGATTTTAATAAAAAACTTTTTGGAGTTCTTAATGGCTTTTTACATTTGATTTTGTTAAGTCTTTGATAAAAATTGAAAGATTTTCGGACTTAACTTTCATTTTCACGGCACTTTCTCTTTGAGCAGTGAACAGGGTTCTAATTTGTCCTTAAATTCTGGCCTTTTTAATCGACTTCAAAAAAGGAGGTTCTGTATTTGACCCGTATGTAATGTATGTTTGTATGTCCGCGATTTTCTCAAAAACTAATAAACCCATTTTGATTTTTCTTTCATTAACGTGATCTACATACTTTTAGGAAGGTTTTAGTATATAACACATTAGTTAATTATTCTTATGTACGAAGTTATATGCATAAATGTACTGCATCTCCGGCATTTCTATGCGAATTATGATTATTCTTTAATTCACCTTAGCTTGGCACCGTTAATCTGCAATTGTATATCTATGTATTGTTTTTAATGGATAAGGCATGCCTCAGGGGTGGTGATGTTGATGATGTTTTAACTGATATTTATACAGCAAGTTTTTTTTATTGTTGAATGGGCCCGCTCTTGACCTCGATCACGCCTGATAGAAAGCGATGAATGAGGTCTATGATAGAACGAGCGTGCCTAGAAGATGCCTAAGGCACACGAACTCCCACGCATCGACGAAACACAGCAGGCTGCTTGACGCCGGACTCCGGTGGGAGGGGTGGTCGCAAACCGGGCGGGAGTTAGCTCTACCACCGCGAGGAAAGAATTGGCCAGCCAAATAAGGTGTTGGGTGTAACTGTCCAGGATGCGCCGAGCGCTTGGTTCAGATGAGTAACAGCCGGAAACTAAACTGCGATATACGAGGAGGCATTCTTCATGCATCCCAACAAGTAGTGTTAATTGAATTTGTGTGGGGTAGGCACAACTAAAAAGTGAAAAAAAAAACAACCGACATCAAAAAAAAAAACACTACAAAGTGAAAAATAACTTTTATTTCGGAAGTCGGTGTCAAAAAACGAAAATGCGGAACCAACGAGACCGGCTTCCGAAATTAAAGTTATTTTTCACTTTGTAGTGTTTTTTTTGTAAAAAAGTTTTTTTTTAAAGGGATTAGTAATTTTTGAGTGATTTAATTGATAGTAGGTAGTGTCAAGGTAAACATCTTCTTTGCCAAGTTGCTCGCTTGTAGGGGACTTCTCTACACTGCGATCTTTTGGCTCTCGATCGAGTTTGACAAGGGTGCATAGCATAATCAGCCTATAATGTTCCCACTGGGACACAGGCCTCTGTAAGAGAGAGTGGGCCGTAATCCACCAAGCGGACCAAGTGCGGGTTGGTAGATAACGCATGTCTTCGAATTTTTGGTGGTAGGACATGCCGGTTTCCTCACGATGTTTTCCTTTACCGTTTTGTGAGTGGTGCTGAAATAATTTACACAAAGTAAAGCGCCTGTCTGGGTTCGCACTTACGACCTACAAACTCTTCTCCATCTGCCATCTCCAAATAATTAAAAACAGTAAACAGACAAGAAAAACGTAGACACGAAGATCACAGAATAATTGCAAACTCACATCAAACGCGCATACTATTACAGAATCTCTTCGAAGTAAAACATTCCGATCACTTATACAACTGCGCGGTCTATTAATTCATTTTAATGACGTCAAACTAGTATCGGTACTGCATCGCGGTGGCTTCTCGTTATTTATGAAATACTTTCGATCCGAGATCGTTATTGCAGATGAGATTAGGTGTGACGAGACGGGGACGATACGATTTTTGCAGAATGGAAATAAGATATCTTTGAATTTGTCCGTCTACAAATTAATTAATTCTATTTTTCTGACCTTCCTCTTAGTTTTTGTCTTTCCTAATTGAGTAACATACTTTTAATCAGAATCTGAATCATTTTAAAGGATACTTATTGCTAATCCATTGCTTCATATATTATGTTCGAACAATTTGTCTCCTCAACAACGTAAATACCTAACGCAATTAATGTTGTTGAGCTGTGTAAAATAATAGCCATTGCTACTGATAGTGTATTACACAATTACTCCACTGTACCCGGTCGTAAGAATAGGACGAATTTCCAAAAAAAAAAACAAATGGCTTTGTAGACTCGTCTTTCTTTTTTTCAATATTCTTTTCAAAACCTCAATGTGTCACGTTTACGTCCAGGTTATTAAATAGTTTAAATTTGTATTTTCTGGCTATTATAAAGGCGACTTTATTTACTCAAACAACCACCAAAAAGCAGACCACCAAGTAGATCAATCCTATATGTTCCTGTTACTAACTTAAATGCAGTCGTCATCCACACTCGAAGTCGTATCGTCAACCTTAAATTTGTCTAACCCTATAATGAGATGACTCCAACTCTCAAAGCGCCTACGACATAATTATGTATCAGTATTTCCATCCGTTCCCTATTTGCAGCGCATCGGTCTACCCACTACTTGCGACCCGAAAGCATTTATGAAATGAAAAATTCTCCTCAAAAGAAAATATCGAGGTTTGGATTTAGTAAATTTATGAAAAGGTTTTCAAGTAAAATTAATAGCTGCGGTATATTGGAGACGTTTTTTCGCGCTTTTGTGGCTTCCTGCCTTAAAAGGAAGCCAGGATGATGGAAAATGTAATTCGTAATTGCTTCAATCACATTTTTGTAGTATTTTCTAGAATGTTGATAAGTAGATTTACGAACTCATCTATTCGACTTTGACCAAGGGGTATCGTATTATCTAGTAACTGGGCTGTGGAGTTCAGATAAACATTGTAAAATACTGGTATTCAGTTGCATTTCGGTTAGACTGGAAGCCCTGGAAAAGACACCAACATACGTAGTTGGGAAAAGGCTAGACAGATAATGATGATAACTAGACTATCAAAAGAAAACCGTTCCTCTTAAGTAGACTTCCTTTATCATCAAATCATACAATTGGGTGATTTTGAAATTGTATTTATTTATTTATTTAATAGGTACTTCAAGCACATAAATGTACAGAGGCGGACTTAATGCCATAGGCATTTTCTACCAGTCAGTCTTTGGGTGATGCAGAGACAAACAGTGGTATAGCTTGTATACTCTGAAATGACGCGCCCCACTACTTAAGTATACGTAGGTACACTACGGTAAATGTGGTAGTAGGGCGCGTCCTTTTAGAGTGGACAAGCTCTATGTAATATGAGACAAGCAATTAATAGTCCCTGAAGAAAGTTCTGGTAATTTGAAAACATTTGACCATACAAAATTGCACACGAAGAAGTTCAGCGCTGCAGCGCAAAAGTTATTCCATAAATTATTCCGTAGCAACATTGCAAGACTGAATTGGTTAAGAAAAACATCATGAGAAACCTGGGCTTATACATAGTTAACTAGCAGCGCCCCGCGGTTTCACCCGCATAAGTGTCGACACCGTGGGAATATCGGAATAAAAACTATGCTATGTCCTTTCCCGGAACTCAAAATATCTCTATACCAAATTTCATCTAAATCTGTTCAGCGGTTTAAGCGTGAAGAGGTAACAGACAGACAGACACACTTTCGCATTTATAATATTAAGTATGGTAGTATGGATATAATTCTGAAATCACCAACCCGTCTGGAGCACGCGTGGTGATCAATCCTCGTGCTTTCTCAGTATGAGAAGAAGCCTTTGCTCTGCAGTGAAACAGTAATAGGCTGGTATTATAACATTGCAAGATGTTTGCAATGCTGTGTTGCAAAAATCCTGACACAGATGCGTCCTAAGGCACAACATGCATCACGCCTTAATTTTCAAAGCGAAGGTAGGTATGTGTTACACTCACATAGCACATTCGTTAAAAGGCAGTATCATTTGTTTTAGTAAACTCGTGTATTTATTTCTGCTTATATTTTTTTTTTTTCTTTATTTTTTTATTAGCCTGCGCTGTCCCACTCCTGGGCAAAGGCCTCCCTCCACACTTTCCATCTCTCGCGAGCCCGCGCGTCCTCCTTCCAGTCTTGGTGGAACCTATCCAGCTCGTCCCGCCATCTCCTACGTGGTCTGCCACGACCCCGCCTCACTGTGTCAGGACACCAATTCTGCGCTATTTGGGCCCACATTTTGTCCGGCATGCGGCAGACATGTCCTGCCCAGTCCCATTTAAGTTGAGCAGCCTTTTGAGCCACGTCAGCTATCTTTGTTTTGGAGCGCAGTATTGTGTTTCGAACATGATCCGTTAACTTAACACCTAGTATACTGCGCTCCATTGCTCGTTGGCAGACCTTGAGTTTGGACTTCTGGATGTTAGTCAAAGACCAAGTTTGTGCACCATAGGTTAAGACGGGAAGAATACACATGTCCATGAGCCTGCGTTTCAGTGCCATAGGCAGCTCACCCTTCAATAGTTCCTTCAAGGACCAGTAGCTCTTCCAGGCGTTTTCCGTTCGTCTTGAGATTTCTTTATCTTGCCTCGCCTGGAAAGAGACTACTTGACCCAAGTAGAGGTATTCCTGGACATGTTGTATTATCTCCCCGTCTACTTTTATGCTTCTAGGTGTTGTGTAATATTTATAAATAGTTAGATATATTTATATTATTTATAGATAATTATGTATATCTTAACATTGGAATAAAATTTATTCCTCAATTTTCGTTTTTGCACTAACTACTGTAATTTTGTCTCTGCATCATTTAAAGGTTGACTGATAGAAAATGCCTGTGACATTATGTCCGCCTCTGTACATGTATTTTGTGTAAGTACCTGAAGTATTTTGACATTGCATTGCATTTTGTTTATTAATAATAAATTAATATCACCCTTTACTGCTTTAAACTACTGCGCGTTCACGCTCCAAAATGACTTGATAAATAAACGAGACGAAGCTACCATAATGCGTAAGTACCTACTTTTATAATTAAGCCCAACACAAATACCAGTTCAATCGCCTTTCAGTCAACAAAACTTGAATAAACTGTTCGTTCATAATTAAAAACTGTAAAGATACAACTTTGCCTCTAACTGTAGCTTTCCTAATTACAGTTTGGGAATGTTTCACTAGTGTTGGTTTATTATAAACTTTGCTTTTGTAAGTTTCAGTCTTTTGTAGATTTGTTCTTTGAACGCTGTGTCGGGCTCATTTGAACTGGTATTTAGGATTTGGGGCTAATTAAGAGATAAAATTGCGGGTTTATTTTGTCTTTTTGTTGGTATTTTCGTTGCCTTTGACTGTGTTTCAAATGGTATGTTATATTTATTTTGTGTTCTATTTTAAACCAGCAACCCGCCCCTGGGTCGCAGGGCTTTTACAACCTGACAAATTATCGGGATTTATTTTTTATTAGTGTTATTTATTGTAACTCATAAGCCTTCCGCAATAAATTATTTGAAATATGATGGTGAAAACATAATATTAATTCTTAAAATTTAGGTATAGATTTCTATACCTAAATTTTAAGAATTAATATTATGTTTGGATGAAGAAATAAATGTCTCCCAATCTGGTTGTTTGAAAGATTCTAATTTTTTTTTATTGTTGTGTGTTTTAGTTTTAGTGGGTGTCATACACGCAGAAAGCCTACGGTGCCCTCCGAGTGCAATATAATAACGCGTTGAGGGCATTGTTGCGGCTGCCTCGCTACTGCAGCGCGTCGGGGATGTTCGCCAATGTGCGGCATAAAAACAGTCTACGTGTTTTTATGCCACGATGCGCAGGAGGGCAACCTCGATAGCGGGCAGAGTGAGGGACAGCGGCAACAGTCTCCTCGCCGTCGTCGCTGACAGGTCAGATGGGCCATTCATGCGGCATTGGTTGGCCCTACATGCGCCCTTTTTTAAGGCATGGGGGAGATAAGCTGTTTATTTATTATTCTTGTTTATTTTTGTCTTTATTATTTTATTTATTATGTTATTATTCATTAAATTAATCAGTTATTTATATGTAATCTAATCGACTATGTTATTTTAAATTATTATGTTCTGAAATTATGTTCCTTATTTGGTTATTTTAAATTTTTATTATAAATTATTATTTTAATTGTTAAAGTATGTATTTTGACTTTGTATGAATTTTATGTTATTTTTATTTATTTTTGTTGAATTTGTGATTATGGATATTTTTTGTCTGACTTAATAAATGAATTGAATTGAATTGTACCTACAAGGTTAATCCATTCTTAGTTGATTCCGGATGTCAGGCTTTGAGGGTTCAATAATAAGCAATTACAATCACTATCATAGGTATAACTTGGGAGGCCTGGGATCGACGGCTTAATCAGTATTAGAATTGACTGGAACCCGGGTATATGACAACGTTTGCAATTAAATCTGTTTGTGTTGTTGTATCATTTACTCGAGCTAAATTATATTTTTGTATGCACGTGTTTCTTTAACAATAAATCAACTTCTCTTTCTTTTTATCTTCTTGTAAGTTTTAGTCATCCAATAACATTACAGCTACCCACAGAATATTTTTACAGCTTGAAAACTAAAGTTTCCAAATCAGTGTAAATTAAGAAGTTTCTGTTTCAAAGTGAATCCAAAAATCAGTTAGCTGAGACAATATTTTAAGCCGTATCACAGCAAAACTGAAAATCGCCAAAGATAAAGTCGCGACTTCTGCCAAGACGTTGGTTCGCAGTGATTATCTGTTGGCTTGAAGCGCTGAAGCCGCTGCTTTGCACAAAACTTTCTGGACGAAAGCCAAAAATATGGACATGGACACTCTAATATTAATTGTGTACGGAGTTGGTGATTTATTCGAGGGAATTGTTTTGTGTGGATTGAATATGGCGGAGAAAAACATATCAAAATATGTGGAGATACAATACTACTGGGATATTACTAATATCTACTGCATCACTCAATGTCACGATAGGATGGAAAACACACGTTGTAGGTAATATAAAAACGAAATATTAGAAATTTTATAATCACTAGGATATAAGTTTTTAAAGTGAAAACTTCTTTAGGCGCGTTGGGCATTTTTTTAGATGGGAAAAACCATTGAAATCGCGCCACTGTTATCGTAAGCGACACCGCGCGTGTTTTGTTTATAAGACGATTAAAAAAATACCCGCTTTGGCTGTCCTTTAAAAAAATACCCGCTTCGGATGTGTTCCTGTCCTCGGGATGTCATCATAATTTCAGCCGAAAGACGTCCACTGCTGGACATAGGCCTCCCCCAAGCATCTCCACTTCGACCGGTTCCGTGCTTCTCGCATCCTCGGGATGTACTCGGTTTTAATGTATATCCGATATGTCTGTGAGTGATGGCAAAGTATTATGTTTGTGTTTTGTTTTCACTTCTGTCGGCACTGTGCCACTGTTTTTTTTTTCGTTTATCAGTTGCCTACGAAATTACAAAAAAAAAAAAATAGAAAGATAACGAAGATAGTTATGGGGCTACTATTAGTGAAAAGTATTTCGTTTAGTAGTATTGTGTATTTTCTTTTGTTATCAATTAACACTTTGCCCACACTGGGGATAAAACAGACTGGTCTTGAGTTCAAAAGTTTGGGCTAGGTTCATCGATAAATTGTTGTTTTCATTATATCTAAAGCAAAGCTAGGCACTTATGTAAATACAGGGAATTAAACCTTAGCTCCTCTTGTTAATAAACGGGAGTAAAGTTAGTATTAGTATAAACTTCAGAACTACTATAAGTACGTTTTACGAGGTGTAGGTACGTTTAGCATAACTTTACTCCGCGTTTATTGATAAGGGAACTTTAATTAATGTATAAACTAAGTTTTTTATTGGTGGAACGAACATGGCTTCCAAATATATGCAATAAAACATAATAATGTAACACAACTTGACACGAATTTGTCTAGATGTTATGTGAAGGCATTTATTCGTTTCAACATACGTTCAAACAAATACAAATACACCTTTTAGCGATTTTATGTTTTTACTTAACCTACTCTGTCCTACTGCTGAGCAAAGGTCTACCCTAAATCCTTCCAGGCATCCCTTTCTAGCGCCACCTCGATCCAACCCTAGACAAAATCAAAATGGTTGCTAATTTAATTTATATTTAAATAAAAATATGACATTGATTTTTACAATCTGTGACTACAGTAACTCACACGCTTGTTAAAATTCTATGAAAATCAATAATAATCAAATAAATATAGTAGTAATCAATAATTTGTAAATATGTGAGCACCATGTATCTATCACATAATTGATTTACCTGTTATTGCTTCATTTTTAATTCTTTTTACCTTTGGTGGTAGACTAATTTTATTCTACGTGCATCGTCTTCACATATAATTATATTATGTATACAAAACCTTGTATAACATTTTAAAAGAGTAACGGTGGAGTTTCTTGCCCATTCTTTTCCATACGAACACTACCTTTTGGAAGGGGCGACTAGAATCAAATCAATTTTACTGTAATTTTTGACGTTGAAAAGTGCCTTTAATGTGCCTATTTGAAATAAATGTTTTGATTTTGACCCTTGCGGTACGCGTCTAGGTCGTTTCGCTACTTCGTCCTGGGCCAGCCTCGGTGGCGCCATCCTTAGATACCCACCGTGTAGGGACAGTTGCCCAGCGGTCACAGCATGCGGCCGACGTAACCCGCTCAATCCCATGTCAGCTTGGCAGCCTGTTCGCCTACGTCTAGGATCCACGTTTTGGAGCGCAGCGTGGTATTTCGTATTCTGTCAGTTTGTTTTATGTTACGTTTCACATTTTATTATAGCCACCTTAAGACAAAACATCGCAATAATCATAAACAAGGAACAACTCCTATCCTGGTTAAACAAAATAATCCACAAAATAAAAAAAATAAAAAAACATGACAAAAAAAAATGCATGTTTATACAATTTCGTTTGTTTTCTGATCAGCTAACAGTGTTACATGGAACTAACTAATATATTGTTCTCGACATTTTCTTTTTCCCGGATTTAATTAAAGGCAAACTTTCTAAATTCTTTGGACGAAGTTTTCTATCGGGAAACGAACAACGCGTGTTGCTTAAATTATTTCCTCTTAGCTTCCTTAAATTGCTCGTGCTTAGTTTGAGAATAGCTTTCATTAAGTATGGAGATGTTTTTTGTCTATTTTTGGAGTTAAGTTTCAAGTTGGAGTAGGTCAGTATCGTTTGAAATGGGATAATCTTTTTTTGCTCACAACATTGTTATAATTAAATCTAAATCATGTTCTTTTCCTTATACCAATTGATTTTTGTTCGGCGCAGCATGTCTACTTCTTCCATTCTTCTCAATTAGTCGTCATATCAGTCACCTCCTTTCTAGCCATAATACCATCTTTCACACAGTCAATTCATTGTTTCTTTTTGTCTTTCCCTTATCTTATAGCCATCCACAAACATACTGTTGGGGTCAGAAGAAGATGTGGATACGTGAGTCACACAATACTAAAAACTAAACTAAGGTATTTAAAAAAAATGCGGTATGTTTTTTGGGCCACAGCCGAGTAAAAGACAAAATGCACGTCACTATAAAATTCAAGAGAAAACGCGTAGCGAATCGATTACTTCCTACGCCACCGTAGCATGCGTAGCAGTGACAGCTACGACGCCTACGACTGCTACGGCGTAGCTAAAATGCAATACTTGAGTTATTGTGTTTACGAAGAAACGTTTTGTGCCTGCAATTCTACCGGTGTGCTGCATGTGCCCATTTGGTTTTAAACAGAAGACAGCGATGGTGATAAAAATCTATTTTAAGTGCCATTGGTGCAATAAATTATTTCCAAGGTCGAATGAAAATGTCAGACAAGTGAAATAATTTTTCATCAACACAAAATTTAATCTACCACCCCAGTCAGTAGTATAAAACGACATAAGACGAATGTTGATAAAATTGTTGGCACTAGACACTTCCTAGTTGGTAACACTATCTTGTATCAGTCATTACAATAGTAACCCGTAGGAGGAAGTCCCGTAGCGCCGGACGGCACCTAGCGTCGGACACTCGTACTATCTCGACAAACGACAACGCGATCTATTCAAATATTGGTGAAAGGGGCGCGGGGGAACGTAGCGATACAGGATCACGCAGCGCAGTTTGCCTGTGAGGCGAACAGCCGCGGTGGGAGAGGTGGATTGCTGTTTTTGGCGGGAAAGCGTTGCGTCTCGTAAATTTCAAGTGAGTATTACTGGTATAGTTTTGTGTTTAATCGTTTTGTTATTTGTTAATAAAGACAGTGTTTCATAATAATTCGTAAATTGTCAAAGTTTTGACGTGACAACGTCTTAAATTAGGTTGCGGCTGGGAGTCACTTATGAAAAAGTGTAACGCTCGGTAACGTTACGTTCTTATTTTAAATTAGGTTGCGGCTGGGAGTCACTTATGAAAAAGTGTAACGCTCGGTAACGTTACGTTCTTATTTTCATTTAATTCCTTGTTCCTATTGTGCAATTTAATTATATTCATATCAATAAATATTCTACCGAGAAAAAGACGTTGTCACGTAAAATCTTCGCCCGTAAAACCGACTTTACAGGCAACCATTTTTTATTAATTACTTAAACAGTTTTAGTATGAAATACGTAATTTTGGACATTCCCTGTCCCCTACCTCCGGACACAAAGTTGTCCCTTACCACCGGACAGTTTATAGGTTGGCTTTTTTACTAAGCATGTATACTTATCATACTAATGAGAGTTTGTTGTTTTACAGGATAGAAGGAGGGAGATATTTCAACATGGAAGAGACAAAAAGAAAGGAAAATGGGATCAGCAAAGTTTGAAAACTGTAATATCTAATATGGAAAAAACTACTTGTGGTGTGTTTAGAGGACCACGACGAGGACTGGAAACAATGCTCCAGCTGCCAAGAATGGGCCCATGAAGCATGTGCAGACGTTCCGGAATGTGGAGATACCTATATATGTGATAGATGCACAATGTTTTAAGAATGTCTGGCGCTTGGGGTTTGAAGATTAACCCGTCCGGTACTAGGTGCCAATATTAAAGACTAACTTTTTTCTACAAAAATTTAATTAACGTTCCAAGATTATGTTTACGCAGAGATTGTATTTTTGTTAATTGATTTTGATTTTATATTTTGTTAATTTAACTAATTCATAAATAAATACATATTTCTCGAAGTAGTTTTAATTTTATTTTCGGAAAACCTTATATGTCCGTCACTAGGGGACTTCCCCCTATCAATTGTTACAATCATGAGGATATTATTCGAACTGAAAAAAACATAGCTTTCTAATTTTTATATTACATATTTTTTAAACTAGGTGCCTTAGTGAGTTTTGTAATAAAACGTGTCTCAAACTAAAGTTTTAATATGAATCCGAGATCTATAAATGTTAATTAGTACGTGCATTGGCTAAACGTTATTTATTTATTTAAACTTTTCGCACAAAAAGGTACAAAGGCGGACTTAATGCCTCCTCCTCCTCCTCTTGTTATTCCTCTCACTGTCGCACCACTGTCAAACTTCAAGTACAAGATAGAGACGGGAACATTTTACGTAAATGCACGTGCTAAGCTATGATTATAGATCTCGGCTTAAGAACTCAAGTAAGCTGAGAACCACCAATAAAAGCACATTTTTTCCTTGCCCTCACATTATTTATGGCAAACCATATTTGCTAGC
Organism: Oligia fasciuncula; assembly: GCA_963082905.1. Classification (NCBI taxonomy): domain Eukaryota; kingdom Metazoa; phylum Arthropoda; class Insecta; order Lepidoptera; family Noctuidae; genus Oligia; species Oligia fasciuncula. The sequence continues at coordinate 1,275,178 of OY720412.1, read as the reverse complement.
AATGCAAAACATTTTGTATTCTCACAAAGAAAGGGGGGTAACCTACCCTCCTACCACAAAATACTCTTTTCCTTTAGTTGCCTTTAAAAAAGAAAAACCAAAACCAGCTGATTAAACAAAACATTATCTTTTCAAAATCAGCAAAAAATCCGGTCCCTTCAAATTTTCACTTGGCGAAAAAAGAAAGATTTCAACCTTTTTTACCAACGAGTATAATTCAACTGTGGTTTATACCATAGAGCACAGAATGGCTGGCAGCGTCTAGATACGGCAGTTCTAATAAGATTTGTGGCGTCGAAAGTGCGTTGAGTGCAAACCTACGACAACGTGCTGCTCGTGTATTTGGGCACCGAACTCAAATACACGAGTGGCACCTTGTCGACGACAGCCGTATAAGAACGTCGACGGCCGCAGTTGCCTCTGCTTTTTTTTTTTTTATTTATGCGTACAGTCATAATACAGGTTTATGTTTGTTTTGTACCATTACGTGTGCTGCTCGTGTGTATGCACACTAAATGGTGACTCGATTGGTCTGTATGGAAAGTTTCCACGATGCCACCTCTAGCAGTGTCTTCTCCGCACTCTGTGGTTTATACATATTTATTTAACCCTGGCTGGTTTCCAGCGAAAGCGTTGGTCCCAAACTGTTTTATATTTCGTTCTGGTGTTTCGTTTGTACAAAACTGTCGATGTTCAAAACGGTATAGTTTTCCAAAATGATATTTATTTTAAAGGAAATTTTCCCGATTCAGCGCGAATTTATTCCGGTGTTTGTCCCGTTCTGCTTAGTTCCGGGTTAACGCGATTTAAATTACGGTTTCACGTTTATTGCGAATTGTGCATTTTGATTTTGTATTTTTGGGGCAGACATTATTGCGTCAGCGGGTTTGTCGATAATTATGAAAATTTAACTGCTGTTCAAGCTAAAATAAAAACTATATAAAAACACTATCTAGGCCCGCATTTCAACTGAAACATAGAAGGGTACTACTGATACACCAGAACTCATATTTTTTTAAGACATTTGGATTGCTATCGACTGACTAAGATGGAAAAGATTGCTATCTATCTATCTTTTACTGTTGTAGTGTAGGATAATCTAGTGAACGTAAACTAATCAAAATAACATCAGTCGTTTTAAGTAACAGTCACAGGATAGATCCCTAAAAAAATGCTCCATAGAGCTGAGAGCACAGTAGTACAAACAAACTTTTCTAAGCAATTTTTTTACTGGGTCTTGCCAGCGTTATCGCTTGCGACGGTCTAATCTATAAAGAAACCTCTGAATGTAACGGCAAAATAAAATATTGTTCAGCGGTGCACTTAGGTACTTATAAGGTACAGAACACTTAATAATAATAATACATCACAAAAAATGCCCAACGCGCCTAAAGAAGTGATCACTTAACAAATAAAGGCGTACAAATCTCACTTCGCAAGTTCTTCTCATTTTCTGAGAAAACGAAACAATTAATACCTACACATCTGATTGAAAAAAAGAAAGAAAAAACGTTTATTTGCGGCAAACATGACGCATAAAAAAAACACAAAATAATAATTTGGGAGAAAGTATGCGTCACATTTACGAATTACGATTGAATATTGTAAAACAAATAGTTTTCATGTCTACTGTCCAAAGTGTCGAGGCGAATGCAATACGAGAGAGAGAAGGATGCGTCACGAGGACGCCACGTGATCGCTATGTACAGTGGCTTCCAAAAGTTTTTATGATAAGTCAAAGGCATTAGTCATTAAAAACCTTTTACTAGTTCAAACACTTGGATCACTAGAATTTTAAATCATAATTTGGTGTATCACACACAGCTGAAGTGGAAAATGTCAACTGACTTTTGGAGGCCACGGTATATTACAAATCGATTTGGTTTCACTTGATAGATTGCGTAGTTCCAGGTTTGAAAGATTTATAGGTAGGTGTTGAGTTTACGATTGATGTTACTGGTTCTATTGGCGCCGATTCTGTTGAGTATCTGGTGAACTCATCATCATTCATTCTCTTGCCGTTATCCCAATGTTACTGACGATCCTTCAGGATCAAAAACAAAATAAAAAGCGGATCAAACCGGAATGAGACAGTTTATAGTGGATAAGACAGAGATTAAAACAGAAGACGAACAAGCAGGGGGGTGGAAGGGTGGACCCAACATGCTGCTGCGCCCTGCTGTGCCTACGACGCAGCTGTACCTTTCACGTCTGCATCACTCAACGACAATTGAGGAAGTCGTGCAGTATTTGAAGGTGAAGACCAATTGGACTCTGAGGGTCGAAAGGTTGGAATCGCGCCACAACATCAACTTCAAGTCTTTTATGGTACGAGTTCCAACCCAACATCTACAGACCTGTCTGAAAGAGGACTTTGGCCGAAAGGTGTCGTATATCGACGTTTCCGTGGACGGTTACGCGACACCACGCAGCGAAACACGATGTTACGTGTATAGTTCATAGTTTTAAGGTTTTTAATTATGTATTAGTTTATTATTTTTATAAGATTATTTTGTGTATTTTATCTATGGGCCTTAGTTGCCTGAAAATAAAATGATTATTATTATTATTTTATTATTATTTGGGATCGGTGCAGCATGTCTACATCTTCTATACTTCTCTTTTAATCATCATCTAGATAGTCTCTAGCCATATCATCTTTCACACAGTCCATCCATCGTGCATCGTTTTTTTTAAGTGAAAACTTCTTTAGGCGCGTTAGGCATTTTTTGAGATGGGGAAAATACCCTTGAACTCGCGCCACTGTTACCGTAAGCGACACCGAGCGTGTTTTGTTTATAAGACGATTAAAAAAATACTCGCTTCGGATGTGTTCTGCTGTCCTCGGGATGTACTCGGGTTTAATGGCAAAGTATTCTGTTTGTGTTTCGTTTTCACTTCTGTCGGCACTCCCAGAGTGCCATTATTTTTTCCCTACTTTTATATCCATCCACATTCATACCTTTCCTCACGACTTCACGAATTCATCATCATTTTCCTTTTTAAATCCCAATTCATTTGGGGTCAGAGTCCATAGAGCTATTTTTTTGCAGACCACTATAATTTTGAAAACAATACTCCCATAAACAATACTTTTAACCCAAGCTTGCATTATTAGCTCTAAGTTTAAAACCACAGATAGACCTAGATAACGCAAGTATCACGACGTGCCAAAAATCGCACCAGTTTACGTTCAAAAATCGTAAGAAAGTGGCGGCTTGCGATTTTTGAACGTAAACTGGTGCGATTTTTGGCAGGCGAAGTAGTTGCTCTTGCGCTATGTGTATCTATATCTGTGTTCAAAACACTGTCATTCATTTATAGCCTATTGCTGTACAATGCTTTACATAGGAATTTTCAAAGTACAACAATTGCTTATGTCTTATTTCTGGTTCCTAACAGAACATAATTATCGTCTCGCCTATAATCCCTGACGGGTTAAGCAGAGGTGTACCCGATAGTACACCCACATTACACCGGTTATGTTTTAGTTCTTGTATTAGGGATATCTCTACCAAAAATGGATTCACCATCAGTACAAAATTGCAACCCAAAGTCCATATGTTCATACCAACACATTTGTTCCAACATGTTCGTAAACTATAAGCATGTGCAGCTAATGAGTTCCGAATGAGAAACTTTAACTTAACTTTATCTTTCGAAATGTTGTGACAGTTCCCGAGAAATTACGACTGTCCCCGAATGTATACGAATGTACACGATGTTTGGCGAAGTTTCTGTTTTGCATTGATTGTATCTAATCACCGTTGGGAAATTGGAGATGAGTATGAGTATGTTAAGAGTATGCTGTTATCAATAATGACCCTTATTGACTGCTCTCTTATTTTATTTCTGAGGTGAGTACCGCGCGGGACGCATGCGTGTGTCGATTGTTTTAATGCTTAGAAAGTCACGCGACTATATTCGCACCAGTTAGAACACTCCCATACAAGTTATTTGACACAATTGGGACGAGCGAATTTTATCCCGCATCCCGGGCGGGATTCACTTCCGTTTGGCCAGAGCTTAAGTAAGCAGTTCACTTTTAGGTTAGTGGTCACCGCTGATTCTAAACAACTGCACTACCGAAGGTGTGTTGCTATCGCATGGTAAAACTTAAATGTCGCATGTTCTTGTAATTACACCGTTATCCATAAAATTCAAAGTGAAACTCAGCAACACTGCTTGACGACAGTAATCAAAATCAAAATATTTTATTTCACATGAATCTACACTGGCACTTATGAAACGTCAGAAGCTAGGTGCACGGTTTCAATTGGTTGTTTTCTATGAAACTCCACGGTTACTTTTTTTAAACTAATTGGCTTTTACCACGTTTTCAAATTACAGTGTTAACAGGACATACAAATAGATATGGCAGTGTAATATTTAAACAGAAGACTTCCTACAAAAAGAGCTGTACTACTAATTCTAATTCTCTAGTTTCCTATCATGATATCGGTATCTACGTAGTACCAGATACATCACTATTGGCTTAGATTATCTGTTAGTAACCATACCGATTCATTCTTCAGTGTAATAAAACTGTATAGGTTGTTTCAACTGTCTGTTTGTCATTGTAAACGGTGATAAATGGAGCAATGACCAGTTTTAAACGAAAACTTTCCTCGACAAACAAAAATAGATCTTTGTTAGAGATTTTTCCCGAATCTAAACGTTCAATAAGAATTTACCGTCAAATAATATCATAAGCCGTTCATACATCGTGATCGCCCGACAAATGGTTCAAAATGAACGCTTTATTCCACAAAATAACTCTTTCCAGACATAGTGAGCGCTTATCTTTGCAGGCTAGTAATCTTGACTAATGGCCGCTGAATTCCTTCTATGTTACTTTAATTTAGATTGATTTTTGCAGTTAAATTCGTAAGTTTATAGGTTTGGAGATTTTAAGTGGCTCATTTTATGGTTTGTGGAATATTTTGAATGGGTATTTTAATGTTCGTTTAACAAAAGATTCAAGAGTATTGAGAATAAATAATTGTCCTTTTAGAAAATACAATTAGGAGCTTACGCTGTAGAATGAGCATCAAACTTTTTAATAGACTTCTTGCCAATTCTAAAACCTGTAATATTCTCATCACATTCATAAAAACACTGTTCTCAAAACGGTGAAGAAAAACATCACGAGGAAACCGGCCATGTCGTAGAACCAAAAATTCTAAGACATGTGACATCTAACAAATAGCACTGGAGCCGCGTGGAGTGGGCCGTAATCCACCATTACGGCCCACTCCCTCTCACAGAGAGGAGGCCTGTATCCCACCAGTGGGAACATCCCTTGCTGACAATATTCATAAAAATGTTATAATTTACATATTTGGATTTCAGAAATGGCTGCTCCTTTTCTATTTACCATTGACTGTTGTATTACTTATCTCGCGTACAAACTATAATTTAGTACATAATTTTAATTTGATCTAAGGTCCTAGACAAGTAGCGTTTGTATTTCTACAAGGACTTTCAACAGGACTGACATGTCAGCTTTTCGGTATGCCTAAGTCCATCGAATACATTTTTTATTTTCCCATCATCGTAGCTCGCTTTATTGCTTAAACAATGCCACTTCCTTCCACCTTCTGCTTGCCCCAAAATAAAAACTAACGAGAATACTTTGACTGTAAGTGTTTTTAGTGATACAATAAAAACATGAACTAAACTCCCATTCACACTATAACAGCAATGTCCCATCATATCCATGGGTATTATCACCCACATCATGCCGAGCTTACACAGGACCCACATTTACGGGTGAAACGACAATGAAAAGTGGACCATTTTTATCCCCTGGGCAAAATCCGGGGCATTTGTAAAAAATGCCCGCGCTTTGGACCAATGATTGTCGAATATTCGTGTAATGATGGGGCTTAAGTTATAAGCGGAAGCGAGGAACATTCGCGATTTATTTCTTGACCTAGCAAAGTGTAAATTTCTTACAAGCTGGTTAAGATTATACACTAAACGCCGTATTACAGAACCTTACTCAAGACTCAAGCAATTAAAACTAGTTTCAATCAATCAAATTGCTTTAAACTCGTTACGTTACGGGCCTTATTGATCGATTCTTAAAAAACAAATTATTGGGACTGATTCTTGTGAAAAGTAATTATTTTTAGAACTAACAATAACATGTAGAAATCCTAGATCATAGACAAAGTTGTAAAAGGATCCTTTGAGGCGTGGTCAAAATCAGAACTAACGCCGCAATCTTTTTTTTTCACAAAAAAGAATTGCACAAATATTTCCCAAGCCAGCGCCCCCGTGTCGATGTCATTCGAACGCCAGAAGATCCTGGTAGCAGTGTAGAGTGCGTCTCACGAAATAAGTCCCGCGGCAATAACATGAACTAATTTTTATCATATAGTTAGCAACATTCCTACAACAACCCTCCTACCTCAGACTTCTTTTACTATGTAAGATTGCATTTTACTAACGAGTGCCTGTAATAAACCATGTTAAGATAAATAAGCTAGTCGGACTCGTACACGAAGGGTTCCGTACCACAAGGCAAAAATGCCGAAAAAAACACGTTTGTTGTATGGAAGCCCCCCTTAAACATTTATTTTATTCTGTTTTTTTTATAGCGGCAACAGAAATACATCATCTGTGAAAATTTTAACGTTCTAGCTGTCATGGTTCATGAGATACAGCTTTGCTAGCAGCAGCTCATGAACCGTGATATTTAAGGGGGGCTCCCTTAAATATCACGGTTCATGAGATACAGCCTGGTGACAGACAAACAGACGGACACTGGACTCTTAGTAATAGGGTCCCGTTTTTAACCTTTGGGTACGGAACCCTAAAAATAAAGATTTATGTCTCCATCGCATGCCTGTAGAGCGGCGTCTGCGAGACTTATTTCGTGAAACGGAGAGTCCGTTTAAAATTAGCTCCTGCTCCGGCTACAGTAAAAAAAAATACTGCCAACCTTTTTGCCGTTTTCCAGCAGGGTTGACTGTCCAGAGCCCCCAGAAATACGAATTGACACTCATAAAGGATCTTAATACCCTTGTGTAACTGTAATCTTAACTGTTTCAACCCTACACCTATGAATTAACTTTGATGACTTACAATTAAAACTTGGATCATCCTTTACAACCCCGCTCCCGCTACCGCCTATAACTTGAAACACCGGACATTCTACAACGACCATAGACGGGTCAACTCGAGTAATGTCACGTGAAATGAGTGTAGTAGGACCCTTTCGATTCTTTAGGGATGGGACACGACTGTGTATTGATATATCGATAGATTTTGCATTTATTTCGCAGTGTTTGTTGAGTTTACACTATTAAATTGAGATCGAAAATAATTAGTAGTGTCAAAAAAGAAAACTGAAATAGTAGCTAACAAACTTACGATTATTTCAGTGAAATATTGCAATTATTATAATTATAATACCACAGATTGGGTTAAGTAGACAAATAGAAGCTGATTAAAGATTATATGTGGTAAAAAAGATATTAGGGTTAATTCTTACTTAATAAATTCACGCTTTTAACATATTACAGATTCACATTCAATTAAATTAGCTAATAAGCTTATTGACAGCAATTGGAAATAAAATCAAAATTAGCATAAACTAGTGATTGGTTTACCACAAAACGGATAAGTATTATACTATAAGCATTAAGCATTATACTATAAAATCATTTGGAATAGCTAATATTATTCGAACAATTCGGGCACAATTTTGTTTATTTTCTAAACACATCGTTTGGGACATGTTATTTCGCCCCCGGGGACGAATTAAAAAAATATTTTTCCTATTTAGTTTAGTATTTGCGAACGTTCATGATATTATACCAAATTTAATTTTACGTATTTGGTTAATGTTATGTTTTCTTTCAAGTATTGTTTTGTAATTTAGGTTACTATTTTTGGATTATAAAACAATATAAGCATGTACAATACGTGTAGAATATAGTCGATATGTGTAGTATACACGTGTCTTGTAGTCCTTCTATAGATACTCCTTTTCGTTAATGGAGTTTCATACAGGATAAGGTAATTACAAAATACGGCAGGTAAATAATTAAGGGCCTGATTACGTTCTTGATGTTGAATTAAAAGGTTTAGCTTACTGGATGACGTTGTCAATGCCCATTTCCTCTTAAGGGTAGGACAAACGATACACAAACAACTTGACCAAACATCTAGGTTTATTTTATATTCATTTATACACATAAACCTTTCTGAATAAATTCTCTAAATTATGGTCAAAACCGCATCAAAATCCGTTGCGTTGTTTAGAAGAACACCACGGTCTCATAGACATTAACGAAAAGCGATTTTAATTTTTAATAATAACAATTTTATAAGTTGGCTTGAACAGCGTATTCTTAATGACCTGCTTTGAATTTAGCGGTAATAATCAATCGAAACACAAAAACGCTATTCTCTATTCCCATTTCAAAATTGTCGATATTGACCAGCCTCATTTTCCATCACTACTCGTATACGTAGCAACCGCGTCTGATGACGCTCATAACGCCACCTCGCATGTAATGACGGTACCTCTATTACTGGCCCGTGACGTCACTGCGGCTATGAATACTTCACATTTTAGCCTATAGCCTGCGGGCTACGGCTATTTGGTAAAGTTTTTGGACATAATGTGGGAAGGAGTAGTTACTTTTCATTGGCTGTTTTCGTTTGATACCCAAATTCTTATTTTTAAAACGAAACGGTTCTACTTCGTTTTTGTTTCTGTCTGTCAAAAATCTAAAATCCTCGAAAATCTACTAAGCGAGCGAAAGTGATGCAATTACTTTTGGAACGCAAAAGAAGAGTGATGGTTAATAATGTGCGTGCGCTCGGAATAAAACGACGTATGTATGTGCCAAAACGAATTTACTCCTTTTTTAACAAAATAAATAAATAAAATGTAAAACTACTTTAAGTAAACTTTGATATGATAATTCTCTATGTTTTAAAGTAAATTCCATTAAATACCTCTTAAAATGTCGAAAAAAGTCAAAAAAATAGATTTAACATTGCAATTTTTTTGTATCGAGAAAAATTCATTGAATCGTGTAATCCTTTTACACGATACAAGACCAAAGAGTCAAAAAGTATATACCAAAATGTTAAAATCCTATTCCATATATTTAACGAAAAAAATATTGTGGGCCCAGTGTAGGTTGATAGATGTAACATGTCTTCGAATTTTTGGTTCTAGGATATGCCGGTTTCCTCACGATGTTTTCCTTCACCGTTTTGAGAATCACTTATCATCACTATTTCAAGAAATCTACCAAAAATTAACAGACATGTTACATATACACTCTGCCTACCCAATAATGTCCTTTATATTCAAACCGTTGTGAAACAGGGTCGTGAAGGTGTAATGGGGTCCCGTTGTTACAAGAGCCTCTGTTATAGCACCAATTGCGTTGTGGTTTCAGACCTCTGAGCTAGGGATGGGATGGTTTTGGATCATTGTCGATAGTTTTGTAGTTACAACCCTAGGAGTCTTTATGCTAAAGAGATATTTAGTTTGAATCTAGCGAATTACAAAATTCAAACTCAAAACTTTTATTTCAAATGGTAATTACAGGAACTTTTGGGTCAACAAGGGGTCGGTCAGTCAGAAAGATGAAGCTAGTTTGCCCATTCCAAAGCGTAGTAGGTTCCTACGGAGAATAACAGACAAAAAACTCCATTAAGGCTGCACCGAGCGCACAGTGGCGCCCTCATCGTTTGTTTGGTTATTTCTTTTATTTTAGAACGAAAATGCAGAAAATAAGCACATTAAGTTGTGCTCCACAAGATTATACGTTAATATTAGTATAAACGGTAGTTTTAAATTGTTTAGTTTTATTATAATCACTAAAACGGAAAATAGTGGCCACTATTATCCGTTTTAGTGATTATAATAAAACTACCGAAATAACTTTAATTTCGGAAGTCGGTGGCAAAAAACTAAAATACAGATCCCAAGACACCGACTTCCGAAATTAAAGTTATTTCATAATTTTGAGTTGATTTCGTTTTGAAGTCGGTTTAATTTTTTTAAATTACTTTTTATTTCGTAATTTTTAGTTTTTGCACTAGAATTTGACCAAGGTTTTGAGATGGTTTCCCTTTGACACTGCACCCGTAACTCGTATCAATACGCCAAGGTCGTCACACTTACACGTATTAGTCCATATCTTGAAAATTACTGAACCGATTTTGATGAAACTTGCACTGTTCCCTAAGTTGAAGTAAATGTAAGCTAATACAAAGAAAATGGTCACGATCCGATTAATAGTTGCTGAGAAATGCGTGGACAAACATACATACATACATACATACATACATACATACGTCTATAAAATTTTGTATATTTGTTTGGAAGCCTTAGTAGATTGTCATATGTGAATATAATGCAATTCCAATAATATTACATACATACGTATCGAATTGATAACCTCCTTTTTTTTGAAGTCGGTAAAAAACCTCCAAAAGTACAAACACTTCTTGTCTTTCACAAAACTCAGCTGCGCCAAGGCCCACATAAACATCTCATGATTAAACTCAAACCATCAGATATGACAAGACGCCCAGGAAATCCATTTCCAGTTCCACTTACGTAATACTAAAAACATAATATGTAGAAATTCAAGATGTCTGCATAGTTTCTTGTAGAGACACAAATATTTTATGAGACAAATGTCTCTTAAGTACGTAGGTGTGAGAGTTATGTGTTTTGTACGTGAGGCAGCCGTATACGTAGGAAGTTGTGTTATGTGATGCTGAGAAATGGGAGGAATTGAAGAACAGATGATATTTTTTTAGAAGGAATGGTCGCGTAAAGGCTCTTAGTTGGCTCGTAGTTGGTGTAAAGGGTTACCGCTACCCCGAAACATAAAGGGCTAAGGAAGGAACACGGGTGGATTTTAGTCAGTAAGAGTCTGACACTCCCTTCCGCTCCACCCAGAGCGGGAGGGGTCATTTGATAATTTCCCATCCGAAAAAAAAAAAGCTCTTAGTTTTAATTTGGATGGCCTTTAACAATGTTTTCAGATATTTTGGTAATAATATTGGCTACAGTATTTTCCTAGTATAATTGTATGGTTCCGATGGAATCACAGAAACTTCAGGTTTTATTTATAACAAGTCTGGGTGAAGGACAAACGACATAAAAACATATAATTGTAATAAATAAATTATTTCTCTTCTACAAAGGCGCCTTAAAAATATGAGAATTATAAAATCTGATACATTCTTTGTGGCAGACTGATATCTGCACTCGGAAAACCTGTCGCACAGATAACAAGGCTCTCCCCCAAAAACAGTGTTTGAGTATTATGTTATAATGACTGGGAGAATAAGTGATTCTCGGCTTCGTTAAGTGTCTTTTTACACCCATTATATGGTGTGTCGAGATTCTGCTTGGATTCATCATCATCATTTCAGCCGAAAGACGTCCTCTGCTGGACATAGGCCTTCCCCAACCGGTTCTGTGCTTCTCGCTTCCAACGAGTTCCTTCGGCCTTCACAAGGCCGCTCTGGTTGGCTTACATCTCAGTAACTTTGCTAACCATATTTGTTAAAATATACTTTGTATTTATTCAGATTATTATTGATTTTACCAAATTCCCTGACGTTATTTATAAGTATTACGCAAGTATATAATATGATACCTACTCATATTATTTGATATAAGTAACCTGAAAACTCAAAATAAAAAGATTTCTAAATAAACCGGACGAACTGTTTCATTTCCAGTTATATTTCTGTAGAATAACGCTCGCAATTCCTCACATACTAAAATTTTATATTCTCGCCACTCAAATTATATCAGAACCGAAGTATAACTCAAAAATTATCGCCATAATATAAAAATATTGCAGAACATAAAATAAACACAGCAAATTCGTAAAAAATACTAGTTTTCTATACAGGAAAAATTTTAACCAGTGCGCAAACTGTGACCATGGATTCAGCATAAGTATAGTATAATATATGATTCTAGAAACCCAGCGTGAAATAGTTCGTCGGTTATTAAAAAAAACCGGTCAACAGCGAGTCAGACTCGCGCACCGAGGGTTCCGTACAAATTTATATCATCATCATCATCATTTCAGCCAAAAGACGTCCACTGCTGGACATAGGCCTCCCCCAACCACTTCCACTTCGACCGGTTCTGTGCTTCTCGCATCCAACGGGTTCCTGCGGCCTTCACAAGGTCGTCGGTCCACCTTGTGGGAGGCCTTCCAACGCTACGTCTTCCGGTACGTGGTCGCCACTCCAGAACCTTTCGGCCCCATCGGCCATCTGTTCTGCGAGCAATGTGCCCTGCCCACTGCCACTTAAGTTTGGCAATTCTGCGGGCTATGTCGGTTACCTTTTATATGTAAGTATGTAAATAGTTAAACACGAGAATATAAAAAAAATGTACTTAATTACAAATTTACGGTTTTCGGATTTTTTCCTTTATTGTGTTACATGACCTTGCTTCTTGCCAAATTGTATGATTCTAGGTCAACGGGAAGTACTCTGTAGGTTTTGATTCCCTTGCGAGTGTCAAAATAATGCGATAAATAGAATATAAACGCCCGTGTCTTTTCATTGCGTTGACGTAAAAGTTTTATTTCCTGAGAAAAAGGGTCTTGACCCACGGACAGACAAACGGACAATGAAGTGATCTTATAAGGGTTCCGTTTTTCCTTTTGAGGTTCGAAACTCTAAAAATATAACATCACATCACGTCTATATTCACTGAACGGTCAGGCAGGCCTCTATACTTAATGCTTGTCTAATTTGGGGATCGAACTACCAAAAGTATAATCCAATAACACTGCCTGAACTAGGGATTCAACCTAGGATGCCAACCGGCAGTCACACTTGTGAGTAATGGTCTAACGAGGCAGTTCCTCTTAAAAGCATCTACCTACTATGTGTCATATTGGCACATGTCAGAAGCAAGCTCTTTTGCTTAAGAAACGGCCTTTGAACCTCCAGACAATCACGACATTAACACAAAACCGAATTCACCAAAAATAAATAATAAAATTTAAAATAATAACAGCTCCCATCCGCTATAAATCCATCCCGCAACTCTCTGAATCACTTTAGCGCTATCGTGCGAAATACAATGTATCATAACCATTGTAGCTCGTGTTCCGGCGAAGAGTTTCCTGGACACAGCCAACCGGCAATGTATAGTGTATACAGCGAATAAATCGAGCGGCTAAAAGTGCATTTTTCTCCGTACAGGCGTGATATGTAGGACATTTCCTTCCTCCGCGCAGTCGGGTAAAGTGTTGTGTGTTTGTTTTTGCGTATAATATGTCTTATTTTTGGCGTGAATGAGGAATTGGTGCTAGGTTTATATTTTGTTGTAAGTATCTTGTGTGGCTGTATTTCATTGGGTTTTACTTGATTCCTTTTCTCGAGCCAACGCGGTAACATTTCAAGAAATAAAAGAAATCCACTGTAAAACGCCAGCTACGCCTCGGGTTTTTCACCCGGATGAAGATTTTCACAGGAACCGTGCATTTTTCTGGTACAGTCAACAGCAAAAGTAGATGATCAAAATTAGAAATTCAATACTAATGAACGGAGTTCGCGTCAGAACTGTGTGGCGTTGAAAGTGATTCAAAAGTACGTGATTGTAAATTATACCAAACATTTACTACTAGTACAGCTGCCATATATTCGTGATCAGTTTTGACTCCTATTGAATTTCTGATTTTGATCATCTACTTTTGCTGTTGACTGTACCTATAAAAGTATCTTACGTCACACGGGAACAATTTAGCTTTCTATCAGTAAAATAATTTTAAACCTAATTTTTTTAATAATTAAATATTAGTAATATCTTTTACATACATACAAACAACTTTACTATCATCATCTTTACCGTTTTCCCAACTATTTTTAGGTCGGCTTCCAGTCTAACAGTGTTCAGCTGAATACTAGTATTTTACATGAAACAACTGCCTATCCGAACTTCACAACACAGATACTGTATGACATTTTTACCTCTTTCCAATATAAGTTTAGATATATGGTCAATTTCACCGATGAAACTAAACGCATTCAGCACATCTTAACCGCGTTCTAGACCTGTCAGTGTCAAGTATTCCACAATAATTATGATAATACGAGCTGGTGTCCGACCTCCACGTCAATGTGCGTATTTTGTGTACGGGTGGGAAAATCGATTATTCGATCCACCTCAGCTCCTCAAGGAAGGCCAGCAACGCTTCGATGTTACTGACCGTCTCACGGAGGGTAGCTATCTGGGTTACCGTAAACAATTATGACACTGACCGTTCTTGAGTCAAACTCATTTAAGTTTCATCGGCCAAATTGACCCACGTTGTCTCTCGCTACGATTTCTCCCGTATTGCAGGAACATATCCAAATACAAATCTCAAATACACAGTCGACTGGATTCAGTTCAACTACCTGTAGCCTGTAGGCCATGCAAATATTTGTTTCGTGTGGGATTACCGTGGAACCTGCGACCCGCAACCTGCAAGCCAATCGTTCAGTCACTGCTCAAACGTGTAGGCAATCTAAGTTTTGCATATGGCCTGGGATTTATACTCAATCACAAACATAACTTTAGGCTTGTATTCCTCAAAGGGGAAGGCAGAATTATTACAGTCAGCCCATTTATAGCTACATTGATACAATGTTATGGAACAAAGATTGTAGACAATGAAATTAATTGTTGTCGAAGTAAACATCTTTTTGAGGCTGACTATACCCTCGTATTTCACCTATTATGTTTAAGTCAAGTCCCATGTAAAAAGGGCGAGCCTATTGCTATCAATTGGGCACAAATCCTAACTCCGGGCTGCAACTGAGAAATTCCTAACAAAACAATTCTTTGACATAGCCTGACCGTGGGAATCGAACCCAAGACACTACTAAACCAACGAGGTGGTAAGATATATTGATCAGACCACTACCAGTACAGTCACGAGCACTAATATGTCAACACTTGGTAACTTTCAATTGCGATTTTTTCGTGAAATAACGAATGCAACCTTGAAATACGATACTTTATTTAAACCTATGGGTTCGAAAATACTATGTTCGCAATAACATAAAATTTCATTCAAAATTAAAGGAGAAAATCGCCTTTGTATAAAGCCAAGTGTATACATACTTTTGCTCGTGACTGTACCTAAGACATTTCAACGAGCAAACAACAAGGTTTAGATTTGCACTTAATTCCTTTCGCAATACGGCAATAATTGCTTAATGTAGCGAACTAACACCACTTGAAATAACCGCCAACTTGTGACTAAGGGTGTTACCTACCTACTTAATAAGACTTCATTAAAAGGTAACAAGGTCACAAGAAGGCCATGTATATAATGTACATACAAGCATTACATGACGCTTGTATTCCTCGTAAAAAAAGTTTTTACGCATTTTGCCATTTATGTTTAAAAGTCCCAAGTAATTAACTCTCATTCTGTTTTTTAACCGACGAAAAAAAAACGGAGGAGGATTTTGAGTCGGCGCCAGACAAGCAAATTAATTAATAATTATTTTTTCTTTAAATTTAAGGTAATTTAGTGATCTTTGTTCATTGATTGTTTGGCGCCGACTCAAAATTACTTAGGTATACTTACATTAGTTTAAGAACTTAGTTATTAAGGTTAAATAAAAAAGCTTTGGGTAATTCCAGGATAGGTGCCCCAACGGGATAGGTGCCGCGGCTTTGAATACTGTATATTAGAAATGCCGTGGGCTAAAATTGTACTAAGTAATAGGAAGCGCTCCCCCCACAGACCCCAGTGCCACGCCAACCGCACGCGAAAGCGCACGCGTTTTGCCCGTGAGTGTAAAAATCTTCCGCGGCGAGACCATTACAAGCGTTGAAATTATAATCGTAAGTACTTACTATCGAATATCTTTTCAATATGTTATAAATTCTATTTTTTTTTTAATTTATTTGCTGATATTACAGTTTAAAGTACACGAAATAATGCTATAAATTATAGTTTTCTTTTTAACTTTTTTTAAATTAAAAAAGGCATCTATCCTGTGCTAAAAGTATAGTTGCCCCAGTTGCATTTGCCTAAGTATTTCTATAAATGTTTTCATATTGCAGGTGGAAGAAATGCCTCGAAAATATAAAAGAAAACCGGGGGACCACCCCGTCACATTAGTTGGACTGAAGAAAGCTTGGAAAAGGCTTTATTATTATTATTTCACCAATATTTTTTTTTCATTTTGTTCATACGTCTAGATAGATATATACTTATAAAAGATGTCACAAATTAATGTTAAATACGCTTAATGTTTAATGCTGAATACAAACTGATTATTGAAACTAGTTAGTATGTTTTATTTCAATTAGCATCTAATATTGAAGCATTTATACAGTGAGTTTTCTAACCCTTACGTTAGGCATCTATCCCTTGAAGCATTTTTACTACGAGTCTTCTATCCCTCACGTTAGGCATCTATCCTACTTTTGAGAGTATAAAAAAGACACAATTTCTTCAAAATCTATGAAACTTATGTAAAAACAAAAGGGGTACCATCATGGATTAAAGATCAAAGTTACCATATGCAAAAGACGTATTGCCAATAGATTTTTAATTAATAAGTAATGGCTCCCTATCAAAAAGTGGGGCACCTATCCTGGAATTACCCTTATTATTTTTTGCTTTTCAGTTTTTTCGGCGGTTTAATTTTTTTTTTATTATTAGTGAAGACTTTATTATTAGTGAAGACATTGGCTGACAGTCACTTGTTATTTTTGTTGTTGCTACAAATCATCCAATCAAAAAAAAAAAAAGATAACCTTTTGCCATTAACCGGACATCAATACAAACTCCGAGCAGCTAAGGAGAAATTCCAAATGAAAAACTCTTATTAGCTCGATCTGGGGATCGAACCCCGCGCTCATCATCTGTTTTGTTTATCTGTAAGTCTTTCAAAGAAAATAAATAAATAAAATTAATACGGGGCGAGTCTATTACTTTTAACTGGGCACAAATTAAGACTCCAGTCTTGATTGGTGCCCAGTTCCCAGTTAGTGGTAATATGTCATAGACTAGAATTTGTCTTATGAATTTCTCTCTGAGAAAGTCTTGATGAAAAAACTTATAACACTTGATCTGGGGATCGAACCCAGAGCCGCACACAGCAGTCACGCTTGTGACTCTTAGACTAAGAAGGCAGTAATATAATACACCCCACCAAATGGACACCAGTAAGACATTTCAATGAATAAACGACCAGAATTAGATTTGCACCTAATGACTTTAGCAATACGGCAGAAATTGCTCAACCTAGAACTACCATCACTTGAAACAACACTCAACCTGTGACTAAGGTTGTTACCTACTTAATGAGACTTCATTATAAGGCAACAAGGACGCAATAAGGCCATGCATCATCAACCCGTTGTCTACGCAACAGAGCCGAGCGGCAACATCAAAGGTTTACAATCCCTTTGATTTCGCCGCGGCCTAATGAAAGTGTTAAATACACTCACTGTAATTTAGACAGTGTTTTGACACGGTACACTGTTATCTGGGGATTAATTAAGTTAATTTATTTTTGGTGCGGTTAATTAACTTACTGATAACAACATTATGGTTGTTTAGTTCTCAATGATCAGTGGTGGCCCAATTGTAACGGCCGCGGCTTACGAGTTATATATAGGTCGTGGGTTTGAACCATAGATATAAGAAAGATTACATTTCTATGGTTTGAACCCACACAGGCGTAGGCTCTTTGCTTTGTGTAAATTATTTCATCACCACGGCTTCCAAAACGGCAAAGGTAAACATCGTGAGGAAACCAGCATGTCCTAGAACCAAACATTCGAAGACATGTGACGTCCAACCAACCCGCACTGGGCCGCGTGGTGTATTACGACTTCCCTCTCTCAGAGAGGAAGCCCGTGTCCCAGAAGTTGGAACATTATAGGCTGATTTTGCTATGTTATTGTTATGATTCTTGAGTAAGGTTTGTAGAAAATTTTACAGAATTAACTCTGATGAATCAGCAATTATCCATCCATGTTTACTATATAACATTATAAATTCGAAAGTAACTCTGTGTCTGTTTGTATGTTACCTTTTCACGCCTAAACCACTGAACGGACTCCAATAAAATTTGGCAGAGAGATAGATTGCATCCCGGGGAAGGACATAGGATAGTTTTTATCTATAAGCTAGCGGAAGCTAGTATTAGATAAATGCGAAAGTAACTCGTCTGGTTACCTTTTCACGGTTCAACGGCAGAACGGATTTCGACGTTTGGCACACAGGTAGACAATGATCTTGACTCGGACATACTTTTTATTTCGATGGTAAGGTCCTGTGGCATAATTTTATTCCGTTGGTAAGGTTCCGTGGCATAATTTTATTCCGGCGGTAAGGTCCCATGGCATAATTTTATTCCGTTGGTAAGGTTCCGTGGCATAATTTTATTCCGGCGGTAAGGTCCCGTGGCATAATTTTATTCCGGCGGTAAGGTCCCGTGGCATAATTTTATTCCGGCGGTAAGGTCCCGTGGCATAATTTTATTCCGGCGGTAAGGTCCCGTGTCATAAATTAAAACCGGCGGTAAGGTCCCGACTAATGTGGCATAACTCCCGACATCAACGTAGGTGAAGCCGCGGGCAAGAGCTACTTTTCTATAAAATTGTCAATTGAACAGTGTGGAGAGAAAAAATAACAGTAGCAACTTTTAACAGACTAGCGCAAATCGCACGGTATTTTTATAAGGGGTCCAGCAATAAAGTTAGCTAGTCGTACCTCCTATGCAGGTTAGTGATGAATGTGAACGTCTAACAGTCTCCCAGGTATGCAGTCAGCGACATTTTAATTCACCGCCCGAATGCCGCGGAGCCTTTCAGCTTCTACCAATATTTTCTGAATAAACTTGTACGGTGCTTTTAGGGAGGACGATTTGTCGTGTCGTGGGCGACTAGTAGAAATTATATTGATACCTAGATAGTACTTAAGTGCACGCTAACAGGAGTATTTATTTTTATTTTTGCTGGATACAACAGTAAAATATTAACTTTGATATTAACCTTTTGAACGCCAGAGCATAAACGCACGCGCGTGCCCTCCACGCCAAGCCACAATTTTAAATGTTTAATACTTTTGTGTGTTTTTAATTGTATACCACAAATAAAAACACACAAAAGTAATGATTTAATTGATTATTTCGTGATAAAGTGCACCGCATTTTTTGTCGCATATTTGTGTCGCTCGTAATAGGATAGGCGACACACAACTGGCGTACAGGGCACGCGCTTGCTTGTCACGTATATGTGACAATGGCGTTCAAAAGGTAAATATCTCAAATGGTAAGATGGGCAGGTGTGATGTTATGACTGACACCTTTGGGTACGAAAGGGTAGGTAGAGGCTACATTTCAAATCCTGGCCTGAAAATTATGACCGGGGATCGAAACTAAGGTCGGCTCTGCAATTACGTCTGCAAGCATAAAACAACAGGCAGTCGTTTTACTGATTCCTAAACATTCGGTAGTATGTAGGGTTTTCCTTTTTCGTGTTCCGTACCCAAAGGGTAAAAACGGGACCCTACTACTAAGACTCCACTGTCCGTCTGTCTGTCACTAGGCTGTATTTCATGAACCGTGATAGCTAGACAGTTGAAATGTTCACAGATGATGTATTTCTGTTGCCGCTATAACAACACAGACTAAAAACAGAATTAAATAAATATTTACGGGCGATTATTCCCATACAACAAACGGCGTTTTTGCCTTGTGGTACGGAACCCTTCGTGTGCGAGTCCGACTGGCACTTGGCCAGTTTTTTCTAATTTTAAACCAAACCGACGCGTCGTACGGTCTTAAAAGCCATCGTCGAAAGGCAACAGCATCAAAAAGTTGCGTTGAAAGTGGACGAGGATTAAAAACAGCTATTCCCTTTAAAAATATGTCCTTTTACGGATTACTTGTGGGTAAAGAAAACATGCCTTTGGTTCGTGCTTCTTATGCTTTTATTCAGACTCAATCTTTTAGCAAGTGGAAATTTTGTTTGAAAAAATATTTCTCTTCTTTTTTCTTTCTTAAATTTTATTTTTATCGAGATTATTTTGTTTGAGTTATCAATGGCAAGTGTGGGAGAAAGTTTAAAAGTAATATGCAAACGTGAAGTACTTATTCATCATTTGTCATATTATGGAAATGTGTTAAGTGATGGGATGAAATGAGGATTTCATATTATTTTGTTGCAGTACGAGAAAAGTTAGAATTAAGTATGACTGGCGACAGATTGTGAAGCTGACCTGAAAAAAGATTAATAATAACAACAAAATCTATTCAAAAATATAAGGACTAACGTTAAATACAGTTTTTCTTCAATCTATGTCAAGTTCACCCATGATTTGTGCCTGAACTACGTAATCCTGTGTTTCAGGCGATTGAAGGTAACATTAATTGATTAAATAATTACATACTTTTCATATTTAATATGAATATCATATTGAATATCATATTTTTTCCATTTTTTATTGAATACTAGTCTATTCTAATTTAGAAAGAAACTCAATATTGAGATAACATCACCTAGGTATGCATAGAAGAAAGTACAGAAAATCCAATGGTACTAAATAAATTAAGCTACTAGCAGAATGATAGTGAAGTACCCACGAAGTACCTTTATGGTATTTGTGATAATACTTTAAAACACAAGGGCAAAAAAGAGCTTCCACGAGTGACGTCACGCACCGTAAGTACTCCGTTCCTTGATAACCCTTCAATATTTAAATCGTAAGTGGTTATAAAAATGCCTGTGTTATGTAAAACTTGTACATTGACAGCTCATTATACTTTAAAATGGCTGGCAGCGCTTCACACGATATTTTATGACGACATAACCCTTATTCTACTAATTTTTACACGAAAATATAAACCCTTCGTCGCCACATACAAAATTGATATATATACCAGACAGGACCATTGAATAAGAAAATCAAGAAGTGACACTCACGTACAAGGTTTCAAATGGCAACTAACGCCACCACGTTGATTTTTCCATACAATGTCTGTGACAGTTTTACAAATGTTTACCAACAACGCCTCAATATCAATGCCATTCAGGTGCCAAAAGATCGTTGTTGCACTCTAGGTACTTTCTTTAGTAGTTACTGGTATTTATATACTTGAATTATGTTTATTTGTTAAAAATAATATGCAATATTTTAATTTTAAATCAAATTCTAAAAGAAAAATTCGGAAACAATATAAATATGACATTAATTTACCAGTTATTAACAATATGATGTATTATAAAAGTACATATGTTACTGCAATTCGTGTGTACAATCAGTTACCGCCGGCAATTACAGAATTAAATGGAAAATTATGTTTAAAAACTAATTGAAGAAAATGTTAATTGATAAGGTATTTTATAATCTGCATGAGTTTTTTGATAAAAAATAGAATTTGTAAGTACCCAATTTCTTGTTACTATTGCATATCCGACTCGGGTAGACTGTTGAAACAAAAAATGTTATGTATGTATAAGAACTTTATGTATACAGTTATGCAATAATAGTACATTATGATACATGTGTGCTATGTTGATCATTATGCACGAGGCGATATTATCGCGCGAGCCGCAGGCGAGAGCGATAAGAAAGCCGAGTGTATATTGATTAATGCACACGCGTTTCATACGACGTTTTTCAACACACTTGCGAGGAAAAAAAAACAGACTTGTATTGTTAAATATTACCTTGTATGGAAAATGACGCGCTGGTTTAGTTTTCCCGCGCGCCGTGCTAGCCAGCACTAGCGATGCGCGCGCAACATTGACTCATTTTAAATATATTAATCTATGGCAGAGACAAAACCGCTAAACAGCCTATAGAAAAAATATAGTAAACACAAACCTGAAAAATGCAAAAAACCTAAGAATTTCGCGGTCTACCACTGCGCATTCACCTTAAATTGTCTGTGGTCCCCTGCGAGTTCATTTTGCGACCAAGGACAATACAGACTATTTAAAAAAAAAAAAAAATATAGCCCGCGGATTTTTTCTTTCGGCATGAAGTCTCTTTGGGCGCTTTCCGAATTAGCTATAATCGCTCACATCACAGCGCTCACATCATCTCCATGGACGTAATATTACGTCCATGCATCATTAGATATTACTAATAAGACTGCTGAGAGCTGGCATGACAGTGCTTAGCACTGTCATGTGAGCGCGTAAAAAAGATATTATTACAGTATTTCTTTGTATAAACACCACATTTCTTCTTCAGTTCTTCTTCTTTGGTTAGGTGGCGACTGTCAGCCAGAAGCACAATTTCAAAAATGCCACGTTAGTTTAATTTAAAGATGATGCAACTCAAAACAAAACACACACTGACACAACCTCATACACACACTGTCATTTTTGACAGCGCTCACGGTGATATTATTCTAGGGCATGGTCGGCATTATCGCAAGATGGCGAATGTCATGACGTCATCTATGACGATTCACGGGACATCGTTATCGTTATCGCGCTCACGCTAATTCGGTTATTTCCCAATTCGGAACACATCGATTATTTCCCAATTCGGAACGCAGGGTTTGATGAGATTAAAAAAGCGCGCGTCTCCGACTAGTAAATAGTTATCTGTGGTATTACAGAACATGTGGATTAAAGTAAAGAGAGCCACTTTACGAGCAAGTGTGTTGAAAATATCTTTTCAACACACTTGCTCGTAAAGTGGCTCTTATTGAACCGCTTTTAGGTCCATAATGGAGTGTATTACGAACGCGTGCTTTTTCTTTACTTTAATCCACATGTTCTGTAATACCACAGATAACTATTTACTAGTCGGAGACGCGCGCTTTTTTAATCTCATCAAACCCTGCGTTCCGAATTGGGAAATAATCGATGTGTTCCGAATTGGGAAATAACCGAATTAGCGTGAGCGCGATAACGATAACGATGTCCCGTGAATCGTCATAGATGACGTCATGACATTCGCCATCTTGCGATAATGCCGACCATGCCCTAGAATAATATCACCGTGAGCGCTGTCAAAAATGACAGTGTGTGTATGAGGTTGTGTCAGTGTGTGTTTTGTTTTGAGTTGCATCATCTTTAAATTAAACTAACGTGGCATTTTTGAAATTGTGCTTCTGGCTGACAGTCGCCACCTAACCAAAGAAGAAGAACTGAAGAAGAAATGTGGTGTTTATACAAAGAAATACTGTAATAATATCTTTTTTACGCGCTCACATGACAGTGCTTAGCACTGTCATGTGAGCGCGTTCACGAGTGTTCCGAATTGTTGCCAGCTCTCAGCAGTCATAATAGTAATATCTAAATCGGAACGCATGTGAGCGCTGTGATGTGAGCGATTATAGCTAATTCGGAAAGCGCCCAAAGAGACTTCATGCCGAAAGAAACAATCCGCGGGCTATTTCATTTTTTTTTTAAATAGTCTGTATTGTCCTTGGTCGCAAAATGAACTCGCAGGGGACCACAGACAATTTAAGGTGAATGCGCAGTGGTAGACCGCGAAATTCTTAGGTTTTTTGCAATTTTCAGGTTTGTGTTTATTATATTTTTTCTATAGGCTGTATCGGTTTTGTCTGTGCCATAGATTAATATATTTAAAATGAGTCAATGTTGCGCGCGCATCGCTAGTGCTGGCTAGCACGGCGCGCGGGAAGACAAAACCAGCGCGCCATTTTCCATACAAGTTAATATTTAACAATACAAGTCTGTTTTTTTTCCTCGCAAGTGTGTTGAAAAACGTCGTATGAAACGCGTGTGCATTAATCAATATACACTCGGCTTTCTTATCGCTCTCGCCTGCGGCTCGCGCGATAATATCGCCTCGTGCATAATGATCAACATAGCACACATGTATCATAATGTACTATTACTTTGTATATCAGCTGGTACGCAATCGGTTGGTTTGCCATGCGATAACATAAAAATAGGATTGTCCATTTCGTCGATAATTCAGTGCGGGGATTGACCTGAAAGCTTGCGTAATTAAAAACGTTCAAAATCTAGCGTTCCGAATCTGAACTCCTTGACAATCAAAGTCAAAGACTTGTCAAATTTGACGTTTGTTTGACAAATAGCGACTTAGAGGTTATGATGCGCCTCTGGGATAATACACCTCGAGACCGTATGCATTTGAGAATGTGTCGCTTCTACTTATTTTCAATCTGTGATACGTAACCTAAGCTGAATTTTATTATAACCCTCCATTGTTCATGTCACACTTCAAACTACTGGGGGTCGATTCGACCCGCCGTAATCCTTTTCACAATAAAAGCAAGACCATTTTAGGCCATTCTCTGCAGGTTGATATTTATACCATTATGTACCCTTTAGAGGAAATTTTACGAAATTGCCCTGTAATATAAATTGGTGATTTATCTTAGAGGTTTTTGGCCCTGCCATGTGTTTGTAATGTGCTCGACGTGTTAATAAATGCTTTAATTGAAAATGGTTTAAGAAAATATTTGGCGTAATTTAAAATATTCACAGTGTTGTTGTGTAATCAATTTTAATTTTGTTTTTTTTTGTGTCGTGATAATGTGAAATGTTTAACGTTTATTCTATTTAAGTACATTTGATGTCAATAAAATTACCAAGTCCTTTTGTTTCCACCAGAAAGTGATGAGTGGTATGTTAAATATGACACATTTTAGCAAATTAATTATTACACATGCATTATTTCGCCAACGATTCGTATTAAATTGTATTAATTGTGGATAGATTTAATGGTGGATTTTTAATAATGATGCGTGCCACAATTAATGCCTGGTACATGGTGACATTAGTTACCACTAACGCCATCTAGTATCGAGTAGCAGAACTAGTAGAGTCAAGATCCTTCTAGAAATTTCGATGCTAGAACTTCCTCGAACTATCGACATCTGGTCAGTCGGGGCCGGTATGTACTCGAACATTCTAGATGTTTCTACAGTAGAAGGTTCTAGAACTATCTGACGCACTATATAAGGCCGTTATGGGCCACGACTCGGGTTAGAATTGGATAAGCGATACAACGGGATACATCCAAGTGATCAGTCATCCAAGTGATTATACATATAAGTGATCAGTAGTGTTTGTGTTAGTGTTTTGTTATTAGTGTGTTTAAAGTTGTAATTAGTATTGTTAATGTGTAACTATAATATTTACATAATTTATGCTAATACCTATATATAATAATAATAATATGTACATTTATATGAAAAAAATAAGCAAAATGATCATAGGGCATCAAAAAATTCGTCCGCATCGCTGTCAACAGGAACAGTGCCCAAAAGGCTGGCAGCATTGCCACGTTGTATGGCAATGCTAATTCTTTGGCCAAGAAATAGGCCAGCCCTCTGGTTACGTGAAGAGTCGACTAACCGCTTGGCGATATCTCGAAAAACCAAGTGGGCACTCGGACCCCCATGGCCCTAGTGTTTCAACCCCAAACGGCTCGAACATATAACTCCCAATAAGGTTGGAATATTTTCGCCGTTTGAGGTTTTGAGGTATTGTTAATTAAAGTGATGTTTTTGATTATTAAATCGGCAGTTTTTATTGTCACGAACACCAAGCTCGTAACAATAAAATAAATGTTTAAAATAATTATTAATTAACAAAAGATACAGAATAGGTACGTTTTTTACAACCCAAATAAAAATATAAATCATTAGGCTTTCCAAGAAATTGATGACTTACCAAATTCTAGGAAAATCTTTTGAATGGGTAAGATTATTTTACAGAATTAAAACTTTCTACCAATCTTACTCAACGGTTCAAAGAAATAAGCCGAATCAAACAATCTTAATATTTAATGAAATGATTCTTCAAAGAACTAAACACTAATTAAAATCACGTCTTTGAAATTACAACATTCTGCCGTCAAAAAAACAAAGGAAAAATATTTTTTTACTTCATTAAATAAAGCCAATATTAGTATAGGATATTTACAATTAATGAGGTTTCACGTTCCTGTAGCTGTTCTAATATAATATACATGCGACCCAGACTATCTTTTATCATTTTGTGAGCTTTCTGATGACTTGCAAAATCATATTTGGTCTTGAAAACCCAGGTTTTCACGACCAAATTTGGTGGTTTACGTACACGGTGTGACCAATCACACCGTGTACATAATAATAGCTGATCATTGTCCCCCTTATTCATAAAGGTAGCTTGAAGTTACGTAGTGATCAAAGACTGTTTAAACATACATTTTGACGTTTAAACGTCACTTAGCTTTAATCATCCATACTAATATGTGCTAATATTATACATTCTCGAAAGTAACTCGGTCTGTCTGTCTGTATGTTACCTTTTCACGCCTAAACCACTGAACGGATTTCGATAAAATTTGGCAGTGAGATAGATTGCGTTCCGGGGAAGGACATTGGATATTTTTTATCGACATATCTTGCGGGCGAAGTCGCGGGCGGAAGCTAGTATGCCATACAGGATTAAAGAACCTTTACCATAACTCTTAGACAGGACGAAAGCAATGTTGTTGGGTGGCAGAAATAAGTATTTCAAAGGCATTTAATACATTACAAATTAACGCTGTACGATTTCAAAGATTTTAGCGAACCGCCGGCGGGTCCTTTCGACCCATCTCCCTCTTTAGCAACCCTTACATGGCCGGCGGCGTTTGAGTGTTACGCTCCGAATTAAAAAGGAGACAGTAAGTGTAGGGTTAATTCTGGTTCTCATGTATCTTCAAAGTGCCTACGTCCCTCGAGGGGATATCAGAAAATACGATTTCTTTTGTTAGAATTAAAAAATAAATATCTAAAAGGTAAATAGTAGTATAGAAAATAGAAAAGTCTGACATTTCTTAAACATTAAAAAAAAGTACAAAGCAAAATATTTTCATCATAACATTTTTCTTTGTAGGTACTTTTTATAGGGTTTTGGTTCAAGGAAATGGAACACTATGAAACAACAAAAAATGATTTGCACAAAAAATTATTATGTTGCAGACCGACTAATCATTTTTGGCTTGTTCGGGTCGGCATAGTGGATTCGGCAGTATTTGTTGTACAAGAAAGCCGACCCGAAGCAATTAATACACCTAGTCGGTTTTCACCTGGCTCGTGCCGATCGACAAACTCCGTTCGGCATCTACCCTCTCTGTATCATGTTCTGATGCGCTCGGCAGCTGAGGCAAGCGGCTTTTTTCCAAACATAACTTCACGCCTGTATTCTCTAAATCACCTATAACCTATACTAAACCTATATTTCGTCAGCCCCGAACATATTTTTTTTTAACTTTTACAGACTAATAACATTTAACTAGACTAACGTCCGCCCGCGAGTTCGTCCGCGTGAAATTTCACCCTCTTAGGGGTGGAATTCCGAAAAACCTTTTCTTAGTGGATACCTACTATTTACAAAGAACACACCCTCCAAATTTCATGTCTCTAGGACCAGCGGTTTAGGCTGTGCGTTAATATCTCAATCAGTCAGGACTTTGAATTTTATATATACAGATTGCTAATTACAAGCCTCCACAGACAAATACAAAAACTGGCCAAGTGCGAGTCGGACTCGCACACGAAGGGTTCCGTACCAATAGGCAAAATCACCGAAAAAAACGCGCTTGTTGTTTGGGAGCCCCCCTTAAACATTTATTTTAGTTCTAGCTGTCATGGTTCATGAGATACAGCCTGCTGACAGACGGACAGTGGAGTCATAGTAATAGGGTCCCG